>CM055406.1:103296099-103312398 GCA_029228625.1 Pseudolycoriella hygida
GTGACGAGTGCATTAACAATCCAATGGAAATCGTATCACCGAAACGAAAGGAGTCAAAAATAGGTGGAAATCTAGTGCAACGAACCATCAACACCCAAAATTCGACACTGTCCTTGTCAAAAACCGCACAAGTAGTATTCACACCGCCGAAAACCAATACCGTAAAACAAGATCAAAAAATGCAGACTGTAATGGAATCATTGGTCCGTAAAGTAGAAAAGCAAACTGATACGATTGCTGCCTTAAAAGCATCAGTGGATTCGATGAGTGATTCGATATTGCAACAAAAAGTAATCGTTGGGGAATCGATCAAGACTAATAACGAAAACATCTCGTCGATAAAGAACTCGCTAATTAATACACCGCAAAACAAAAAAACGTCGTACGCTGATAAAGTGAAGATGACAAGGAAAATTGTTGTTACTAATGATACGCCCAAAACTTCAAAACCGAGTAAAACACAAAAGATTGCAAAACCATTCGTGAGTGGCACTTCAAATAATGTCATTGGCAAGCCAATATCGCCTGGTCTACTTGAACATAAAAACAGACCGAAACCGGAGAAAGCGATTTGGGTATCACGCCTACATCGTGACACAACGGAAGATGAATTAAGTGATTATATAAGAGATTCCATAGGCATTACAACTGGGGGCTATACAGTACGGAAGCTTGTGAAGAAAGATCGTGACATTATGACGTATTCATTCGTGTCTTTCCGCATATCTTGCTCTTCGGCTGATTTCAACAATTTGATGGATGCGCGTCATTGGCCTTCGAACAGTCAAATTCGTGAATTTGATCTGGAGAATAGGTCAACTGAAGGTGCTAGTCTGAGACAAACCAATACTAACTCCGAATCAAAAAACGAGGAAATGTCAGCGACCGGCAAAATCACACTAAATCCGATATCACCGATGGATGTCCAACCGATGGCATGACAGATGGAGATAGTCCAGGTTCAGGTAAATTAATGAATAGTATTTGTTCTCGCCGAGCATCGAATGATACTTCACAAAGTAATCCGAACCGTTTTACTTCAATTTCATATGGCCACCGCAAAAATGTATCGCAGTCGTTGATAACATCGTTCTTCAGCAATTCGAGAGGTGACACCGTACCGAGTGTAAAAAATTTGATAACAACGCCAAGTAAAGCTGACGGGAATGATGTATCAATGTTGCCGATATATTATAACAACGTCCGAAGTATTATCAACAAACGCAACATCTGCATGAACATTGAACTATCATGGTACAAGGTTTTTTGTTTCACTGAAACTTGGCTTGACAATGGGATATCCAGCAGCGTCTACTTTCCAAGTAAATTTGAGGTGTACCGTGTTGACAGAAAGATCGTGAATCTGAGGCGTGCTGGCGGGGTTGTAATTTTGGTACATCAGAGTCTCAAGAGTAAACAAATATCTACGTTTTCTAACATCGCCACTGCTACAACAAGTGAATATTTGGCAGTCGAAATATGCATAAGTCCACAACCGTTGGTCATCTACCTTTGCTATATGAGCGAATTCAACATTGATATAGCACTGCAACATTACCATCGAGTCGGAGAAATTGTTGAAAAATACCGTTCACACAAGATCTTAGTGGTTGGTGACTTCAATCTACATGATATAATTTGGACACCGGAAGATGAAGACGAGCATATATTTTTGCCGCATTTGCCGAAAGATTACATGGATACAGGTGCTCGTCGTTCAGCGTATCATATCGATGCGTTAGACTTTTTGGAAAAAATGATAAGTCTGCCACTAATGCAAATTTCCAAAGAATGTAACCAGTATTCGAACGTTTTGGATTTGGTATTTGTAAACGAACCCAGCGATTTCAATTTGTGCACAGAAAGTAATTGTATCATCGATTGTCAACAACAAGATCCAAGTCATATTCCTTACGAAATCAACGTCGATTATTCGGTGCAGTTGTCGTGCAACGTCGAAATTGTAACGGTCTATCAATATGCAAGGGGCAATTATGAAAGGATGTGTTCGCAGCTGGAAGCAATCAACTTTCAACATGAATTTATGATCAGAGACATCGATTCGGCGTATAAATTTTTCATCCTAACTTTGAAAACTCTCATAGAACAAAATATACCGAAGGCGAAAGTTAAGAAATATACGAATAAACCGAAATGGTGGACGTCACAGCTTCAACGATTACGTAACCGATGTGCTAAACTGAGCAAAAGGAAATTAGGAAATGCGCCTACGCCTGAATTTGTGAAATCGCTAGCTGAATTCAATGACCTCAAGGATCGATTGTACAGTGAACATATCACAAGGATACAAGAAAACATTAAAAGTGATCCAGCGGAATTTTGGAAATTTGCCAGAATCAATAGAGGGGTCGAACGGTATCCGAATGAAATGCATCTTGATGGCAGGGTGGGAAAATCGACGAGTGAAATTGTGAATTTATTCGCAGAACATTTTGAATCGATGCATGTCCGTGAAGACGAAAAATGGGAATTCGACGATGTCTATGAGGTTCCATGCGGTTATGTAGACGTCGATATATCAATGTTTGACATCGATAATGCAGTTCAGTCGTTGAAATGGAAGAGTGGAGCTGGTCCGGACGGTATAAAGCCCATGGTGATTAAAATGTGTCAATCGGCAGTCGTATGGCCTTTGTGGCTACTGCACCAAAAAGCTTTCGACGGAGGAAAAATAGCGGAAGCGATGAAAGTATCGAGAGTTGTGCCAGTCTACAAGAGGAAAGGAGACAAAAAAGACATTAAAAACTATAGAGTCGTTGCCATTCAGCCGATCACTATGAAAATTCATGAAACAGCAATGAATAAAAGTAGCGCCTCGATCACGGAACCTTGTTTATCCAATGCGCAACATGGGTTCAGAAACAAAAGATCAGTTGTGACGAATTTGTTGAATCTATCAATACTCGCTAATGAAGCATTTGAACGATCGGGGCAACTTGATATGTTTATTGGTGATTTCAAAGCGGCATTTGACAAAGTGTGGATCCGTAAATTGGTGGAAAAGTTTTCGAAATTTAAAATCGGCAGAAAAACAGCAAAGTGGATGTGTGAATATTTGATCGGAAGGACGAATTATGTACAGATTGGTGACGTCAGGTCTAGAATCTACGAATCTGATTCTGGAGTGCCGCCTGGAAGTTCACTTGGTCCGAAAATGTTCACGATTTTCGTTAACGATATTGTTGATGTCATCAAATATGTGAAGCCACTGTTATTTGCGGACGATATCAAATTGGTGGCTTTAGTCCTTGATCATATTGACGCTTTAAGGTTGCAAGAGGACATTAATAATGTGAATAATGAGTGGTGTAATGTCAACCGGCTCCATTTCAACAAAGACAAGAGTTACGTATTCAGCATTTATCGGGATAATGCTCAATTCATCGAAACAAGCTACAAGTTGGATGATCATGTTGTAGAGCGGAAGGAAGAATTGTGTGATCTAGGTGTTTGGATTAACAGATTCTTCCATAGCGGGCACCATATTGAACTCACAACAATGAAATGCAGGCAAATTATTGGGTGCATAAAACACTATTCGAATGGAAACTTCACTAAAGAGACCCAAAGGATACTTTACACAGCTTATGTTCGATCACGACTAGAATTCGCCTCAACGGTGTGGAACCCCTCAGCAGATGTCTACAAAGATGACATTGAGTCAATTCAAAAACAATTCGTTATATATTTGCTGGATAGTCGGGCAAATGCTATGTCATACCGTTTGGCGCCGTATGAAGATCGATGCAAACTGGTGAAACTGCAAAATTTAGAAATGCGAAGGAAGCTTGCAGACGCGATGCTGGCGTATGACATTTTTAAGGGCAACGTGACGGATGAGTTCATTTCTTCAAAATTTGTTCATAATCAAAGTAAACATGATTTGCGCGAGACGACGTTGAGGTGGTTGTTAAAAGAGCCTTGGTATGGTAAAAAATATTTGTATGATCAACCGATAGCTAGATTAATTAGACTCGTAAATGAGTATAAACAAATTGTTACAGATTGTAATACTAGAAATAAATTTAAGAGGAGGATGATGGAGGAACTTGGTATTGGTATTGGTAGTTGAATTAGTAAACTGTGATGTAAGTGTAAGTTTTGATTTAGCAAAAAAAAAAAAAAAAATTTTTTTTTTTTTTTTTTTATGTTCAAATGACACTGCGATATTGTATGTACTAAATTCAGCCAAAGGTTGGCGGTGATAATAAATTCAATCAAAAAAATTTAGCCCAGACTGAGACAGATGCTAGATCGTCCGTCAGAAATCTCATATCATGGAACACATTGTTTTCGTTGACAGATTTATAAAGCTGGAAATCGTCAGCAAAGAGATGGTAGTTACAGTATTTTAGCTGAGACGGCAGGTCATTAATAAATGCTGCGAATAGGACAGGCCCTAAGACGGAACCTTGCGGAACTCCACAATTCACGCCGAGAAGCCGCGATTGAAACCCATTCAAAAACACAGATTGTGAACGATCTGACAAGTAGCTCCTTATCATCTGAACAGCACTGCTGGAAAAATAGAAATTAGCAGATAATTTCTCAAGAAGTAGGTCATGCGACACAGAATCAAAGGTTTTGGAGAAGTCAAGTAGAAGCAGAATAGTAGCTACGTTTTTACTCAGATTAAATCTAACGTCATTCGTCACATGAAGAAGAGCTGATGCCGTACTGTGGCCGAGGCGAAAACCCGATTGTAGTGTACAAATTAGCTTGTTCTGTTCCATGTAATCAACCATTTGCTTCTTTAGAATACGTTCAAGAGCCTTCGGCAGCGCTGGCAGGATACTAATTGGTCTATAGTCATCCAGCGTATAATAGCTCGAGTTTTTATGCCTCGGTAAGACCTTAGCGGTAAGAATCATTTTCTAAAACAAAAAATCGTTTATCTATCATACGCTGATAGAGCAATTCTGTGAATTCTAACATACAATCAACTAAAAGCTTCTCTCAACTTCATATTGAAAATTTCATTGAAACTATCAATTCGAATTTTCGATTAACAATAAATTATACCTAAATTTTAATCTCGTATCTTGTGACGCTAATAACATTATTGAATTGAAACAATTTTCAGCTTCAAACAAAAATGTGTAAGGCTTTTACCATATGTAGATCAAGCGTTTCATGCATAAATACATAAGTATAAATCGAAAGTAGTGAAAATTTATTTAAGGTTTCCCATTCAGAGGCATGCACCGAACGAGCAAACACATGTATATGCATGGGCATAATCTGTCGGACGGGTTTACTAAATTTTCCCAAACCAAAGCCATATTCCGAAAATCTATTTCAATAAAATGTGGTTTGCATACAGATGCATTTAAGCTGCTGCTATCTCTCAACTCAATTGGGATATCTTGTGCTGCTATTATACACCCGCAGCTAGTCGTGCCATATCCTTCTTGTACATTGGAGCAACATTCTACATATTTATTCGTTGAGAAAGTACCAAAAATTTAATTTGAAATAATACCATTTAACCGACCAGTTTAAGATTGGAAACATGATGTAAATTTTGAAAATATTCCAACCACAAAATGTTGAATAATTGGACAGAATAGTAATAAGCTTCTTATGTCAAAAGCTGATTTGAATTTTACTCATTTTAGAATTTTTTTTCTTCTTTATTTTATCAAAAAAGAAGAAAAAGGGGTTGCTAAGGACTTTATGTGTATGAAACGGAAAAGTCTGCCGAATTGGGAGATGTGAAGTTGTTAAGCTCAGTCTTCAAATTATGGAAAAATGAATGAGTGAACATTTTAATTGATGCTGGGAAAATTTTGTTGGATTTATTATTTATTAATGAATTCCACGAGTGCTTGCACAGCACCGAGCTTTCTATGACGTAAAAATTTTGCCCTGTGGATTTTTATTTATCTTTTCATTTTTTAACGTCAAGGTGTTTCTTTCGCTTTGTATACTTTGCCTACAGTTGCACTATTGCCGATAAAAAGTAGCGGCTTCTTGCACAGTGGCAAGAACATTTTCACAAGAAAGCCGAACAGCAAAGAAACTTTCATGAGACAGTATTGTCAACCATTGAAAAAGTTGAATAAATTGTTGGCTAAGTGAATTATTATTTTGCAAAAGTTTCTCCAACACCAGCATTTTCCAACAGAAAAACGTTGTGTAGTAACTGAGGCATTTAAAATATTTTTGAAACATTTATTGAATCAAAGTAGAGATTCGGAGTTGAGATTGGCAATTTCTCAAAAAAAGTCATTATATTTTCATTTTTATTTGTTTTTACATCCACTGATGGGTCGAGGCTCGAAATCATATTAGTATTTTCACAATCACAGTGAACTCACGAAATTGTAGTCGGTCCAAATATAGGACATTTTTCGAAGTAAAACAAGGCGCTTTTTCGATGAAAAAATAGGGACAGGGAGATTAATATGGCGGCCGAGTTTCCAAACCCGCCAGGTCATGTGTCCTCGAAAGGTAAAAGAAAAATAATACATTGGGCATGTACAGAAACGACCTAGGTAATTTTTGGACCCGTACGACGTACGAGTCCTATGCGTTTACCACTACGTTTGTAACCAGTCGATTCGATGGAGTGGAGTAGAGGGGGAGCGGAGCATCGATCATGGTCCTTAGATGCTAAATCAGCAATCGTCTGTAAACACGATAACTCGAGTAAAACTTAACCGATTTTCAAAATCTTTGGGTTTGGTATTGCAGATGGGCATTTTTGGACGAAGGGCCGCTGAGCTAGGGCTGCCTAAGTGGTTTTCGGTTTTTTGTACATAACACGCGTAAATCTGTTACGATTTTTATAACATTTTTTTGTTTGAAACGTCTATGCATGCCTGAATATTTATGGAAGAACATTTTTTGATTTCGAGTCGTTGGACTAACCACGGTCCTAAAACTGAGTCTCTACTAGGGCCGTACGTTTTTTTTGCTACATAAATCGGGCAAATCTTATCCGATTTTCAAAATCATTTATTTCCTGAAAGATAATTGAATAATTGATAACGAATTTGAATTTAGGCAAAATCGGTTCAGAACTTTCGAAATTATGGTCGAGGAAGAGGTCGAAAACGTAGTTTTTTGAAGGTTGGTGAAACTTTTTGACTTACATCTCCACCAAATTAGAACGGAAATCGTCGGTTCCATCCGTAAAGGATGTAAGTACAACTGTCAACTTTTGACAGCTGTCAGATTTGAATTTCGGCACCAAGTTGATTCCTTAAAAATTCTTTGTATTTATGTCAGTGTGAGGAATAGCTTTTTAAACTTTGGGCCAAATATCAAATCAGACAGCTGTCAAAAGTTGTACTTACATCCTTTACGAATGGAAACGACGAAATCGCTCTTGAAGGTTTTAAATAAAAGATATGGACAGCAGAAAATCACGGAAATGAAATTAGTGAAAATCTGTATACTGACTCGGGCTGCAGAGTCCCTAGTGTGGATCGGGGGCGGGATTTTCCATATTGCCCCTTCGGCAATTTACAATCCAATTATACACTTAAGAGTTAAGGCAATATTTACTTAAATACGTTCGAGTTTTTCGTATCATCAACTCTGTTTGTCGCATTTATTCTGATACGTACGGGTCCCTTCATATGTTTTACATCTCTTTTAGAGAGTGAAAGGAGCTCCTCGGAGTATTTTTCATTTTTACGGATGCTGTTTTTGGCATGGTTTACATAACTTAGAGTTTTCCTCTTTCTCCTGCTCCATCGAATCCATGTAAACACGATAACTCGAGTAAAACTCAACCGATTTTCAAATATAGGGCGACCGGAGAAACGGTGCAAAATACCTTTCCGAAAACACAAATAGAAAAAAATGTTTTCCTCAATTTTCTCTACAACGTAGCAAAAAACCATTTTTTGGGCTAGGATGGACCTTAGTACCGACATAGGGCCCTAAGTAGAGGCCTTGGACACATACTTCGATAGACAAAAATGTTTCCCTCAATCTGCTTTTAAGCAAAAAAAAAAAAAGAGAAAAAATTTTTTTTGGTTAGGGCCGACCTGCCTTAGGACCGATCTGAGGCCCAATTGAGCCCTAAGCACAGGCCCCGGCTCCAAATTTGTTTTTGAATATAATTCGGTAATGGGAGTTACCTCTCAAATAGAAGGGTCCTAGTAGAAGCTCAGTTTAAGGGTTCTGGCTGAGTCCAAAGGTTTCCAAACAAAACATTTTCTTCCATAAAACGGGAAACAGTCCTAGACCTTTCGATCAAAAAAAAATTTTAAAATCGGAAGAGATTTACTTGAGTTATGTACAAAAAACATGTAGAGCGCTAGCAGAAACTCGTTTTTAGTGTCCTAGATATATCCTAGGGCACAATCTCGAAAAACTTTCTTCTACAAATTGTTTGGCTTTGATACCCGTCGATTTAAAAAACAATTATGAAAATCGGAAAAGATTTACTCGAGTTATGTACAAAAGACCAAAAACCACTTAAATGGCGCTAGCTCGGCGACCCTTTGAGCGGACAGCGCCCAGATTTAATTCCATAATAGTATACACTTGGACCAAAAAGATATGATTATGACCCAGGTGTTAAAAACGTCCAAGGTTGGAGCGGAGCGAAACGAAGCGGAGTCCGAGAACGTTTTCAACACCGTGGTCAAAATCATATCTTTTTGGTCCGAGTAATATACAGGACCTATTCATATGAAACTGGACAGTCTACTATGTTCGTCACTTTCACACTTTCATTGAATGTTCAAGCGGAGCAAAAGGTCACATTCCGAACAAACCACAACATCAAACTTGAATTTAGAATTTGTATACTGTTCATAGTGTACTGCTCACATTTTTATTTTTCAATCAGTTGCAAATTGTGGTTGTTTATAACAAATTAATTCGTCAAAAACATTGCCTGTATTCCCTTCAGCAAATATCTCTTGCGACAAATTTAACTCCGTGATAAAGTGACAGAATGCACCAAAATTGTTAAAAATATCGTGATAAACTTATTTAAGCCCCGGGGCTAGTATATTGATAAATTTATCACGTTAAATGAAAGGGAAAGTTTGAATTTATAATTTTATTGTCGAAAGACATCCAAAATATGAGCATTAATGTTAAGAAAACATTAAAATTTGATGTTGCAATTTTTTCGATTTTTTCGTTTACATTTTCCGATCTGTCAAATTCAACCAAATACTCGAGTTAAATTTATGACAAGAGATATTCGCTGAAGGGAACACACATTTGATGATAAATTGGAAACGTTTACCAAAATTCTTTTTTTTTTAATTTTTTGCGAAGTAGGGAGGGATGGTCTGCGCTTTCGGACACACGTGGACAAGGGGAGGGGGGCAGGGGCGCCGAAAACGGTCTTGCCTCGAGGCTCGGGCAACACTACGACTGAATTAGTCGAGGCTGAGCAACACTACGACTCGTCGGTACAACGACAAGCTTTCCTTCCACACTATTTCCTTGCCACACTATCTGATAAAAGCTCCTCTGGATTTATTTTTGACGTAATGGTATATAGTCAAATTTAGACTGTCAAAACTTCAGTGTGTTCAATGTCTTCATTCGATTTTATCGGATCTTATTTAATTTTCTTTCTAATTAATCTTTCAAAATCTTATCTGATAAGGTAAAATGTGTGAATTTGCTATGTCATTGCGAGAGGGTGTGTATGATAGAAATCATCAGCTGATACGGAAATGTTTGAAATGCTACGTTGGCAACACTAAGAACCCCCTCAACAATCGAGTGTGTACACATAAAAACAGCACTAAAAAAGAGCATTGCAGTAGTTACACACGCACAGCAGTCGTCGCTCATTGCGAACCTGACCAAGACGGCAACCGACATCGAATGGACTTCAATGCTGTTTCCATATAGAGACGGAGAAAAAAGAATATAAGAGACTGATTCTTGAAAATTTACACATTCGAAACGAGAACACCATTAACTTCAGATTAGAGGAAGGAGCATCAATATCACCAGCTTATTGCGCTTTACTTCGCTCAATCAATGCCGATAAATGTAAACCACTCATACACACCCCCTCGCAATGACATAGCAAAATCAACATAATGCCAAATAATTTCCGTTTTTCAGTCCACATCACTATCGCATACATTTGTTAATTCAATTTTCAGTCTTAATTTGACACTACACTACAGCTGTGTATAGATTTTTATGTTCCTAGTTCTCAATTCAAATTGATATCAAAATAATTCTTGACAGTGATCTTATTATTTTTTATCGTGCTTAACACGATCGAAATACTAGGTGAATATTTCAATTTATTATTTTGGTTTGAAATTTGCTGTCTATATCACTATTTCAGTATACTTTGATAATCGTCAAATTGTGCAATGTATTAACGTAATCAATGTATTTTAAATTTCAGTCTGGATAATGACGTACACAATGTACCCGAAACGTCGACAACTATAATTTTTTAATAAAGATTTTGAAATACGGCCTATAGCCCATTAAAAATAAACCCTTGTTTATTTACCCATCGTTTGGAATTATGGAGCCATTTAAAAATTCTTATATTAAAGCAAATCTTAACGGATTTTTACAAACTATTTTTTATTCGATGAAGACATGAATTCCTCAGGTCAAGTTCGTAGATGGGTACAATAGAAGTTATTATCTGGTAGTTATTCCCAAAGGAATATTTTTCTGTTTTTTTATTTTCACGATAACTTCGGTAATTATAGACCGATTTTCAAAAACTGTTTTTTATTGGACGAAGACTATGATTTTTGAGGTCGGGTGCCTTAATGGTTAAAAAAGAAGTTATAGTCTGGTAGTTATTCCCAAAAGAATTTTTTACGTAATGCAATTAATGTAATTGGCTGTCAGAAGCACAAAAATTTGGAAAGATATATTTAAGTTCTCAAGGTTAATTCAGTAGAAGCGTTAGGGGTGATTGAAGAATACAGCTAAGTTTTGAGAAATTAACGAGTAATTTCTTCAATACACCCAATCGCAGTTCAACATTTTTGTTTCTAATTTATACGTCGCAACGGAAAGCGGACTTTCTCTCACAGTGTAAAGTATTTCTATCGCTCGTATAAAAAAACAAATTACAATATATATACACTGAAGGGAATATGATACATCGCATCCAGATGAGTAAAAGTACCTCAGGCTGAAGCCTTCTGATAATTTCACTCATCTGGATACGAGATCTCATATTCAATGTTTCTTCAGGACTGTAAAAGAATAATGTGACTCGTGTGAATTACGGCCCTCGCTTCGCTCTGGCCGTAAATTTCACACTCGTACGGTAAGGAAGAAATTTTTGTTCTAATACTTTATCATCTATCAAATCTTCCATTTTCCATTTCCAAAAAAAAAATTTTGACGAAAAAAGTTTGAACTTATTCTTAAAATTAACAAAACATAGTTAAAACTTCAACTCAGAACTCCCACCACTGAATGCTCATAGCCTCTTCAATGGAAATTATGTGGACATTGTTGGACATTGTTTTCGTGTAAAAAAATGTCTGAATCTGTTATCTGATAAATTGGTTCAAGTAAACAATGAACAAATTATATGTGTGTTATCAGTTTTACCCGCTAGTATTTTTAACAGAGACTTAAAAGCACCTCCAAATTCTGTAAATGTGGGTCCATCCCCTGTCCTCATCTTTCCGTATTTTGAAAAAGTCGGTCCGTCCATAAAATTGGACGTCTTTTATGGACGGTCCCTTTCTTTATAAAAGTTCATTTTGTTCATTTCATGTAACATAAATTAGAAAGCTGTCAACTAAACGGAGACCTTTTTTTTGAGTGGAAACCAGGTATAACCCCTTTAAGTTTCCGAAGAAAGACAGGTAAAAAATAACGAACGAATAGAAAATTATTTTTAGAATTACTCTCATGTCTTCACTCCGATAATATCCATTACAAACACAACTACAAAAAAGTAATAATTCGTCGATAAAAACGAAATTTTGAAAATCAGTTGAGAATTACTGAAGTTATCGTGCTAACCGTGCACCGAAAAATATTACGTTCAACATAATTCATTCGAATATAATGTACAAAATCGCGACAGCCTCGATGTGTTACACATCAGTAGTATATTACATCTAAGACATATTGGTTCAGCTTAGGTTTTCTGACTAATACAGAAAACATACCCAAATAATATCATATCATACAACCTTACCTCAACACTATTCCGATGTACAGAAAACGATTTCCACATATTAAAAAACTGGGAAGTGATTGGTCTGTTTTTCGGTGCGAGAGAAATTATTCCAAAATTTGCAACGATAACTTTAAAATCAAAATAAAATAAGATTTTGGACGAAATTCTGAGGAAATCATGTCTTCATCGAATAAAAAATTTTTGGGCTAAATTTTCTTAGCAGCTTCTCATTAATGTCCAAGAACTTCCATCAGTAGATGGTAATTTTTTCAGTGAATTTGTCAACGTTCAACTCGTTCAATGTCGCACATTCACGGCTGTCTCATGAAGGGATCATTGGAATTGACTCAGGAAATTGTATGGAATTACAAAATAAGATTTTGGACGAAATACTGATATCAGTTCTGAAGGACTCACTACGAATTTTGCATCACTATCAATATGTGAAAAACTAATTTGGTGATTGGACAACAAAAAAAACCGATCGAAATATTTTCAATCAATTTTTGAATGATTAGTATTCTGTGTTATTAAAACCCTTTGAAAACGGATGTACATCTCATTTACATCTCACCCTTGTAGTAATGTTCCACCTGATGTAAATCTCGGCGCAGAACGTTTTCAAAGGGTTAAAGCCACTCCGATAGGAACAGAACTTCTTTTCAGTAAAGATACCTTGCTACACTATTTAAAACTGATTGGATTTAGTCACTAAATTTTCTCACTAAGAAAAAAAATTGATTCACGCTAGGATTGAACCCCCGACCCCCGAGACTCCAGATAAGCTACTTACCGATGTGGCAACCTATGTATTCTGCTTTTCGAAGCAGTGGTGTGAATAAAAAGGGAGATGTCAGTGAAATACGAACGGAGTATACATTCTTTTTCATTGTTTTTTTGGAAACACATTTTATGAATGGAGTGTAGTAGGGTTTATTATTGTTTTGCGACAATTCGCCAATAAAACGACATTCGATATACGCTTTGAACGTAAATTATGGTCAGATAAACATTTGTGCTCTCCGCTTTTTCTATGTTCAAAACATGCAAGTATTTTGGTTGAAGATTTGTTGATTTTTCTTCAGCAGAGGAGTCTTAAAAAATTTCGAAACAATGAACACAACCGACAGAGTTATTCCGCTATTGAAAAAACAGAAAAAAGTTTTTTTGATAGATAATAAACTCTTTTGTACTCATCTGAAAATCTGTCCATAATTAGCCAAGTTGTCGTGCCATCATTGGTTCAGCTTATTATTTACTATTTCAGACTAATTTGATTTAGTTACTAAATTTTCATCAAGAAAAAAAGTGGTTTATGCCAGGGGATTGAACTCCCGACCTCCGAGATACCAGTCCAACGACTTCCCTATGTGGCAACCTATGTGTTTCGAATTTCAAAGCAGTGATGTGAATTTAATTTTAAATAACAAAGTTAGCGTGTTATGAAGAAAAAAGAAAACCTAGAATTAAATACATCCAGATGACTCATTCGATGTATTCATCTTCAGATTTAACCTGTGAAATATTAATCTTAGTATAACAAAACCAATTTCTCGAAAATCCGCTAAAAATGACTCAAGTTATCGACAAATTAAAAAAACAGGGAAAATTTGTTTTGAGAATTACTACCAGAGGACTACGCCGGTAGTATCCATCGTTGAACTCAAGCTTAGCAATGTTAATTTTCGTCGAATAAACCAAATTTCTCAAAAATCCCTTCAAAATTGTTGAAGTTATCCTGATATTAAAAAAACGTAAAAAATTCTTTTGGGAATAATTACCAGACTATAACTTCTTTTTTAACCATTAAGGCACTTGACCTCAAAAATCATAGTCTTCGTCCAATAAAAAACAGTTTTTGAAAATCGGTCTATAATTACCGAAGTTATCGTGAAAATAAAAAACAGAAAAATATTCCTTTGGGAATAACTACCAGATAATAACTTCTATTGTACCCATCTACGAACTTGACCTGAGGAATTCATGTCTTCATCGAATAAAAAATAGTTTGTAAAAATCCGTTAAGATTTGCTCAAGTTATCGTGATATCAAGATCATAGACCAAAATTCTTTTAAGAATTACTACCAAAAACGGAAAATACTGAAATGTCTGCAGCGCTTGATATCACGATAACTTAAGTAATTCTAAACCGACTTTTACATATTTGGTCTCTATCGACGCAGATTAGCATTTCTCAGGTTAAGTTCGTAGATGGACACTATTAGAGTAATTATCTGGGAGAAATTTTTAAAAGAATTTTGGTCAATGTTTTTGATATCACGATAACTTGAGTAAATCTAAACGGATATTTACAAATTTAGTTTTATTCGACGAAGACATGAATTCCTCAGGTCAAGTTCGCAGATGGGTGTAATAGAATTTATTATCTGATAGTTAATCCCAAAAGAATATTTGGCTGTTTTTGTAGTGGCAAGATAACTTGAGTAATTGTGGACCGATCTTCAAAAACATTTTTTTATATGACGAATTTCTGAGGTCCAGTTAGTTAATGGCTAAAAGATACTTCATAGTCTGGTAGTTATTCTCAACAGAATTTTTTTCTGTTTTTTAAATGACACGATAACTCCTATTCTTATCGGATTTCTAAAAACTCTTTTTTATTCGAAGAAGATATGAATTCTTCAGGTCAAGTTCGTAGATGGGTACAATAGAATTCATTAGCTGGTAGTTATTCTGAAAACAATATTTTGCTATTTTTTTAGTGGCAAGATAACTTGAGTAATTGTGGACCGATCTTCAAAAACTTTTTTTTATGTGACGAAAACTACAATGTTAAGTTCGTAGATGGATATGAGAAGTCATTCATTGTCTGGTTGTTTTTCTCAAAAGATTTGTTTTTATGCTTTTCCAATGGCGAAATAAGTCGGGGAGTTATGAACATGGTTTCGAAATTTTTGTTTATGTCGGTAGATTTTGATGATTAGCTTCGTTTGGTATCGATCATGTAATCATGCAATGATAAAATTAATTAAAAAAGCAAATAAAAAAACAAATACATCCGCCGGATTTGAACCGGGCACCTCCAAATTTCCAGTACAAGACTAATGTACTGAGCCAGCGATGTGTTGTGGGCGTTGTCGTTAATTCAAATACCTTATAAGGTTAACACGTGATGTACATTTTATAAAGTTTTGGTTACGTTTAAAAGTTAGTCTCCATTGATTGAAATTTCTAGGTTTTTACATATGAGTAAATTTAAACTGTGCTTCATATTAAAATTAACAAACTTTGTAAAAACAATTAGCTGCAAATAGGGTAAAGCAGCTTTCAATTCATGATTAGACCCGTACGAAGAACGAAGTTCTTCGAAAAGGGGTCTTATGCGTTTACCACGACGTTTGTAACCACCCCAATTCGACGCGGGATAAAAATGTCCGTCCGTCCGTCCTTCTGTCTGTCAACACGATAACTCGAGTGAAACTCAACCGATTTTCAAAAACTTTCTTTTTCCTGAAAGGTAATCGAAAAATGTTTTATGGGATTGAATCTGGGCAACGTCGACCCAAGGGCCACCAAGCTAGGGCCGTTTAAGTGATTTTTGGTCTTTTGTACATAACTCGAGTAAATCTTTTCCGATTTTCAAATTTCTTTTTTGTTTGAAAGACTTGGGCATAGCCGTCAAATTATGGAAAAAACTTTTTTGACTTTGAGTCCTTAGACTTAGCTAGGGCACTAAAATCGAGTTTCTGCTAGGGCTCTATGTGTTTTTTGTACATAACACCAGCAAATCTTTTCCGATTTTCATAATTTTTTTTTTGTTTGAAAGGCCTGGGCTATTTATGGAAGAAAAATTTTTGATCTTGAGCTCTAGGACTTAGCTAGGGCACTAAAAACGAGTCTCTGCTAGGGCCAAACGTGTTTTTTGTACATAACTCGAGTAAATCTTTTCCGATTTAAAAAAAACAAATTTTTATTCGAAATGTCTGGGAATGCCCAACAGTTTATGTAAGAAAATTTTTTACTTTGGGTCGCTGGACCTACCTAGAGCCCTAAAGAAGTTGGCCGACTAGGGCCCTACTTGTTTTTTATACATAAAACGAGTAAATTACATCCGATTTTCGTGATTCTTTTTCTATTCGATAGGTAATCAAAGCCTTAAGAGCATCCAAGAAAAAATTTGTGCCCAGGCCGAAAATGTTGATGG
>CM055406.1:103331921-103354019 GCA_029228625.1 Pseudolycoriella hygida
ATAGAACATAGATAGATAGATATATAGAAACCGACAGATCAGAAAAAAAGTTTACGTAATAATGAGACAATGGAATTCTGGTAAGATGTATTCATTTACCCACCAAGTCTCTTTGCGAAATGTATTTTGATGCACAAAATATTGAAGCGAATATTTACAATACGCGAATATTGCAGCGGAATTAGAACGGACGTTGGTTTCCTTCTGCATAAATCATGAGAAAACAAAACACCAACATTCTCGAGAGCTACACATTCACGTGATCATAAAATATAAATCCAGCAAAACATATTGATGAATAGTCACGGAAAGCAATAATTTAGTTAGGTCGGGAAAACGTTGAAAGCGAGGAAAAATGAATGTTTTCATTTTATCTAGGCGATGTAGGTGTAGATACAATGCTTGAGGTCTATGATCTCTTTAACTCAACTAACAGCACCAACGATGAACAAACTTTAACTTAAAAACTGGAAATTCTATCATTGAGAAATTCGTCTACGAAGGAATGAAAGCTTCAAAGTAGTCAGTTTGCATTATGGAATTGTTTTTGTATAGTGAATTTTACGATAGAAAGTCAAGTGTTCTCCTACAGAAAGTCAGTTTATTTTATTTTTTATTTTTAATCGTTTATTGACCAAACTAACAGGCCGAAGTCCAATGACAAGTCAGTCATTTACAAAAAATTAAAAGTAAATAAAAGAAAGTTACAATAGGTTATTTGACTATGAATAAATTAAAAAAGAGCAAAAAACACAGATGTAAAAAATGGATTTAAAGATGAGAATCACCACTTGAAGTACATTTTACACACGTCAAGGTGTCAAGTTGTTTTTGTTTTTGCTCCGATCTAAAATGTTGTTTTTCAAAAGTGCTTAATAAGCTGTTTTGTGCCAGTGCACCTTATAAGCATTAGGAGTAGGTGCATTACGTAGATCAACTGGAGAACAGTGATTTACTAGGCGTTTAATTTGCAAAATTAGCACTTAACATTGGAGGAGTGCACATAACCCCATCTGCATCAACGAAACTACTTCATATCTGTTGGACTTAAATTCGAAGAAGGTGACAACCAATTGCTGTGTTTCTGAATAACAATTGGTCTTCGAAAATTCTTAATCAAATGCTGCACCACGACAACTGAACATTTCATCGAAATCTCCCAGTCACGAAATACACTTTGAGAATAAATAAACTTTGAGAGTAAATCGATTACGCAAGTCTCATTACTCAGAAATGTCAACAATATGAATTCAATTGACAACACCATTAACGTATACGACAACAACACAACAGCTAACTTCAACTTCAGTCCCGTAGTTGACCAAAACATCGGGGGAAACCTTCGCATTTACCAGCTGAACATTGAAGCAATTTCGAAAAGAAAGTGCGAATATCTAACGAAAGAATTGCATGAATTGAAGGTCGATGTCGTAGCTCTCCAAGAAACACATTTAAAAGAAGATGGGAAGAGATTTCACATAAACAGATTTACTATGGTTAGCACGGTACATCACGAAAAATTTGGATTAGCCACCTACGTCAGAGATAACCTATTGCCTTCCGTTCGAGTTCTAACATCTGAAAATCGGTTTTACACCGCAATTAAAATTGACGACCAAACTGTAACTAACGTTTACAAACCGCCGTCAGAAAAGTACTACCGAAGCAGTGGAAAATGGCGAAGGTCATCACATTCCTAAAGCCGAATAAGTCTGCTGAAGACCCAGCTAGTTACAGGCCAATCTCTCTGCTGAGCTGCAGTTTCAAACTCTTCGAGAGAACAATACTGCAGAGACTACGTGATGTAATTGAAACGGCGATCCCGATAGAACAGGCTGCCTTCCAGAGAAATCGAAACTGCTGCGATCAAGTACTAGCGTTGACGAACTTCATTGAACTGGGTTTCCAAAAAGGATTGAAGACCGGTGTGGTGTTTGTAGACCTTACAGCTGCTTACGACACCGTTTGGAAAAGAGGACTGTTGTTGAAGTTGAGCTACATTATTCCCTGTCAAAAAACATTATCGTTGTTGATGAACATGCTGAGCGACCGATCGTTCCGAGTAGAAATGAACAACAGAGTGAGCAGCAGGCGAACGCTGAATAACGGTCTAGCTCAAGGCTCTGTGCTTTCCAGCTTCCACTACTGTCTCTACACGAACGAAATCCCAAAGACTCGATCGGGGTTATTCATGTACGCCGATGACATCGCACTAGGTTACCAAGCTAAATCTTTTATTGACATCGAAAAAGCCATCAGAGCGGACCTAATTGGGCTGTCGTTTTATTGTGGTAAATGGATTCCCGTGAAGTAACGCCAAAGTCAAATCGCCAAAATGCATTTTGGCGATTCTTCACACTTTGGCGATTTTTTTTGGCGTTTCTTCACATTTTGGCGATTTTTTCTGGTGATTCAAGAAATAACTAAAAAATAAGAAATCACCAAAGTGTGAAGAAGCGCCAAGAAAATCGCGAAAGTGTGAAGAAGCGCCAAAAAAAAAATCGACAAAAAGGGAAGAAACGCCAAGTTAATTTTTTTCAGCTCTTGGCGTTATTTCACACTTTGACGATTTTTCTTGGCGTTTCTTCACACCTTGGCGATTTTTTTGGCGTTTTTTCACACTTTGCCGATTTTATTGGCGATTTATTATTTTGTAGATATTTCTTGAATCATCAGAAAAAATCGCTAAAATGTGAAGAAACGCCAAAGTGTGAAGAATCGACAAAAAAATCGCCAAAGTGTGAAATAAGGCCAAAATCTGAAAAGAAATTAATTTTTAAATAAATAAATAAATTAATAAATTTTGCGTTTCTTCTCTTTTTTGTCGATTTTTTTTGGCGCTTCTTCACACTTTGGCGATTTATTATTTTGCAGTTATTTCTTGAATCACCAGAAAAAATCGCCAAAATGTGAAGAAATGTAAAAAAAAAAATCGACAAAAAAAAAGAAGAAACGCCAAGATGATTTTTTTAGTTCAGATCGCTAATTATTTTCAGGTTTTTCGTTAATGTGCATAAAAATTATGTCGGAACAACAAAAATGCAATAAAGTCTTGATTTAATTTAAAGCAACAGTGTTTGCAGGAAAAAAATTTTGCCTTTCTTTCTAACACTAAGGCATATTTCCAGTACTAAAAATGAAATCTAAATTTTTGTTCGAATTTCGTTCCTTGATATTTCTTATTTGGAAAATAGCCTTTTTTTATAGATTTATCAGTTGGAATGATCAGGTTGGTGATCTTGAAACATATATCTTCCGATAATTTGTTCCGTTCCTATGCATAATTTAAATGATGTGAGTCTTCCAGTCGCCTCCAGGCCTCACAACATAGTCTCCCAGCAGCCTGCGTCTCAGTTGATAGAAATTGGGGCATTCACATATGACGTGAACTCCTGTTTCTTCTTCTGATCCACATAGATATCTGGGAGTGAGCGACAACCTCAACTTATTCATGTGCCCGTTCAGCCCACTGTGTCCGGTAATCGCACCCACTACCATTCTTATACTTTCCCGGTCCATTGCTGGCAAACTTTTATCCCTTTTGGAGTCTGGTTTCGGTAGAAAGCGCTTTGAATGAGCACCTCCATCGTACGCTTCCCAGCGTTCTCCATGCCTTACCGCCACCCAATCCTTCAATGCTTCCCCACAGACTGTTGGGGCAGCAGAACCCGCCTTAACTAGCTCATCTGCCTTCTCATTTCTTTCCACGCCGGAATGATCAGGTACCCAAACGAGAGTTATCTGATGCTCAGACCCATCAAGTTCAGGGTCAAGTTGTAATCTCTCACCAGCTTGAAAGTCGCGACAGGCGATACAAGCGCCCTAATCATCTCCGCGTTGTCTGAGCAAATGACAGTATTTTTCCCATGTGTTCCCCTTTGAAGTTCTCCACGCGCTCCCGTGAGCGCCGCGAAGACTTCTGCTTGAAAGACACTGTCGAGGTTACCCAGATGAAAGCTCTCACCTTCTTCTGTGTTGGAAGCATACCCTCCAGCCCCTGCTCCATTGGAGGCTTTGGAGCCGTCCGTGTATAAGTATAAGTATATGACTATGATATTCCTGGTAGATCAGCTGGAAAGCTATCTACTCGGTCGTGCCTTAATAGCAAAAATATGTAACGCGTTTCGACCTTTCGACTTTCATGTTGACATTCTTTGTTTGTATTCGTAAAGTATTGAGATAAAAGAAAATTTTGTTTTAATGAAACAAATCACAATGAAACAATTGATCTTCTGACAAAAAAAATGGCTCAACTAAGTCTCGAATGCGCAACACGTGAAGAAAGAAAATAATTACTGAGCAGGCGCACTAACAACTAGTCTATCCATGAACGTATCTAACTAACTAAGAAACAGAAATTCAGAATTAAAATTGTTTTCATTCAAACAAAAAAGAAAAATTTCGTGGTTTGGCGGTATAGTTTTGTAATTATGTGTTAAATCATCAGAAAAAATCGCCAAAGTGTGAAAAAATGGCGAGAGCTGAAAGAAAAATAATTTTGGCGTTTCTTCACATTTTGGCGATTTTTTCTGATGATTTAACAAATAATTACAAAATCACCAGAAAAAACAGCCAAAGTGCGAAGAAACGCCAAAAAAATCGCCAAAGTGTGAAGAAACGCCAAAAAAGAGAAGAAACGCCAAATTAATTTTTTTCAGCTCTTGGCGTTTCTTCACACCTTGGCGATTTGTTTTGGCGTTTCTTCACACCTTGGCGATTATTTTGGCGTTTCTTCACTTTTTACCATTTTGTAATTTTTTGTTAAATCATCAGAAAAAATCTCCAAAATGTTAAGAAACGCCAAGAAAAATCGCCAAAGTGTGAAGAAACGCCAAAAAAATCGGCAAAGTGTGAAGAAACACCAAGAGCTGAAAAAAATTAATTTGGCGTTTCTTCTCTTTTTTGGCGCTTTTTTTGGCGTTTCTTCACACCCTGGCGATTTTTCTTGGCGATTTTTATTTTTTTTGGCGATTTGACTTTGGCGTTACTTCACGGGAATGGTAAATGGAGGCTGAAACCTAATGCCGCGAAGACCGTGTCGTGTGTATTCCACCTCAACAATGCGCAAGCAAACCGACAATTGAAATTGAAATTCAACGGTAAAAAAGTGAAACACGATCTGACGTCCGACGTACCGAGCGCACCTGACAGGTCAAAGGAAAAAGATCAAGTCTAGAACCAATATTGTCCAGAAGCTGGCCGGATCGTCCTGGGGTTGTTCTGCAAAGACACTTAAAATAACCACTCAAGCGTTAATATTGTCAGTTGCCGATTATGCGTCTCCTACATGGATTCATGAACAGCTGCCACGTTAAAAAAGTGGATACTGAAGTAAATACAGCACTAAGGATAATCTGTGGGTCCGTCCAATCAACAGAATTGGAATGGTTGAACGTGCTAAGTAGCACCCCGCCCGCGCACATTTTGAGAGAAGAATCGGCGGTAAAAGAATGTAAAAAAGTGAAACTTAACGACGAACTTCCAATTTTCAAAGATATAGCTTCAGCTCCGACCAACCTCAGATTGAAATCACGCAAACCTTTCTGGTGCTTCTTCAGAGAGTTTGAGAACATGGGAAATTGGAAAGACCGCTGGCGACAATTGTGGGAAAATTCGTCTGCACACAATAAGCAAATCATCGAGGATCCTACAGCAGAAGTAAACGGTAGCGATTTGCCAAGAAAAACATGGCTTAGACTTAGCAGAGTCAGAACTGGACAAGGTTGCGTGTTGCGTGGCCTTCTTTCTGCATAGGTGGAATTTAGTTGAGTCGCCGCTGTGCCAGTGCGGAGAAGTTCAAACGATGGATCATCTTATTCTACACTGTGTTAACCATCGTTTCGAAGGGGACCTTACCGAAATCCACCAAGTCACGGACAGGGCACGAAGTAGGTTGGAAAATTTACCCGTAAGCATTTAACAAGTTCGTCTTCTTTTGATGTGATAGTTTAAAATTACGATTTCTCTTTTCCAAATCGTTTCTGTGATATTAATTTATAGCGAATCTATTGTTGTTTTCTTTTTTTACTCAAGTTTCTAACATTTGTATTTTGAACGTCATTGGAATAAATAAAACCAGTTGAATTAATCCCTCACATTTTTCTTCAATCTTGCCAGTCTAGAATCTTTTATGTTAATGTTTTTAAAGTATTCATCGTGGTTCTATTGGATTCTGTAAATGGGTGCATTACTTTGAAAATTTGCAGTTGTCCTGGGTAGATAGAATACTTTGTTCTGACGTGTAGTCCTAGACGGATGATGCTAATACATACGTCGACGAAGAGATGAGTCGACATGACTATGAATAAGCTTATACAGCATTAATTCATCATTTTCGATCCGAGGAGTTTCAAGCACGTGTAATTTCATGTATGTTAGGCCGTGGGTAGGATATGATGTTTATGATGTTACATATAAAATTGAACGTTACGCACTGCCCTAATTTACATAAGAAACTGTGCGAATGAGAGAAAACTATCTGTACAAAAGACGACACTCAGTTTTTGTTGACATTCACACCCCTTCCAACGTTCAAGCGCTTCTGAGAGTGTGCACAGGCGCCAGTCTAGTTATACTCAAGACAAGTCGAGAAAAATTTGTCTCTATATGTAGAAAAGGTTAGAAAGGCTACAGAACGGGGTGTCAAATCAATAATTAAACAAATTCGAAAACCGATAATTCACCTTAACCTTCAACCCGCTTCCGTTTTAAACGAATTAAAGAATTTCCGGTTTCACAGAACGAAACGAAAATATTATTCAAACAATCTGTTGTTTGCAAAAGCGGCATCAACAAGCCACTAAAACATTTCCAAAATGTAAATATTCCGCAACTACAGAATGTTTTGATTAAATAAACTTTACACAACTCGGCAAACGGAAATCAATGTCTTGTTATGTGCATTATAATATAAATAGCCAATCTCTAGGACAAACATTAAACAGCTTTCGATACAGATAGTAAAATCGAAAGACATAAATTCGAAGAATTATATCGTCCCATATATTCCATCGTTTGCTGAAATGTAAAGGCTGCCTCTGGCTGTGTATCAAATTTCAAATATTAAATAACATTAGTTCCGGCAATGATGTTTCCTTGTACAGCAACTATTTATATGTTCGATGAAGTAAACATTTTCGTTGCAGAACACAAAAAGTGATATTGAATAAATTTGATGTTTGAGCAATGTTTCCATTTCGTGTGCTGTGCTATTTGTTTGCCTGTCATGAGGAGAAAATTTAGCTGAGAATCTTGGAACCACATTGTAGCCACTACAACTGCATTTTTCCTCTTGAGACCCACAAAACACACCTGAGAAATTGAATTGAACTTTCCACTTGTACTCCCAGAATATACAGATTACAGTGGGAGTGCGGAAGTAACTCATTACATGAGGGATTGATTTTGTAAAATGAGCCAAAATCAAGAGTGAGTTTTTGAGCAAAAAGCTTTGAAAACTGTTTTTTTGCGCGAGTCAGAAAACGGTTTTCAGTCTAATGCTTTGAAAGAGTCCTCCTCGGCAACACTGACATATCACGTCCATAGAACAAATCAGTGTTGCCGATACACGAATGAGTTTGCGAGTATCACGATATAGATCACGATCCTGAATGGATGACGTGCTATGCAACCCCCACTGTATACTGTTTTACTCAGTGTCCCATCCGAAAACGCGTCATTTCATGTAATGAGAAGTTTTCGGTGAGGGTCCTAGTTTAATGAGTAGCATGAAATGTATAACATGTCATGAATAACTTCCGGGGGTGCACATATACATGTAATGACAAAGTACTTTTCATCTCAAGAGAAGAAAAGTTACTTTTCGAAAGTAGTGCTAAGCTTTCGCAAATGTGTCCAGTATTTTTTACACCAGTTCGCAGAAGTATTGTATTGATGCAAAACCCTCAAATATTTTTTTTTTTAATTTTCTGAGAAAAGCTTCCTCCTGGGAAAAATCGAGAAAGTCGTTTTTCAGCCATTTTGGGGGGTTACTCCTTCCATAAAACACCCGATCAGGGGCAGGTCTCAGAAACTATTTTTATATTATAGGACAATTCATTATCTTTCAAATGAAGCCAAACTCAATATTTTACGACAGAAATTACTATTTTGGTGATGTCATATCCCATCCCGACGCCCCCGGGTTATTCTTGTGCGACAGGGAACCGTCGAACCTAAAGGTGCGGGTCGTTCATAAATGCTATGAACATGAGCTTTTTGCCACCTAACCGTCACCCAAAACCCGTGAGAGGGATTGCTTTCGCAACGTATGTAGCGATTGCACTTAATATCATATCCAAATGCCTTCACAATATCATATTGTGCAATGCTTGGATTTAACTCAGCTCATGTCCACACGAAACCTATGGGACCGTCATTTAGCATATCATATCACATCATAATCACATATCATTTCTCACGCTGAATGCGCTTTTTTTTTCTAAACGTATCATGAAACAATAAAGTTCGAAAGTAAGAAACGGTTATTGAAATAATTATATATCCATAAGTGGTCGCGAGAAGTCTAGAAAGTAATACTGTGTTTTAATTAATGGATTGTTTATAGTCTGCAGCTGTTATTAGTGCGTATCAGAACCGTTCCAAAGTATAATTTGTTCAAACGATTCGTGCATTATTTTGTGTACACGGTCAGAGTCTCAGTGCATCACAACGACGTTCACAGTGAGGTGACGTTTGGTTATATTTTGATCAAAGCTTACTTAGTTTTTCAATTTTAACAAACTTTCCACCACTTTTGTGCCTCAACACATACTCACTCTAAAAGCCACTAAAAAACTAATTTCTGTCGTAAAACATTGAGTTTGGCATCATTTGAAAGATAATGAATTGGCCTATAATAGAAAAATAGTTTCGGAGACCTGCCCCTGATCGGGTGTCTTATGGAAGGAGAAACCCCCCAAAATGGCTGAAAAACGACTTTATCGATTTTTCCCAGGAGGAAGCTTTTCTCAGAAAATTAAAAAAAAAATTTTTTGAGGGTTTTGCATCATTACAATATTTTGTGCGAAAGATGAGACAATTTCAAGAGATTTTTTGAAAAATTAAACTAAATTTTTGACAGAATCTAAATTTTTGTTTGTCATGAGTATGCAGCATACTCATGACAAACAAAAATTTAGATTCTGTCAAAAATTTAGTGAGTCATGAGTATGCAGCATACTCATGACAAACAAAAATTTAGATTCTGTCAAAAATTTAGTGAAATATTGACAGATAGGAAATAAAGTAGGGGAATAATTGACAGGTGAAAATAAAGTAGGGAAATAGTTAACAGCCGTTTTTTGTTTCGGAACACTTTTCGAGCGAAATTTCTCTTCGAACGGTACATACTCTGCCTAGCCTGTTCGAGTGTATCGACTCAGAGTTTTTAGTCGAGCTGCGTTTTTGTTCTCCAGGGCTCGCTGGCATTCATCGTCGAACCAGTTATTTCTTTTATACACCTCAGTGGCTGCCTAGGAAGATAAGTCATACATTACTGTGTTGTATCAAAATTTGTTTTGTTGATTTCTTGCTTCGGTGCATAAAGACTCTTACGTTTCTGCAGGATAATTTATTTATTCTATCGGAGGATTATATCCCTTGCCTTCGGCTCGGGATACAAGCTTCCTCCTCGAAGATAAATAAATTTTCCCGCAGATGCGTAATAATTATTATTTCCCGTTCTCGTTCCCAATGTCTCTGCCAATGATGTCTTTGCAAATGTCTTTGCTTTCGAGGAATCGCTCTACTGAATATTGCTTACAAGATATTTGCAATTATTCTTTACCAGCGCCTTCATCCATACATGGAAAACTCTGAAGGTGAATACCAAGGTGGTTTTCGTGTAGGTCGTTTAACATCGGACCAGCTGTTTAATATTAGACAAATCTTGGAGAAGTGCAAGGAGTACAATATTGAAACACACCATTTGTTCGTTGACTTCAAAGCAGCCTATGATGGTGTTAGAAGAAGTAAGCTATCGAGAGTAATGGAGGAACAAACTGATCTCACTAACCAAGTTAACACTGAACAGAGCTAATAGCCGAGTAAGGATCCGTAACCAACTGTCAGAAATTTTCGACATAGAGGAAGGCCTACCTCAGGGAGATCCTCTCGCGACGCTACTTTTTAACCTGACCCTTGAGGCAGCTGTGCGCATGGATTCCAGCGGCACCATTTTCACCAAGTCCAGTCAGTTGCTAGGTTTCGCAGACGACCTGGACATACTTGGATGAAATATGGATGTTGTCAAAGGCAAGTTTATGGCCTTGGAGAGGAAAGGTTGAAAGTTAACGACGAAAAAACTGATTATATGATCATCCCACCTTCGAATCGACACCAGGAGGAAACCGTAACGACCGATACACACATATTCAAAATGGTCAACAAGTTCGTATACTTTGGATTGGAGCTGAACACTAATAACGACATCGCGGACGAAATTAAGAGACGAGTAATTCTGGGCAACCGGAGTAATTACGGCCTTCTGAAAATCTTAAAGTCCAAGTCAGTAATCCGAAATTCAAAATGCGCAATATACAACTCTATGATCAGACCGGTAGTTACGTATGGTTCGGAGTCGTGGTGCTTGACACAGAAGTCGAGCAATCGCTGCACACGTTCGAAAGAAAAGTACTGTGGACAATAATTGGACCAGTATTCGATCAAAGGCAGAACAGATGGCGAAGACGATTCAACCATGTGCTTAGTCAGCTTTATGGAGAGCCGGACATAGTCAGAAACACTAAAATAAACCGTCTACGTTGGCTCGGTCATGTACAACGAATGGAAGATCATCGTATTCCGAAAAAAATCCTTAAAACCAGATCGGAGGGCAAGAGAGGTGCAGGGCGTATGAGTATGCTGCTGGGAGACATTAGCTGCGGATAGGCCCGGTTGGTGAAGGCCAAGACCTTTAATGGGTTGTAGGTCCGGTTAAGTAAGATATAGTTGAAAGGTGAGAAATAAAGTAGGGAAATAATAGAAAGATGGGAAATAATGGTCGAAATTAAGCATAAATGAGTTATTTCTGGGTCCAAATTCTACGAGGAAATCAGACGTTTTTTGTCCGTCTGCGCATAAAGGCATTCCTTAACACACAAGTGGAATGCTTATTGTATCGAGTGTTATTTTTTTAAAAATCATGTAAGCCGAATCGGATATGAAACGGTAACGCTTTTGTTACCGTATTATTGTCAATTGCAGCAATCTATTTCATACAATTGCTGAGAAAATGAAACTTTTTCGTGCTAGAAAAACCCTTTAAAATCAGAAAAGTAGTGACAAAAACAATGTCTTGCCATTTTTTTTTTTTTGTTTATTAGATTGTTCTTTATGTCATTGATTGAGCCGAAAAAGGTATAGCTTGCACAGAGTTGCATACACAACATTTAATGCGAGAATGGCGTTTAAAGGTTTACTTTATGACACTCAGTTGCACAAACAGGGTTTTCATAACTAGTGGCAAAAACATCTTTACGAAACTACACTAATTCCACTTTTAAATACATGAAGTTGAAATTAGTTCGAAAACACTTTCCATAACTCAAAATTATGCAGTTTCATTGCAAATATAGAACTTTTTCGTTCTGTTTTTGGTTGCGAAATGGGGTACTTTTCGTAACTAAAAAACCAGTCACAAAAACAGTTTTTGAGTTGCGAAAAACGAAATTGCATAAAACGAACTATGAAACACGTTGCGAGAAGAGGGCGTTTTTGTCACACGATTTTACATTTAGTGACAAAACACCGTCTTTTCGCAACTTATTGCATAAATTACTATTATGCAACCGAGTGCGCAAATGTCTATGAACAAAAAACACCAGACAAAAAACCCCTCAAACAAAAAGACCCGGACAAACTAAAAAAACGGACAAAATAACCGCGGACTAAATAACTCGGGACTCAATAGCCACAGACTAAATAGCCCTGTAATTACAAACGTTAACAAACAGGCAAACAGTAGATCTCGCTATGTCAGATCTGGGAGTATTACAGTATGCAAACACAAATATAATACTGAGAAGCTTGCGCTGCTCGCCGTGTGCAACAAAAACACGGGGTCGAGGAGCAGCAGCTCCCACATAGGAAGGTCAAGGGGGAAGTATCCCCTTTGCGGAGCTCGCCGTAGCCGAAATAAACGCAGGGCTGAAAGGTAGTAAAGTACTTTGCATGACTTGCCTATAAACATTTAAGAGAGGCGTCTAAAGTTCTGCTTCATGACACTCAGTTGCATTATAGTAGTTTTTGTTCCTAATGACCATAATTCGACGTTTTTCGTTACGGCAACTACGACCGAAAACTTAAATTTTTGTTGGTCTTGTTTGAGTCCGAAAAAGTACTTTCTCGGCCAATATATGCGTCCGAAAAAGTGATTATATACTTTTTCGGCAGCAATCAAATGTGCATAGAATTGTAGTAGAGTGATTTCGTCTCATTATGATCATAACGGAGCAAAAAATCTTGTTTGTAACTCCTGATGAAAGTGGAATTTTTTGGGACACGTTTGTAAGCTTACGACTAGTCCCAAAAAATTCAACTTTTCATCAGTAACTAGTATACTAGTATACTATTTTAATCCAAGTTAAGTATCAAGGTTCGCACAACGCACAACGTTTTTTACAATTCACCCACAAAAAGCGAGCTTGTCTTTGCGTGGTCGCCCTAGTGCGTAAAAACAGTGCGATAAAATTTTATCACACTAATGCGTAAAAACGGTTTTTACGCACTAGTGCGATAAAACTTATCGCACTAGTGCGTTAAAAGCGTTTTATGCAATTTAGTTGAAAAAACTCAACTCTTTCATGCATCATTTGAGTGTTATAATGATATACTTTATATCACTGAGTGATAAAATGGATTTACTTTTTATAACTAGTGACTAAAAGTAGCTTTTTATCACTATTTTGAGTGATAACTCGTGATAAAAAGTGCAACCAATGTTCCTGTGAACAAAACAAAATACGTGTAATGTAATATAATAAAATTAAGACGAGTTTTGTAAAATATAAGAAGTCAATAAAGGATCGGGACCCGAATAAAATGATACAACAACCCGACCCGATAAAATTTTTCGATATCCGAACTGTTTCCAAACCCGGCCCGGACCGAACCCGACCCGATTAAAATTTTCGAAATCCGAAACCCATTAACCAGAAAAAAACAATTCGGGTTCGGGTTCGGGTCGGGTTTTTCGAAGTTTCGGCCAACCCGCTCATCTCTACTAAATTGCATAAACTCTGGTATGGAACACGATGCGTTAGGGGATGTTAATGTGATTGTCCAACTCGCCTGCGCTGCGGCTTAATTTCACATCTAGTGCATTAACATACCCCCTAACGTAACTCGTTGCATAAATAGCTATTGTCGCACCAGCGACACCGAAATAACGCACGAAAATATCTCTTTTTGCAACGAAAAATGCAGCCAGCGTTTTATTAGATTGATGAAAGTAATGTTTCTCAGGTTGTGGATTAAACAAATTTAATTTTCACAACGAAATTGTATTCTGTAATAGAGCTTACTTACTTATCAGCCATGTTAACCCAAGCGAGTTTTGGCTGTCTGCACTACGTTTCTGACAATCTTCGGCTACCATTTTATATGGTTGTTTGGTATCCGAGGCTGTCTTGCAGATTCTCGAACTAAGCTTCTTTTACGAGGAGGGGTCGTTAGACTATCACTCAACCCACTCTGCCATCCCATGCTTCCCATCCAGCCCGTTTTTCTTTTTTAATAAGGGTGGGGAAATCTTGATAGACACCCGGTTCTCCCGGACCAAGCTAGTGTTGGATTCCATTCTTCAATGACCTACCAACTAAAACCTCCTTCCTTAGTCTTCGTGCTCTCTTCTCCCCGGAACCGCCTCACAGCATTACTTCGGGGAGGGGCTGAGCTTTCGCACCTACTCTCTCAGATCAACTGGCCCGTGAGCAAGCCTGAAGGTAGCACTCTTAAGTTTAGCACAAACTCCTAACAGAATGAGAAGGCAAGGATTACGCAGGGGACGTAAAAAGAGCACTTGAAAGTTAGACAGTCTGCACTGCCGTATCGGACTGTAAATCCAGTCGACAGACGATCTAACTACCCAGCCCTCAGTAGTTGTAGAGTTTGAAAACAGCATATCTCGAACAAAACACCAGTGCGAAAAGCCACCCCATGCATGAACTCGAATAACTTACGCGAGTGTAACATTTATATCTCATGCGATTCCAGATCTTGCCTCCAGCCCGTGTTGGAAACTTTCCCTTCTAGTTGGAGGTAGTAAAATACTAATTTTCGCTCCTCAAATTTCGAAAATATACAACAAAGTGTTTGCAGAGATTATGGATTTGTAAATTGGCAAATTGCCTTATTAGTAGATCCGAACTTATAGAAAAATTTTAAACTTTCAGCGAACCAAAAAAAAAAAATCTTTACAAGTAAAAGTTTTGTTTCCAAATAAAGTTTTTACGTGGGCCGAGCTTGCATGGTCTTCAATACAATAGCCATATCCTCTTCAATGTTAAAAGGAACTATTTTTGAATGAGTTGAAATTTATTTCTATCGATTTGAGTTACAACATACAATTTCAATGGAAAATACAAAAAAATAATAACTAAATTCATCAAAATCACACAGATGTGTATAGAGCTTAGCCGAAGAAAGAACTTTTTTCATTCCCTGTTTAAATATCAATGTTTTACCTACCACTTTACGTTTCCGCTGCTCGAATTTCAATTTTCAATTAAAATGGGTTGAACGATTTTGCTTTAATTACTTTTTCTTCGTTTCTGCTTCTTGCTTGTGAAGAAATGATGTACAGAAAAAACTTTTCTTTCCTTTAATTTAGCACGTTTTTATTTTAATTTATACTTTATTCAAGAAAGGACCATCCCCGCGTAGGAACATGAAAAATTGTTTCAGTGGAAAGGGGGATGGAGGTGGGTAAATACAGTGTGCAATAATGATGCGAAAATATACTCGCGAGACGTCCTAACAAAGTTAGAAACTGTTTTTATTATTTAGACCGGCAAATCGAGGAATAACATCCAACTTAAAAAAGTTATTACGTCACAAGGGCAAAAGCCGAAAGTACTTTTCCAAGTGACGTAATCTCCACTCAAAATTTACATTTTTGGACCCGTACGAAGTACGATGGCCTATGCGTTTACCACTATTTTTTTTATTAATCGCTCTTTTTTCAATACAAGATCTTACAAGACAAAAAGACAAAACAATATGAATGAGAACTGAAGATAAACAATATAAACTAAACGCTTTTTAATTGTACGGAAGTAGTGATAGGTAAGGAACTCAAGGTCGCAATGGGTGGTAGGAAAAAAGAGATCAGCAAAAAATAACAAAAACCATAGAAGGAACCCGTACGTATCAGAATAGATGTGGCAAACAGAGTTAATGTTACGAACAGACTGGAACGTATTTAAGTAAATATTGCGTTCACGTTAGACTGTATTGGAAATTGCCCGTAGGGCAATCTTGAAAAACCCATCCGAAGTAACGGTGTAAAAAAATTCTCCGAACGCACAAATATGACCTCCAAATACAAAAAAATGTTCTCCTCGATTTTGTCTACAACATAGCAAAAAACTATTTTTTGGGCTAGGGCCTACCTAGGGCCTTAAGTAGAGGCCTCGGATACATACTTCCATAGACAAAAATGTTTCCCCTGATTTGCTCTGCAACATAGCAAAAAACATTTTTTTATGTTAGGGCCGACCTTAGGACCGACATGAGGTCCACTTGAGCCCTAAGCACAAGCAAAAATTCTTCTATAAATTGTCGGCCGTGCCGAGATCTTTCAAACAAAAAAAAACCTTTTGAAAATCGGAGGAGATTTACTCGAGTTACGTACAAAAAACACGTAGGGCCCTAACAAAGACTCTTTTTAATGCCCTAGCTAAGTCCAAAGACTCAAATCGAAAAATGTTTCTTCCACAAATTGTCGGTCATGCCCAGATCTTTTAAACAATAAAAATTTTTGAAAATCGGTAAAGATTGACTCGAGTTATGTACAAAAAACACATAGAGCCCTAGCAGAGACTCGTTTTTAGTGCCCTAGCTAAGTCCAAGGATTCAAATGAAAAAAAAATTCTTCCATAAATTGTCAGCCATGCCCAGATCTTTCAAACAAAAAAAATTTATGAAAATCAGAAAAGATTTACTCGAGTTATGTGCAAAAGACCAAAAACCACTTAAACGGCCCAAGCTCGGCGGCCCTTGAGCCGACAGTGCCAAGATTCAATTCCATAAAATATTTTTCGACCACCTTTCAGGGAAAATTTTTTTTTGAAAATTGGTCAAGATTTACTCAAGTTATCGTGTTGACGGACAGACAGACAAACCGACAGACAGACAGACGGACATTGTTCTTTTCGCTGATTTGTCATCTGGAGGCAACAAAAAAGTTTCCCCCTTACTGCCGGGTTCGAATTCGCGACGTAACGAACGTGGTAGTAAACGCATTAGACCTACATACTTCGTACGGGTCTAAACAATGTACTGTGGTGATAATATCAACAACAAAAACTGACATTTAAGACTTTGAAACTAGGAGATGTCCATGTTATAGACTAGAGCAAGAGGATTAAGGTGACCGACGTGATACAGTAGGAACTTATCATTTTAGGTTTAGGTTTAGGTTTATGTTTAATTTCTTGAAAAACATTTTACATCGAGAATTGTTTTAAGTTTCAGTGTGCTTAGGCACTTTAAAGAAACATTAGAGATATTCTTAATACTAAGTCCCACCTTTTGGGTGGGTCAGGTCCCTTGACTGATTTTCTGGATTTCAAAAATTGCGTTTCATCAGTTCTTTTCTTTCAATATTTTTTCCCTTAATAACTTATTCACATTTGCACTAAGGAAATCGATCAGAAAAATTTTATCTAGAAAAAGACACCATGCCTAGTGTCACGTTGATTTTATAAATTGTAAACAGAAATCAATTTTCTGGTGTCGGGCTTACCCATGTTGGTTAATTTTCAACGTATCAGTTAAATTAAAATGCTGTAAATTATATTTCTTCGGCAGTAGAAACCTCTAGATTTCTGGTTATCACACCTTGAAAATATTTCGGGGTAGGAAACCTACGGAATTTTCATAGCGTAGTTTTTAAGAGCTCTATTCTAAAATATCGCGCCTATTTGTGAACTCAAACTACGCACTAGTAGAAATCTTATATTTGCTAAACATCCTATATGCGCTGCCATTTTGGAAATTATCCACAGCAATTTTCAGTTCTGGATTCAGCGACCGTATCTATGGCGAAATTGTTTGTATCCGCAAAATTTTGGATGAGTTCTGGTGCAGAATAAAGTTCTAGGAGCTTGGCATACGTTGCAGCGTTCACTGGAGCGATGGAATCGTTGGACGATAAAACGCGGATAGCTCCACTTATATCCCCGTCATTCAGCACCGATTGTACGGTTTTAATCCTCAGTTCATCTTCATCCAGCTGTTTTTCGGCTTTTCTAGGTATTGTGGACCTTGGAACAATCGTGTTGAAAAACTCCTTAAATGGTAGTTGATGGATTTGAGACCACGTGTACAAATTTCTCTTAATGATGGTGGCCAGTGACAATTTCGATGTCGACCTATCTTTGCGATCAGGCAACTTAAATGCGACATATGGAAAAGATAAAAGTTTCAACCAAGGACTCCAAAGACTTGAAGTTCTTAATGCAGGAACTTAGAACTTTTGTGTATTCCTTGGATGACTGAGAGCGAGCTGCTTTTGGGATTCGCTTTATCACTCTAACAAAGTTATCTTTCTACACAACAAAAACCTCTTAAAAGGTAAAGTGTGATGCAGTCTCTAATGTCCACTTCCAAAATTAGTGATATCGTTTGAGGTGACGCTATCGCTATCACTTTTTCTTAAAACATAATTACGTTGTGTCCAAAAAATTGCGACCCACCACCGTAATAATTTTTCAAAACTTTCAGTTTTCACACGCAAAAATTTAAAAAACAAAACAATCTTCGCACAACGAAATAAAAGTTAAATTTTTGCAGCGTAAAAACTGAAAGTACAGAAAAATTATTTCGTCGTTAGGTCTGACATTTGTGACGCAATTTTTTGAACACAACGTAATTATGTTTTAGAAAAAAGTGATGCAATTTTTTCAAAAAATTAAACTTTGACCACAAACTAACATTTAATTCAAACAAATTTCTGCGTATTATCAGCGATAACGTCACCTCAAAATGATATCACTAATTTTGAAAGTGGGCATTAGGGACTGCGTCACACTTTACCTTTCAAGAGGTTTTTCTTGTGATATCAGTAGTTTTGGAAGTACGGACGAAATTTGGCGCTATGGCACTTCATACAGCTGCCATAGATAACGGCGGCGACCCCAACTTTCGTGATTTTCGGCGAAAAAAAATTTCTGACGAAAACAATTTTCCGACGAAAAAAAATTTTCGGCAAAAAAAATTCTGGCGAAAAAAAAATTCGGCGAAAAAAAATGTTCACCAAAAAAAGTTTCCGGCTTCAGGCTAGAACTTGCTTTCACCAATCTCTATAACTTTCCAGAAAAAACCAACTGTCTAGCTATTCTTATTCAGAAGATAGCAAAAAATCCAAGATGACGTTACTTTGACAGCTGGCAGCCATTTTCTTAGGATCCCAAAAATGTCTCCGCACCAATCTCTACAATTTTTGAGAAGAAACCAACTCTCTAAGTATTGCCATTCCGAAGCTAAAATTCGTAATGAAAAAAAATTTAATTTATTGCTTAGGAAAATTCAAAATGGCGTCACTTTGACTGCTGGCAGCCATTTTTTTAAGATCCCAAAAAGTTTTCCTCACCAAACCAACGCTCAAACCAATACTTATTGTCATTCCAGATGCCACGACTTTTCCAGAGTTTTCTCGGAAAAGCGGTATTTGAAATTTTTCATTTGGCAAGACCAACGTTCGAAAATTGTTAATAGATAGATAGATAGAAACCGAGAGATCAGAAAAAAAGTTTTCATAATTATGAGAACAATTGAAAAATCGATGGCTCATAGAAAAATGTCATTTTCAAACCTCGATATCTCAGCCAATTTCTAACCCATTTTGATGAGTCTGGGCTCGTTAGAAAGCTGCTGCAACGTAGTTTTTTTTAAATAATTTGAGGTTTAGTATGGCGTTTTTTGAGTTTGAGGACTTTTTTTGAGGTGTGGGGCATGACTTGTGTTTGTGTATACATATTTAGATAATTATGTGAAAATCCGTTTTCCTTGTGTACGCGTTGTCAGAATTTCAGCACCAGGCTGCCTTGGAGGATTTTTTTCCTCAAACAGAGTTCGAACATGGGCTATCTGGGACTAAGGAGATGGAAGCTACCCAAGGAAAACGGATGTTTACATACTTATCTAAATATGTATACACAAACACAAGACATGCCCACAGCGGTAGCTATCGAGGCACTTTTTTGAAATTACAATTTTTTTTTAACTGGAAAAACATCGTTTTTATCAGGCCTCCTCAAACAAAAATGAAGCTCACTAATTCGAGTCAGTCTTTCAAATTAAGGACATTTGGGACTAGCCCAACGAAATCTAACGTTGGACTAACTCTTTGCTCAACCTGTCCAACATATACTGTCTCGGTGGTACATTAAAGATGACCTCTGTGAACCACTAGCCATTGACTGAAGAGTATGTCGGTTCCCAAGGCTCTTAAATGACGAAACAGTTGTCTTCATTTCGAGCTTGGTATGAGCTCATTTTTTCCTTTACGAAATACCCAGATAGGCTCTGTAAAGAGTACTTAAATAAACGAAAAATAGTTCAACTATCACAACAACTATCGTCACTATACTCCAACTATAGCCACGATAGTTCAACTATCGCCACGATAGTTGAACTATAGCCACGATGATTCAACTATCGCCACGATAATTCAACTATCGCCACGATAGTTCAACTATCGCAACAACTATCGCCACAATAGTTGAACTATCGCCACGATAGTTCAACTATCGCCACGATAGTTCAACTATCGCCACGATAGTTCAACTATCGCCACGATAGTTCAACTATCGCCACGATAGTTCAACTATCGCCACGATAGTTCAACTATCGCCACGATAGTTCAACTATCGCCACGATAGTTCAACTATCGCCACGATAGCTCAACTATCGCAACAACTATCGCCACTATAGCTCAACTATCGCCACTATAGTTCAACTATCGCCACGATAGCTCAACTATCGCCACTATAGCTCAACTATCGTCACTATAGTTCAACTATCGCCACAATAGTTCAACTATCGCCACGATAGTTGAACTATCGCCACGATAGTTTCAACTATCGCCACGACAGTTCAACTATCGCAACAAGTATCGCCACGATAGTTCAACTATCGCCACGATAGTTCAACTATCGCCACGATAGTGTTAGTTAAACTATCGCCACGATATTCCCAACTATCGCCACGATAGTTCAACTATCGCCACGATAGTTCAACTATCGCCACGATAGTTCAACTATCGCCACGATAGTTCAACTATCGCCACGATAGTTCAACTATCGCCACGATAGTTCAACTATCGCCACGATAGTTCAACTATCGCCACGATAGTTCAACTATCGCCACGATAGTTCAACTATCGCCACGATAGTTCAACTTTCGCCACGATAGTTCAACTATCGCCACGATAGTTCAACTTTCGCCACTTTCGACAACGAGATTACACGAATAGTGGGAGTACAATCATATCTTCAGATCTCAATTTACCCACTTGTGTATTTGTTATGTAATATTAAAGGAATGGACACCATGAATCATTTTAGAGAAACGCTTGTAGCTCATATGACGAGGAATTGTTTATATTTATATTTAGCCAGGGTATTGTTGTTCTGACAACCACTCTTTGAGCTTCCTCTTAAACAAGTTAAGGTTCATTGTTGTGAACTCAGCCGGTAAGGAATTGTATAAGTCGCTTCCAGCAATTGATAGTGCGCCTTGTCCTAATTTCGTACGCGTACCAGCATGATACAGTGGCTTGCGATGTCTGGTGTAGTATCTATGTGAGCTTTTGTTCAGCTTAATCGTGTTGTGAGATTGTCCTAATATCGCATCTTGCACATAAGTACAGACGTTCAGTTTGTAGAGACTGTTAATGTTTACTATCATTTCATTCCGATTTCTAAGATGGTAGATAAAGGCAGAAGATCAATATCTGTGATTTATGTCGAATGGTTCGACCAAGCTTCTAATGAATTCATTCTCAGAGTCATGGCACCGATCGAAGACTTTAGCATTTAACAATGAACAATGAAGGTCGAATCTCACAATCCATGACTAACTGTACAAAGTTCGACTTGATACGTGCTTAAAGCTACCCCTACTCCTATAGAATCGCCCGGCTCTTCTTATCACCTTACGCTCAGCGACTCTGACTTTTTCGACTTGAGCCGAAGTGATGTTTTTTGGGTTTAGCCAGATACATGAAGCATATTGCATAATAGGTCTAATACAACACTTATAAATAAAAAATTTAAAAGAACTTGCAAGAAAACGAGAAAAAAGTATCTTGTCAATAGAATTTACGGCCTTGTTGACCTTACCAACTAATACTTTAACGTGCAAATTAAACATAAAGTTTTTCATAGAGTTACGGGCGATCCGTTTGCAACCATTTACCCTGACATATTGCTTCAACTTAAGCTTCCTAATAAGAGATTTGGAGCAGCAAGCCGATCCGGTGAAATTGAAAAGTTCGGTTTTGTTTAAATTCAATCACAATTTCCAATTATAGTAAAAGCTCATCAGCTCTGCTAGGTAACCATTGAAAACTCTGTTGCGGAATAACACACTGTTGCGGACAAGATAAAGTATGATGTCATCAGCAAACTGAAGCAACCTGATAATACGATTGTTGGGTACATCGGCCAGAAAAATATTGAACAGCTTTGGGCCTAAAACTGAACCTTGTGGAACACCGACTACGAGTGGTCTAATCGAAGACAACCGCTTGTGGCCGATAACAAATGCACGAGCGCTTAGAAAATTACAATTTTAGTGATGTGCGGATTAATACCAAATTTTATCAATTTAAACAATAGACCGTCATGCCAAACCGTGTCAAAAGCACTTTCC
>CM055406.1:103354519-103382051 GCA_029228625.1 Pseudolycoriella hygida
TGCCGGTAAAGTAAGTAAGTAAGTAAGTGCGCTAGCCCCAAGAAAATTAACAAAATCCAAACTTATCTGCGCAAGACGCAATCTCCGACGGCAGAACTTAGGAATAGGCTCATCAAGAAAATAACTAAGTATTTAGAACTCGTTAGCCGGTCAAGTCGCTTCTCTTCTAATAGTTTCATCGATCCACCTTATGTCTGACAATAAACTATCATTTGCCCAGATAAATATGGGCCACCGCATTGCGGCTTCGCCAGAAGTTAACAGCCTAGTACTCGACTCCAACACATTTATTATTTTGGTCCAAGAACCGTATGTCAAAAAGAACATTGTAAGCGGATTAGACCCTCGCAGGTTCAACACTATCAGTCACATAGGAATAGATAAAATTCGTACATGCATCCTGGCATCGAAAAATTGTAATATTTTACCCCTTAGACAGTTTTGTAGAGGAGATCTCACTGCCGCGACATTAAAGTTTTACATTGGAGGCAAAGAGCACAAAACTATTGTTGCATCAGTGTACATGCCTTACGACAGGCACATCCTCCCTCCTACCCAAGATTTTATCGACCTAGTAGACTACTGCAAGTCTCGAAATCTCCCTCTACTTGCTGGCTGCGACGCAAATTCACACCACCTAACCTGGGGCAGCACGGACTGTAATCCTCAAGGTGATTCACTCTTCGATTACATTCTATCTTCAAACCTTGTTACACTAAATAGGGGAAACGAACCAACATTCGTCACATCCAATAGACAAGAGGTAATAGATATTTCTTTATGCTCTATCCATACTTCTCACCTCATAAGCAACTGGAAAGTCACAAACAAAATTTTAACGTCTGACCACAGATGCATCACCTTCCACATCAAAACCGACCGCACTGAAAGCGCTAAATATAGAAACCCCACCTGCACTGACTGGCAAATTTTTAACGACAAATTATCTAGAACCTTACCTCCTAGCACTGTCATCAACTCGAAAAAAGATCTCGACGACATCGCCAACTCTCTTAATAGAGCGATTACTGATAGCTTCAACGCAGCCTGTCCGGAAAAAACTGTTAAGCCCGGTAGAGGAGCGGAATTCTTTACATCCGAAATCAAAAGCTTAAGAAAAAAGCTTCGCATAGCGTTCAATAAAGCAAAACCGGGCTTGCCGAATGCGGATAGCGCCGTCAGACGAGCAGCTCAAAGAGAGTATAATAGAGCAATTAGGAATAACCAAAGATCAATCCTAAAGCAAGCTTACACATCTATCAGCTCCACGGCAGCGACTGCAAAATTAGTCAAATCTCTAGCTAAAAACTCGTACTGTGAAATCGGCACACTCAAACTCCCGTCTGGTGAATATACAGATGACGCGAACTCTACCCTCACACATTTACTCGAGTTCCACTTCCCAGGCTCTTCTACAACTCAAATTCCATTTGACCCTACTGCAACCCCAAATCACATATTGACCACTACGATAGGCGATCCTGAAACTGCGCGCAGAATAGTATCTAAGGACAGAATCAAATGGGCTATCGAATCATTTGTGGCAATCAAATCTGCGGGCGAAGATAATATTGTTCCAATCATGCTCCAAAAAAGTCTACACTTAATAACTGACCTATTCTTTGAAATGTTCCTAGCAAGCATTAAGTTTATCTATATCCCAAACGCCTGGAGGGGAGTGAAAGTAGTCTTTATTCCCAAACTAGGCCAAGAAGTCTACACTTTAGCCAAGTCATTCCGCCCCATCAGTCTCACATCATTCATGCTAAAAACATTGGAAAAGCTAGTTGATCGTTATCTAAGAGACGGTATTCTCAGTAGATACCCGATTCACCCTAAGCAGCACGCCTACCAACCGCAGAAATCGGCCGAAAGTGCCCTACATCAGATTGTGCACACAGTAGAAAAAGCACTCGTACAAAAACAATTTGCCCTTGGTGGATTTATCGACCTGTCAAATGCATTCAGCAACATGACTTTTAGACCAACTCATGCACCGAACACGGAATCGATAACACGACAACCAGCTGGATCTTCGCCATGCTAAATAGTAGAATTGTTACTGGACGGCTCAATTCGGCTACGATCACAATAATCATCCGTAAGGGTTGTCCGCAAGGCGGTGTACTCCCACCGCTCCTATACAACCTTGTAAAAGACAGCCTGCTCAATCTACTCAACAATTCCGGCTTTTTCTAACTAAGTTTTGCTGACGACCTATCAGTTATTCTTATCGGGCCATTCGTTTCCACCCTATGTGAGCTAATGCAATCAGCATTCAAGATTATTGAGCGCTGGTGCATTGAACACGAGCAAGAAGTCAACACAAACAAAACGAAGCTAATACTTTTTACCAAGAAAAGAAGTATCACAGGGTTCAAGGCACCCATCATCTTCGGGAAAGAAATTCAACTTTCTACCTCCGCTAAAGTACTCGGAGTTGATCTAGACGCTAAGCTAAGTTTCAACATACACTTTGAAAACGGTATCAGAAAGGCCACGTCAACAATATGGATGTGCCGAAGCGCATTCGGTAAAAGCTGGGGCCTCAGCCCAAAAGTACTATCATGGATTTACACCGCAATTGTCAGGCCCAGAATAACATACGCAGCATTCGTGTGGTGGCCTCGTTGCCACGTAGGGTCGATCCAAAAACAACAGGCGCCATGAAATCCACTCCGACGGTAGCACTGGAAGCTCTTCTAAACATCGAACCCTTACACATTCACGCTGAGACCATCGCCAGACTAACGTGCTTAAGACTGCAACAATCATCCCTATTGACCAAAGCAAACTTCGGTCACGCTAGACTTTGGAACATCATGATTTCCGAATCACCAAATATCGCACTACCCAACGACGTCATCACCCCAACTTACCGTTTCAACAAATCATTCCAAGTGCGCTTCCCATCTAGAGAGGAATGGCAATCTAACACAGCCATTCCGAGCAGCAACTGCGTTCTAAGTACAACGGCTCCGCTGGCTCAATAACATCGTAGCTACACCCACTTTCATCTGCTCCGATAGCGAAAGTGCAATAAAGGCGGTCAGCTCATACAAAATCTGCTCACATACTGTTCTAAAATGCAGAGACAGCTTACAACTAGTGGCTCAAAACAATCCTGTCACCTTAGTCTGGGTCCCCGGACACAGCAACATCTCCGGTAATGAAATCGCTGACAATCTAGCAAAAACCGGAGCATTATCCGAGCTGGTAGGACCTGAACCGGTTAAAGCCCCCCCCTTCAGCTTCCAAAAACCTAACAGAAAAATGGAAAGCCAAAGCTTTCAACAACCATTGGAATTCAATAGACTACGCAAGACAATCGAAAAACTGCATTACAATTAACGCCAAAAACTCAAAATACTTGTTATCTCTAAGCAGGAAGAATATCAGAAGAATGGCAGGTGTACTCACAGGCCACTGCTTTCTTAACAAACACTTAAACACAATCAGACTTGCGAGCAATCCGTACTGTGACAATTGTGGTGACTACGAATCAGCCGAGCATTTCCTATGTAAATGCCCAGCATATATCACAGCTAGAGCCAAATGCATTGGGGCATACATACTCCCATATAACATCATTTGGAGTATTCCGCCCAGCCACATACTCGATTACCTTAACCGAACTAACCGGATTTAGATAATCTCCTGCGGGTATGCACAACAGGCCCACTGGAGGCTTAGGTGCAGGGCTTGGACCCACCCACTCTAATCTAATCTAATCTAATCTAGGGAACAAATGTTTTCCTGAGAATTGAGTATTGTCATAGGAAGGACATTTTCCGTAAAATCACACAAATTTAAGAAATTTGAGAATCACAAACTTTTACTATATCAAAACAAACACATTTCATAAGATTTACCGACTACTCTGAATACACGTATACACGGTTATATCAACTTACCGAATGGATAAACGTTAGAATCCATAGTAGTCGAGTCTACCAATAAGTGTCATATGTTACTTTGTTTTCTAAATTTACATCTTCCATTATTAGTCGAGAATGATAAAAATAGTTTTACCTAAATAGACACAACACAACCTCGCCACTTAGAGTGGAAGGAAATTTGCCGATATGCGCTACGGAAACCTTTGTATGAAAATAACGTAGACATTCCTGCATAACGTTTCATAAACTTACAATTAATAATTATTGGCGTTCGGGTGCCAATAGTGTATTTAGAATCACTCAGAATGTAATTCTAAATTCTCCTGGACATAGGCCCGTAGCTAGGGGGTTAGTTTAGACGATAATACAGTAAGCAAAATTAACAGAACTGTGAAATTTCTCTTTTACTCTGTTTTCTGAGTATTTGCCATGCATTTGCTTATGGTTGAAGAGAGAAGAAGAGATACAAACGAAACACAAAATGTGCAGTTCTGTTAATTTTGCTGGCTGTATGCCAAGTGCATTTATCTCTATAGAGTGTGACGTCGGATTTTCGTCAGATCGACAAATTGTGCGTGCAAGTATCTATTTTTATCTTTCGTATTTCGTGTGTTCTATTAATTCATACGGGCCCGACCAGAGAGGGGATGCTCACCAGTCACAGCTGACGGCCTTCTTTATGGCGCCTACAACGGAAGTTATTTACTATGTCAAGAATTTCTTCTCCGCTCCGCACGCAATTTGTAGAAATGCTCATCTCATTCCCTTTTTTTAAAAAAAACCCTAACCACCCTTCCCGCTTGCAGATTTTATATTTTATACACTGCCCTGAATTCATTCGAGTTTCGTTACTTTGGCTGGGGGCCCCGCTCCGCTGCCAATTAGTTCTGGCTATGGACCTGCCTGGACACTCCCTAGGTCCGAGATTTGAAGTTTTATACGTGTATGATCGGTATTTGGGTTATTATTCAATAGGTTCAATAGGAAGGACGATTCACTTGAGAGAATTCAAATGTTTGAACGAAGAGAGTAATAATGCCATTGGTTACTTATTGCTTAAAGTGGCAAGTTTTTAATTTTTAAAAATTAAAGACACTAAACGGAAAGTTTGAATAATTTTCGTCTGGATTGCGCAGCTCACGATCCCAGGTAGGCCTTGGTGTTTTTGAAGGAGTCACATAGCTTAGGTTGCAAACAATTTAGCCCCTTAAGTATTTGTATTGTTAATTTGATATTTGATGGAGTCCTTCGAACTCCCCAATAAAACCAAACCTAATATGTCATTGTTGGATAACTTAATGAATCTTTGAACTTCATGAGTCCTTACGTTCGGTTTAATTTAACATTGTGCCGTTCTTCTGTTTTCTTTTCGTTGTTTATCTCATCGCTTTCATTTTGTATGCTACTGTAAATCACAACAAAAACTCTTTTTAAAAAGGAAATGTGACGCAAATTCTCGTCCCTTCTTCCAAAACAACTGATATCAATTGTGGTGACGCTTACAGCTTTTAAACGCAAAAAATGTTTTTTGGAATGTTTTAATTTTTGATTAAAAAAATGCGTCACAAATGCCAGACCCACCAATGTTATAGTTTTTCTGTACTTTCAGACTTGACATGAAAAAAAAATTAAGTTTTGCGTGATGTGTGGAGTACGGGTAGCCAAATTGTTGGCAAGCGAAATCTGAAAGCGCAGAAAAATTATTATGTTGGGAGGGCTCAGCATTAGTGACGCATTTTTAATCAAAAATGAAAATATTTCTAAAGAAATTTTGCGTTCCGAAGCTTTAAGCGTCACCCAAATTGATATCAGTTGTTTTGGAAGAAGGGACGAGGACTTGCGTCATATTTCCTTTTTAAAAAGGGTTTTTGTTGCGATATCAGTAGTTTTGGAAGGAAATAGGAAACAAATTTTGGAGAACAAATTTCAGGCGAAAAAAATTCCCGGCGAAAAAAATTTTCGGCGAAAAAAACTTTGAGCGAAAAAAAAATTTCCGGCGAAAAAAAGCGGCAAAAAACATTTCCTTTGACACGAAACATTTATCTCCAACATCCCATACCACCGTCGCCGTCGGCCGTTTTGTTGTTCACCCTGATACACTATACATCCAATCCAACAACTTTTCCTTTGACACCAAACATCTATCTCCATCCTAACACAGTCCAAAAATTTTGCTCATATTTGACCCATACTTTGAATACACTCACACAAAACATTCTTTTGGAAGGGGTTTATATGACGCATTCTTAGAGCCCTGGCGCCCAAACGAGGCCGGTACGAGCACGAACCAAAAAAGTCAGTTTTCCCACAAATGATTCTGAAACTAAATAATTAACTAACCATCCCACTTACTAACGTAGGATGTTTCCATTAACTTTGGCTTCTATGAAATAGCACATTTGGTATGGAAAATTACAATTTTCTAACGATCTTCGGATCCACTGGACCGATTTTAATGAGTAAAATATCGATTTCAATCAAACTTTTACGTACATTCCGAAAAACTAGGTCTCAGGGGGTAGATTTCTGGTCGAGGCGGCCCACTGGCCTTGAAACACAGACCATATGATCTTTTGTTCCTTCCCCGTTACTCTTCTATCATTCCACCTAGTCATGTATTCTGTCTTAGTAAGATTCCCACATTTAAATGTTCCCATTTCAGAACGCATAGTTGTAACCTGTACGCTGAATAAGTCTCGTCGTCTGAGCACACGTCCTACGATAAATCTTCTAGCCTCCGGCACAAGCCGTACACGCCAGACAAATCTCGCTGTTAGGGCTCGGACATTACGATACCTCTTCTAGCCTCCGACTATGCTTATTCTAAACGTGCCCGTAAATGCAGTGTATCACACACAACTGAAATACTTTTTTTCTAGGGCATTTGTGTGAGCAACCATCAATCTGTTTGTTGGACCACATGCTTAACGTGAGTTCCGAACCACGCCTATATATTGTAGCTACATATAAGATTTCATCTGGTGTTCATTATATCTCCGCCTTAAGATAGACTCAGATATCTGTACACAGAGTTCTACGTGTATGGGTGACGTCATACATGTCGTTCTTCTGTGTACGGTTCCTTGTGGACACCAAACACCACAACTACCCATTTTTAGAAGCTTCGTTGTGCTTAGGAACGTTACTTTCATGCTACAAATTGAAGAGAAATCCTATACAGAATTTTATCCTCACCGGCCTTGAACCCGGGTATTCTTGGTGGAAAGCCAGTACGTTACGACGTAAGGGAAAAAGTCAAAACTGTATATATAGTTCCGTCGTATACGAAAAACGACTACATACGAATACATGAATACGTACATATTACTTATCTAGGGAGAGGAGGGGTCTAGCGAAACGTGACAATCTATGGAAAATGGGGTCAGTTTTAGCCCAAAATGCGTGACGTGGGGGGGGGGGATTGGTTCAAAAATTCCAAAAAAAGCGTGATGTAATGTGTGAACGACGCCTAAGAGAAATCAGAGAAAAAACGGAGACACTAAGACAAAGACGCTGTAGTTATGAAAAATAATTGAGACTGCTATTGTTCAATACAATATTGGCGCTGTATGCTTCGATTCTGCGAGTGTAATGCCATTTCATGCCATTTTCGCATCAAATATTATATTGATCCTCAAAAGCTTTTAATAAAATTTCATTTCGTCCATATCTACAAATGTTTTCACTCAAGTATACTTCGCAATAAGAAATTAAATTTAGTGCAAATTCAAGCCCAATTTCTCCATTTCAATCAAGTAATATTGGTTTAATTGAAATAATTACAAAGTTGCCGTCAAATGCAAAGCAAATCGAATGAGTGGCGTTCGTGACAACTTAACCGAAGAACACCCATCGATCTCGCATGACTGCATATCAATAAGTGTAGAAGACTCTGGCTTTAATTGCTTCGTGGAACAAAATCTTCAACATTCATTCTGGAAATGGTATCATACGTCGAATGTAATTCTCACAACATCAAGCAATAAACGATTATGGAGAAATATGAAAAATTTGCATAAAGGCACTATCAAAACAAGAACGTAATTTACTTTAATTGATAAATAATGATTTTTAGATTGGTGAAAGCACTTCATAAAGCGCTTTTATGCATTCATTAACGAACTACACTAACAGAATATAGAATTTTGAAGGAAATGCTCAAATTTATGCTCTCAAAGTTCATAAATGATGTCATTCAAGAGGGGGATGGGAGTCTCGAACTAAGATATTTATGTTAAAAACATTTGATACGAACTATAAGTCTGAAACCATCGGAATTTTCACACCGAAGTAAGGGGTTAACGCCTAATTTGCAAAAAATTTGTCTGTGCTTCAGAATGATAATTTTGATGTATATTCGATGTATTTCTGATGTATTTTTGATGTATGAGTGTTTTAACAGTTGTATTAGTGATATGTTGTTGTTGTTTTGGTGTCGTGTATTTGATGTGTTCATGATGTATGAATTGCATGTTGCGATTTCACTACATCTACATCACTTATACAACACTAATAGATCACCAGTGCAACAACAGCACATCACTAATACATCACCAGTACATCTATACATGATAAATTTGATGTATTTTTGATGGATGAGTGTTGTTTTGGTGATGTATTAGTGATGTATAAGTGATGTATAAGTGATGTATAAGTGATGTATAAGTGATGTATAAGTGATGTATTAGTGTTGCTTTGGTGTTGTTTGTTCAGAAGCCACTACTAATCTCTTAAGGAAGAAGGTAGGATTCTAAATAAAGTATTAAAGTTAAAAGAATAACCGCTGAAAAAATTAAATTAAATGAAGAAAAATAAGCTCGAAAATTGGATTTAATTTCAGATTCCGAAAAATAAATACTTTCATTGAATAGTTTCAGATAATTGTTAAGAGAACTCCTTAAAAGTCTAAAGGCGACTGAAAAAATGTACCCCATTTTCAGGGACCAATGAATAATACTCAAAGACACCGTTTCAACTCATTGGTTTCAACAAACCTCAAACTTCGTCTTTATGTTTCACGGAAGGAAAATTAAGAAATTCAAATAGAAATTGGTTTTTCTTTCAACACTTAGCAAAAACGAAAAAGTCTTTCAGAAGTTTTATTGAAAATTTACGAAAACTTAAACTAACCTTTCTTTATTCGTCTATACTGTGCTACCTCCATTATTGCTTAAATTACATTTTAATTCAAACAAAAGAACTCTTTTCACACAGTGAAACTGACACTGAAATTGTTTTTCATGATAACTGACGTCAAAATTTTTCAACAAAACATTCATTCAAGAACACATTGACTACAAATAAATAAAATGTTTTCTTAATGTTGTGTAGAAAAATTTTGACGTCAGTTATCAGGAAAAACAATTTCAGTGTCAGTTTCGTTAAACCAAAAAAGTGTTTATCTAAGTGAGAAGTGTTTTCAGACCTGTACGAAGAACGAACGACGATTGTAACCGCCCCAATTTCGACCTGGGAGTAGGACGGAGCTTCGATCATGGTCCTTAGATGACGAATCAACAATAAAAAAATGTCCGTCCATCCGTCCGTCACCGCGATAACTTGAGTAAAATTCAAAAACTTTTTTTCCCTGAAAGGTAATCGAAATATATTGTATGGAATTGAATCTGGGCAGTGTCGGCCCAAGGGACGCCGATCTAGGGCCGTTTAAGTGGGTTTTGGTCTTTTGTAAATAACTTGAGTAAATCGTTACCGATTTTCATAATTTTTTTTTTGTTTGAAAGATCTGGGCATGTCTTAAATTTGAGTCCTTAGACTTAGCTAGGGCATTAAAAACGAGTCTATGCTAGGGCCATAAGTGTTTTTTGTACATAACTCGAGTTAATCTCTTCCGATTTTCACAATTATTTCTTTAATCGACAAGTCTGTGAAAGCCCAACAATTTGTTGAAGAAACCTTTTTGTGATTAGGCCCTGTAGCTAGGGCCCTAAAAACGAGTTTCTGCATTTTTTCTGTACATAACCGGAGTAAATTTCTTCAGATTTTCAATTCTTTTTTATCAAAAGATCTAGCACTGTCTCCCGTTTTATGGAAGAAAATTTTTTGTTTAGAAACCCTTGGACTCAGTCAAGACCTTAAAACTGACTTTCTACTAGGGCCCAACGTGTTTGTTTGCATAAGTTGGTTAAATCCTAACTGATTTTGTTGATTCTTTTTCTATTTGAGAAGTAACCGAGTACCGAATTTTATTCAAAAACAAAAAACAAATTTGGAGCAGGTGCCTGTGCTTAGGGCTGAAGTAGGCCTCAGGTCTGTGGTCTGTCCTAAGGTCGGCCCTAACCAAAAAAAAATGTTTTGCTATGTTGCAGAGCAAATTGAGGGAAACATTTTTTTTATGTAACTATTTGTCCGAGATCGTCCTGAGGACTCAAGGTCGGTCCTAAGGTCGGCCCTAGAAAAAAAATGGTTTTTTCCTGTGTTGTAGAAAAAATTGAGATTGAATTTCCAATATAATTTAATATATACTTAAGGCAATATTTACTTAAATACGTTCGAGTTCGTAAGATCAACTCTGTTTGTCACATATGTTCTGATACGTACGAGTCCCTTGCATATGTTTCTATTTGAGAGGTATCCGAGTACAGAATTATATTAAAAAACAAATTTGAGCCTGGTGCCTGTGCTTAGGGCTGAAGTGAGTCTCAGGTCGGTCCTGAGGTCGGACCTCCCATTCGGGAGGGTTTTTTTGCACAGTTGCTTCGGACGGGTTTTTCAATATTGACTTTTCCAGTACAATTTAATGTGGAAGAAACTGTATATACTTAAGGAAATATTTCCTTAGATACGTTCGAGTCTTTTTGAACATCGACTCTGTTTTCCACATCCATTCTGATACGTACGCATCTTGCATATAGGGGACGGGTGGGTCAGTGGTGAACGCACTGGACTTCCACCGAGATGACCCGGGTTCGATCCCCGGAACGGGGAATTTTTTCCTTGGAAATTATAGATTGTATAACGTCCCTAAGTTCACCCAAACTTCATAAATTGGGTAGTTGCGGTATTTGATGCCCGGAACTCAAAAATGAGGTACACAAATATGTGACGTCACTCACATATTGGAGTTGGTATGTGTGCTTTACCACACAACTGGTACAACTTAAATTTTATTTTTTATTTTAAGGAATTTTCAAACGTTAAGTTGAAAAATAAAAAAAAATTAAAAAACAAAAAAAAAAATGTTTCGCATTTAATTTTACACAAGTTGTAGAACAACATTTTAATTCCACCAATTTTTACAGAAATGAGAGCTAGACCCCTAAACTCTTACCAAAACGACGCTGTGCGCCGCTACCGCCGAGCCGAAGCGCGGCGGCTACTACTTCCATGGACGAAAATTATCCCCTCAACTTCCTCTAAAACATATCAAAAATGTTTTTTGAGCCGCCGCCGTCGCCGAACCGAAGCGCGGCGGCTACTACTTCCATTGGCGAAAATGATTCCCTCAACTTCCTCTACAACATATCAAAAGTTTTTTTGAGCCACCGCCGAACCGAAGCGCGGCAGCTACTACTTCCATGGACGAAAATGATCCCCTCAACTTCCTCCACAACATATCAAAAGTTTTTTTTTGATTTCCCGCCTATTTTCGCGGTCACCCTGATACACACCCAACCCAACAACTTTCCCCACCAAGCCTCTATCTCGAACACACAACCATTGCTTCATACAAAATGTGCTATCATACACACTACACACACAAACACTTACGTATGGACTTTATATGGCGCCTTCTAAGAGCCCTGGCGCCCAAACGAGGCCGGTACCCCCCCCCCCCCTTTTTTTAAAATCTCATATGGCGTAGAATGCCCAGCCGAAGGTCCCTGCAAAATTTCAAGAAAAGTTATCGAGCCGTTTTCGAGCACAAGCCAAAAAAGTCGGTTTTCATACAAATGGCTCTGGAACAAACTAACTAACTAACTAACGTAGGATGTTTCCATTAACTTGGGCTTATATGAAGCAGCACATTTTGTACAGACATGACAGCCGCCAAAAGTTAGCCGCCGAAAAATTGGAGCTGGAGGTTAAAAGTGTCGCCGCCGCCAAGGGTCTATGTCGGCTAGCCTTTCTGCAACATTTTCTTAATCACGAAACCAATTCTGTATCTATCACAAAAATTATAGTTCGAGAGCTATTAATATAAAGAGAGGACTAAGTCTGACAATTTTTTTTAATTGTGACTTACATATCTGGCAGATGTTAGGATCTATTTTACTTTAATCGAACCTTGACTTCTTTAACTATTTTCTTCATTAGTAATGTGGTTCTTGAGACGAATCATTTTAGCCATATTTACACTTGGGAAAGCTCGTCATTACCCCTAAAGGGGGTAGATTTAGCAAAAATCCACACCAACTTTTTGTCGTAGTTCGACGATGCCGTTTCTTTTCCAAGGTTTCAGATGATGTCACTATACACCGAAACATCTACTTCTCGTGTCGATCGACAATGATATCTATTGAACTTAAGCGAAAAAAAAGACTCTCGGTTTCAGGGGTTATTATTCAGAATTTTAATTCTTAAAATTCTTAAAAATTCTCACAATTCTTAAAAAAATTCCTAAAATTCTTAAAATTCTTAATTAAAATTCTGAAATAATAATCTCTACTTGGTTTACGTAGCATCATTTTCAGAATTTGAAATCAATTTTTTCTTGAATGAACCGAACATCGATTCAGATCACTACTTGGTAAAGGTGGTTGTTAGGGCTCGAGTTTCGATTTCACACAATCGACAGCCGGCATTGGAAAAGTGGAACGTCGAGAAACTGCAGGACGAAAATATTAAACGACAATATGTGGATAGTTTGGAGAAGAAAATTATTGACGGAATGGAAAGCGAACAACGAAACGTAGACGACGCATGGAATCAAATTAGACGAAACGTAGAGCAAGCCGCAGCAGAGACAATAGGACAATAGGAGACAATAGAACGAGAACGGGAAAGAAAAGAAATGACTGGTTCGATGACGAATGCAGAAAAGCACTGGACGACAAAAATGCGTCTCGAGCGAGAAATCTAAATAGATGCACTCGAGCTGGCATGGCAGAGTACCGTTCGAAGAGAAATTTCGAGTAAAAACTATTCCGAAGAAAAAAGCGACAGCATGACAAGGCAGTTTTAATCGAAATTGAAAGGTTTGGTAATCGAAAAGAGACGCGGAATTTTTACCGGAAAGTAAACGAATCGAGGAAAGGTTACAGTCAACAACCTTTATTGTGCAAGGACAAGGATGGGTTGGTCTTAGCAGATGAGGAAACGTGCATTAGACGATGGGTGGAGTACTTTAAGGAACTGCTGAACCCGAACAGACCACCGAACCGAAACGACACCAACAACAACTTACCATTTCAGACCGCGCAGCCACATATTGCAGAACCAACGCTACAGGAAGTGAAGCATGAAATTTTAAAGCTCAAAAATTTCAAAACCCCAGGAACCGACAACATACCTGGAGAACTTTTCAAGCACGGTGGTAACGCATTATGTGTGGAGATGCACGAGCTCAACAAGCGCATCTGGAATGTCGAGGAGTTGCCGGGAGAGTGGAAGACTAGCATCATCTGCCCTTTGTACAAGAAAGGCGACAAATTGGAGTGTGGCAACTATCGAGGAATTTCGCTTTTGAATATCGCCTACAAGATATTTGCGAATATTCTATACAAACGCCTTCTTCCATACATGGAATCTACTGTTGGTGATTATCAAGGTGGTTTTCGTGTAGGTCGTTCAACAACGGACCAGCTGTTTAGCATTAGACATATCTTGGAGAAGTGTAAGGAGTAAACGTGGAAATACACCATTTGTTCGTAGATTTCAAAGCAGCATACGACAGTGTCAACAGGAGGAAGTTATGGAGAGTGATGGAGGAATTAAGAGTTCCCGAAAAACTAATCTCGCTAACAAAGTTGACAATGGATGGAGCTAACAGCCGAGTAAGAATCCGAAGCAAATTGTCAGACGCTTTCGACATTGAGGAAGGACTACGTCAAGGTGATCCGCTCGCGACGCTGCTTTTTAATTTGACCCTTGAAGCAGCAGTGAGAACCATGGACATCGACACCAGCAGCACCATTTTCACCAAATCCAGTCAATTGCTGGGCTTCGCTGATGACTTGGATATCTTGGGCCGAAACATGGAAGCTGTTAAGGAAAAGTTCACGGCTTTGGACAGAAAAGGTACCGACCTCGGGTTGAAAGTTAATGACACAAAGACCGAATACATGACTGTCTCCCCATCGAATCGACAACACGACCAAAACGTAACAATTGACACACACACATTTAAGGTGGTAGACAAGTTCGTATATCTTGGATCTCTGCTTAATTCTGGCAACGTAATCATGGACGAAATCAAAAGACGGATAACTCTTGGCAACCGGAGTTATTACGCTGCTCAAGTTCGAAAGAAAGGTACTGCGGACAATTTTCGGATCAGTATATGACGAAAATGTGAACAGATGGCGCAGACGATTTAATTATGAGCTTATGCAGCTTTATGGAGAGCCGGACATAGTTAGAACAACAAAAATTAACAGACTAAGATGGCTTGGTCATGTGCAGCTTATGGACGACAATCGTATCCCGAAAAAACTTTTTATCACCAAACCGGAAGGCAAAAGAAGTGCAGGCAGACCAAAATCCAGATGGTGCGATGCAGCTTTTGCCAACCTGAGAACTGCAGGAGTAACCAGCTGGAAGACGTTAGCTGAGGATAGGTCCGGTTGGAGAAGCATGTTGGAGAAGGCCAAGACCCTTAATGGGCTGTAGGGCCGGTTAAGTAAGTAAGTAAGTTTTTCTTGAATGTACGTTTCGACTAGCCTGTATTTGCGACATATTGATTGATCTCATCACGACCTACTGTTTATCGAAAAGCAAGTAAAGTAGGTCAAGTAGGCACTAAAACGGTTCTCAGACTCTGTTATCAACATTCTTCCTAACAGGAAAGTAAAGACAAGAAACTGAAGCGGTCTAATAGGAGACCATCAGAGTCATCAGCTGTCGTTCTCTTTAGTACTCTATTTGACAGCTGCCAGTCTCTACTACTTAAGTAGTAATTCTATTGAGAGCGATGCGATCAAAATCGCGTGGCGCAAATCCTCATATTTCTAACAAATTACATTTATTTGGGTTAATGCCAAACGATGACAGGTGTTTTGTTTTATATGTTCATATTGAGACAGAAAACTTCGTTTCACCAAACTATGTCAGAATATGGATGATTTTTACTTTGCCTAATTTTTCCACTAAATTTAATAATTCTTTATTCTCCTTGCTTCAATTCTTCAGATGCAAATAAATTTGTCCGTAAGCTGACTATTCGAAGTGCTAATTTTTGCAGCCGCAAAATCAAAAGCATAATCAGGGCAATACGATTTCTTTGTTCTCGGTTTGATATTAAAACACGGATTTTAACAATTTCATTAGATTTTTATTGATTAGCCGCCGCCGCCAGACTTTTAGGCCGGCGGCTAATCCCAGACGCCGCCGACACTTTTTTGACGGCTCAGTCGGGACTAGCCGACGCCGCCGACCCCTTTTCAGTCGCCGCCGTAATTTTTTCGACGGCTGATTTTGTATGGAAAATGACGATTTTCTAAAGGTCATATCTTCGGATCCACTGGACCGATTTTAATGACTAAAATGTCGATTTCAACCAAAATTTTACAATGAATCCAATAAACTAGGTCTCAGAAGGGTACGACACAAGGGGAAAAAGTCAAAACTTAGCTGTATATATGGTTCCGAAGTCTACGAAAAAATTGTTTCTGAATTTTTTGTTCGTATGGGGACTTGCGTCACGGGCGCATCGCTACCGCGCGCCCATGATATATGGGAGATACGGCATTCGTTTCTTCGACAAAGTCTCAGAGTTCTGTTAGTAGAATCGGTGACAAATGGCCGAAATTGGGAAAATTTGTGTCAAATCAGTTTTTAAACGTATTTCCGTGTGTATGGGAGATACGGCGGGCACCTATCAATCGTCATTTACAACTGAAAAGCTGTTCTTTTGATCAAAAAAAGGCGCCATATGCGAAAACCAATAAATTGCAATAATGTCGAAAGAAGCTTTCAATTTTATTATTCATAAATTTGATTGAACAAACTAAAAGCAAGTTCTTAAAATGTTCACAAAACAGCAGAAAAGCAATGCATTAAGAAAACCCCAAGACTATACAGCAGATGATGTTACATGCTTATTTACTAACATGAAGCTAATTAGTGTGAAAAGTTTTGAAAGTATTGCCATGATTACCTTTTCCTTTTGAATCGAATTGGGTGTATGAAGAAAAGTTTTACACAAAAGAGAAAATGAAGTTCATGCCGAGGCATTTTACGTACTTAAAGTTTCACGTGTATTGTGTTCTCACAATTTGAGGTAATTCTGATGTAACTAAATACAGAACAAACACACTTTATCTCATGAAGATCTAAAACTCAAAGCAATTCTGTTGTAGTTTTGAGCAAAACTAGACTCATACAAAATCCTTCCATGGATGGTATTCAAATTAGATTGGGTTAGCTTCTGAGAACGGTACCATGTGTTTGTCGGTGCTCTTTTGCGCTATGCAAGTTTAAGTTTAATAACAATAATAATAACAGTAATATAAGAAACCGAAAAGGTGTTTACGCTTATGTGAATAACTTGTTTCTCAAGGATGCACTCCTCGCTTCACTTGAAAACATTCTGCTATCTAATTGAAAATTTGAATTTCATTATAAATATTGATGGTGAACTCTTAAGTACCAAATCATTTCTTATCATTCTGGGTGCACCACAACATAGGATTACGAATTATATTATACGAGTCAAAGATGTTAATTCAGAAACGCCGATTTTTGTTTAAAAGGATGGTAGCGTATGTACCCGTAAGAGGACACTGTATGCTGTACTGTACACAAGGGTCAAACGAAAAAGTATGAACGGTGAAGTGGATTGTACATATTTGAGTCTGCTGGGATCAAAAGTCAGTTCATTCTGCTAAACGTTTTAAATGTCAAATATTTAAATAAAGGTAGATACTATTCACACAATGAGCGAATAGTGAAATAAAGTCTAATGGCACAATGTGCGCATAGCCATATAAGGAAACATATAGCAGCCATATTTATAAGTCATAAAGGAAAAGCTCCCATGTTCTGTTAGCCTCCTAGATTTTGTGGTGTTTCATTAGACCTGTGCGAAGAACGAAGTTCTTCGAAAAGGGGTCTTATGCGTTTACCACAACGTTTGTAACCACCCCAATTTCGATCGGTGAGTAGGGGGGGGGAGCATCATGGTGCTTAGATGACGAATCAGCAATAAAAACATATGAAGGGACCCGTACGTATCAGAATAGATGTGGGAGACAGAGTTGATGTTACGAAAAGACTCGAACGTATTTAAGTCAATATTGCCTTACCTCTTAAGTGTATGAAATTACGTCCACATTAATTCTAATTCGGACGAAAACTGGAACACTTAATTCCGGTTTCATTCGATGTTGTATTGCTGTCCAATATTTTATTATTACTTGATCGTGTTATTTGAATTGAAGGTGACATATTAGTTCGCTTCTCGATCAAAAAATTGATCGAGAAGCGAACTAATATGTCACCTTCAGTTGTATTGCTGGTTGGGAGATCTGAATTGTTCTGATCTGATGGTATAACAGGACCGACCTAGGGCCATAAGGAAATGCATCTGACACATACTTCCATAGACAAAAATTTTTCCCTCAATCTGCTCTGCAATATGGCAAAAAAATGTTTTTTTGGTTAGGGCCGACCTAGGACCAACCAGAGGCCCACTTGAGCCCCAAGTGCAGGCCCAAATTTGTTTATGAATATAATTCGGTACACGGTTACCTCTCAAATAGAAAAAGAATCAACCAAATCGGTTAGGATTTGCCCGATTTATGTAAACAAAAACACGTTGGGCCTAGTTTCAGGGTCCTGGCTGAGTCCAAGGGCATCTTATCAAAAAACTTCCTTTCATAAAATGTGAGATATTCCTAGACCTTTCGATTAAACTTGTTTTTGAAAATTGGAAGAGATTTATACTCGAGTTATTTACAAAAAAAATGTAGGGCCCTAGCGGAGACTCGTTTTTAGTGCCCTAGCTAAGTCCAAAGGCTCAAAATCAAAAAAGTTTCTCCTATAAATTGTTGGCCGTGCCCCGATCTTTCAAACAAAAAAAAGTTTATGACAATCGGAAAAGATTTACTCGAGTTATGTAGAAAAAACACGAATGGCCCTAGCATATACTCGGTTTTAGTGCTCTAGCTAAGTCCAGAGACTCAAATCCAAAAAAGTTTCTTCCATAAATTGTCGGCCATGTTCGGTTCTTTCAAACAAAAAAAAATTATGAAAATCGGAAAAGATTTACTCGAGTTATGCACTCCCCGGTCGAAATTGGGGTGGTTGCAAACGTCGTGGTAATTGAAAAATCTTTTATGGAATTAAATCTGGGCACTGTCGGCCTAAGGGCCGATGAGCTAGGGCCGTTCAAGTGGTTTTCGGTCTTTTGTACATAACTCGAGTAAATCTTTTCCGATTTTCATAATTTTTTTTTGTTTGAAAGATCTAGGCATGGCCAATTTATGGAAGAAACTTTTTTTCGATTTGAGTCCTTGGACTTTGCTAAGGCACTAAAAATGAGTCTTTGCTAGGGCCATACGTGTTTTTCGTACATAACTCGAGTAAATCTTTTCCGATTTTCATGATTGTTTTTTAATCGACAGGTCTATGAAAGCCCAACAATTAGTGGAAGAAACTTTTTTGACATAAGCCCTATAGGATATAGCTATCGCACTAAAAACGAGTTTCTGTTAGCGCTCTACATGTTTTTCGTTCATAACTTGAGTAAATCTCTTCCGATTTTCAACTTTTTTTTGATCGAAAGGTCTAAGACTGTCTTCCGTTTTATGGAAGAAAAATAAATGATTAGAAACCCTTGGCCTCAGTCAGGACCCTAAAACTGAGTTTCTTCTAGGGCCCAACGTGTTCGCTTACATAAGTTGGATAAATCCTAACTGATTTTGTTGATTGTTTTTCTATTTGAGAGGTAGTCGAGTAACGAATTATGTTCAAAAACAAATTTGGACCCGGTGTCTGTGCTGAGGGCTGAAGTAGGGCTCAGATCTGTCCTAAGGTCGGCAAAAATTTTTTTTTTGCTATGCTGCAGACCAAATTGAGGGAAACATTTTTGTCTATGGAATTATGTGTCCAAGGCCCTCGGTCGGTCGCAAGGTCTACCCAAGACAAAAAAATGGTTTTTCACTATGTTGTGGAGGAAATGGAGAGAAAAATTTTTATCTATGTAAGTTTTTGTACGAGGACTCTCCTGAGGACCATAGGTCGGCCCTAGACAAAAACATATGAAGGGGTCCATACGTATCAGAATAGATGTGGCAAACAGAGTTGATGTTACGAAAAGACTCGAACGCATTTGAGTGAAGCCTTAACTCTTAAGTGTTTGTTACGTCCACATTAAGTTTTATTGGAAATTGCCGATAGGGAAATATTGAAAAACCCGTCCGAAGAAACGGTGTAAAAGAACTTCCCGAAAGCACAAAATTGATCTCCAAATAGACAAAAATGTTCGCCTCAATTTTCTCTACAACATAGCGAGTGGTGAACCACTTTTTTCCAAAAATACTTTTTGGTGATTATCTGGTGATTATTTTGATTATCTGAGGATTATTTGTGGATTATCTAAGGATTATTTGAGGATTATCTGAGGCGGGGGCGCAATTACTTCATAATAATCCCAAATAATCCGAATAATCCCAAATAATCCAAAATACAATGAGAGACTTGGTATCTGAGGATTATTTGATGATTATTTGACACATCACAAAGAACATGTTTTGGACTTTTTCTTCAATTTTATTTAGAAAACGTTTAATTACGTATTATAAAAGTCTTCGACTTAGTCTAACAATTGTAACAGATACTTTTTGAGGGAGGTAGCCTAAAGAAACGATTTTTTTAAAAAAAAGAAAACCTAAGCGTCACTTGACTAAAAAAATTCAGGATAGTGTCAGAGTTATGTGAGTAGAAGTTAGTTATATCTGGAAAAAAATGTGAGACAATTGGAATTCATGTGCCAATTTAAGAGTATGAAGAGGATGTGAGGAGGGTTTGACAGAAGTTTGAATGGCGATTCAAAAACCTTTTTGGAAGGGGGTATAGACGAGGTCTTCAAACTTAAATGGACGTGGGATTCGGACGGGTTTCGAGTGACTGTTTTTTTTTTTGGGGAGATTTGAAAAGCGAAATGGATGAGACAGTAGTCGGGAGTTCGAACTTGGGGAGTGGTATGGACGAAAACAGCTGGCTCATGAGAAAGGCGCCGCAGGCTCATAAAAAAGAGGGGATTCTGGATTGATTCGCAAAAATGCCGGGTAGTTGTAATTAGTGTGTGAAATAGTTGATCCCGTCCGTCCCGAGGGACAGTGTAAAAACAAATTGAGAGGGCTCTCAGAACCTGACATCTAAAGCTGACAGGATTCCTCGCGAGCTACTCCGAGAACGTACATTAAGAGAATATTTTTTTATATCTGCACTAGTCGAAACCCCGCCCCTAGGGGCTACGCTGGCTTTATCATTTTCGCTTATTGTCTGTGCAGAGAGACAAAGCATATTTTTTTTCGTTTTAAATAATGATGCGTAATGTTGAAGATCGTTATATCACTTCGTTGGTATTACCGCTAACATAATACTGGGCGAGAAAGGCACTATAAATCAAAACACTATCTTTGCCGCAAAATAACTCCACTTCCCTCGTATGCCATCTCCCCCGTATTCCAGTTCCCCCGTTTTCCACGTTCACCGTATGCAACGTTCACCGTATTCAACGTTCACCGTATTCAGCGTTGCACGTATGCTACTCTGACACTTTGCTAAAAAAACCGATTGTCTATCTCTTATACCTTGTACGCCCCGAACTTCTAAAACCATCAAAATTGACCACATGTTCAACTGTCCGACATTTTCGAAGAAACCAACGCCGTATCTCCCATACATACGAAAATACGTTTAAATACTTATTTCTACTAACAGAACTCTGACACTTTGTCGAAGAAACCAACGCCGTATCTCCCATACATACAAAGATTTGACCCAAATTTCATTCTAACGCAACATCTTGACTGACTTATGGTCGATTTTCAATTTTGACCCGTTTTTTACCCATAACTCCCTTATTTCAGAACAATATCCCACCCCGAAACATGTTTTCTCGACGTTTTGCACCATCCCCGACAACATACGCTTAAACGTTTTTATTTTGTTACACAATTGATTCTGTCTGGCAAACCTAAATTCGGAACTTTTGTATGCAGAATATAACTTGTGGGACCTGAAAATTGGATTTGTCTGAAGGAATGAAATTGTGTAACAAAATTAAAACGTTTAATTGTATTAAAAAGTTTTTTTTTCCTCCTCAGTTTAAACGCAAAAATAACGGGATCGTTACACACAGACTAATAAAAAAAATAGACAAACAGACATTAGACGTTTATAATTAGTAACGCAGCGCTTTTTGTATAAGCACTCTCTTTTCGTCCAAGTCCTCATCATAACTCCCATCCAAATCTCCGTCCGAACCCAATTCTTTTTCCGAACGTCTGTCCAAGCTCCCGTCAAAACCCTCATCCAAGTCCCCTTCCGAGGTTTTGTCTAATCCTCCTTCTATTTGTCCGTCCGTAACCCCGTTAAATACTAAACCCCAAATTGACACACGAATTCCAACTGCCTAACATTATATTAGTATATTAGCTTGATGTACGTTCTCGAAGGTACTCGCGAGTTGCAAGCTCCCAGGGACGACAGGGATCCAATTAGTAACTATTAACATAATGAGTCCTTTTTATTTGGATTATGTGATGATTTTGATTATTTGGATTATTTTGATTATCTGAGGATTATTTCGTGATTATCTGAAAGTGTTTCACCCCTCGGCAAAAAACAATTTTTTTGTTAAGGCCGACTTTAGGACCGACTTAGGGCCATAAGGAAATGCCTGTGACACATACTTCCATAGACAGAAATGCTTCCTTCAATCTGCTCTGCAATATGACAAAAAATGTTTTTTTGGTTAGGGCCGACTTTAGGACCGACCAGAGGCCCACTTGAGCCCCAAGCACAGGCCAAAATTTCGGTACACGGTTACCTCTCAAATAGAAAAAGAATCAACAAAATCGGTTAGGATTTGCCCGATTTATGTAAACAAAAATATGTTGGTTCTAGTCAAAAAACTTTCTTCCACAAAATGTAAGACATTGCTAGACCTTTCGATTAAATTTTTTTTTTTTGAAAATCGGAAGAGATTTGTACTCAATTTATGTACAAAAAAATGTAGGGCACTAGCAGAGCCTCGTTTTTAGTGCCCTAGCTAAGTCCAAGGACTCAAAATTGAAAAAGTGTCTTCTATAATCGGAAAAGATTTACTCGAGTTATGTACAAAAGACCAAAAACCACTTAAACGGCCCTAGCTCGGCGGCCCTTTGGCCGACAGTGCCCAGATGCAATCCCATAAAAGATATTTCGATTACCTTTCAGAGAAAAAAAGTTTTTGAAAATCGGTTGAGTTGTACTCAAGTTATCGCGGTTACAGACGGACGGACGGACAATGTTTTTATTGTTGATTCGCCATCTAAGCATCAGGATCGATGTTCCCCACCTACTCCCAGTTCGAAATTGGGGTGGTTACAAACGTCGTGGTAAACGCGTAAGACCCCTTTTCGAAGAACTTCTTTCTTCGTACGGGTCTAAAAATTGTTTTTTGCTGTGTTATAGAAAAAATTGGCATGAACATTTTTGTCTATTTGGGGGTCAATTTTGTACTTTCGGAAGGCCTTTTTTACGCCGTTTCTTCGGACGTGTTTGTCAGTATTGTCCTCTCGGCAATTTCCAATACAATTTAATGTGGACGTAATTTCATACACTTAAGAGTTAAGGCAATATTTACTTAGATGCGTTCGAGTCTTTTTGTAACATGAACTCTGTTTGCCGCATCTATTCTGATACGTACGGGTCCTTTCATATGTTTGAAAGATCTGGTCATGGCCGACAATTTATGGAAGAAACTTTTTTGGATTTGAGTCCTTGGACTTAGCTAGGGCACTAAAAACGAGTCTCTGCTAGGGCTATGCGTGTTTTTTCTTCACGCTTCTTTTCTTCAGGCTTCAGGCTAAAAATTCTCCTCACTAATCTCTATAACTTTCCCGAAGAAACTGTCTAGCTATTATAATTCAGAAGACATCAAAAAATCTTAGATTGCGTCTCTTTGACAGCTGGCAGCCATTTTCTCAAGATCCCAAAAAATTTTTTTGACCAAACTCTATAACTTTCCCGAAGAAGCCAACTCTGTAGCTATTGTCATTCCGGAGCTAAAATTCGAAAACTCCGAGCATTACCTGAAAAACCGTCGAAAATAAGCACTTTTCCACATGCCACGGCTTTTCCCGGAGTTTTCTCGGAAAAGCGGCATATATGAAATTTTTCATTTGGGGCCGAGACTGACGTTCCCTGAAAATTTCATCAAATTGGCTGTCTAGTTCTCGAGATCGAAAATTATTAAAAAAGCTGCGGGCATGATATTTGCTATTGAGTATAATTCGATTCGCTTTTAAATGGATCAAAATTGAGAAATCGGTGCGGTGACCGGTACGCAGACGTTACGTTAGTTAGTTAGTCACTGGTTACTGGCACTTGTATGAAAACGACTTTTTTGGCTCGTACTCGAAAACGGCTCGATAATTTTTCTTCAAATTTTGCTAGGGAGCTTTAGCTGGGGATTCTACGACATCTGAGACTTAGAAGGCGGCATATTAGAGCATATTTTGTATGTGTTTGTGTGTGTAATGTATATGTTAAACATTTTGTATGAGACAAAGGTTGGGTGTTCGAGATAGAGGTTTCGTGTCAAAGGAAAATTTATTGGGTTGGGTAGGGTGTAATGTATTGAGGTGGAAAAAAGGCGGCGGCTCAAAAAAAACTTTTGATATGTTGTAGAGTAAGTTGTGGAAATCATTTTTGCCCATGGAAGAAGTATTCGCCGTATAATTCGTCATAAAACAATTTTCCTACTTCCAGAAGAGCTGATATCACAACAAAAACCCTTTTTAAAAGGAAAATGTGACGCAAGTCCTCGTCTATTCTTCCAAAACAACTGATATCAATTTGGGTGACGCTTGCAGCTTTAGAACGCAAAAATTCTTTTGAAATATTTTCACGCTTTTGAATGTTTCTCTTATTGCGACTCAAAAACGAACAAACCATCAACACCTGTGTAAAAATTCGACTTGAACGCCTTAGCCCCGTATACTTCGTAAACTTTGTACGGGTGTAAACAGAATCTCAAACAAATTAATCTCATTTTTTAACTCCTTACGGCACAACTCAAGAGGGAATTTAAGTTTAAAATGTTATCAGAAACTCAGGTCACGAGCAAAAAAAACTTACTTTAATATTAATAACAAAACAAAAGCAATAGCTTCCTGCCATCTAATAAATATTCAATTCAATTGTAAAAATGTGAAACGAGCGGTAATAGAAAACTGGAGAGACTTTATACAACAGAATGGGAAACGATTTGTTTTATTTTTGTGAAAAAAAAGACGCGTACACCTAACTGAGTTTGTTCAAATTATACTTTATAGATAGCGGACTAACATATTTTCATAAAACTTTCTTGCAAAATATGAGTATAAAAAAAATCTCAAAAGGAAACATTTGTTTTCCTTCTTGTAAAAAGATCTCGCGCAACGAATATGCTTTAGGTACTAACTTCTACATTTTTCTTGTGTTATGTTGTTGTGTATCATTCTGTACAATTTAAAAACACATAAAACAATACAGAAGCATAATGTGCACTTTGCATTATTGTATCGCATTATGTGTGTATGTAGTGCGGTGGGTGTTAAGATGGAACTCTTGAAATCACCCAAAGTGTACTGAGAAACAAACACTTTGTCCTTGCATGGGGGTAAGGGCTGTAGTGGAAGTTTTGCGAAGAAAAAAGTAGAATGACAACATAGCGTTCTATTATTTTCTTTTTAACTTCTTACAAAAACATGGAACTTAATCCGAAAGAAAATTTACGGTTTTTTCTTTCACCTTTTATACTTTTGTACTTTACAACCTTTACAACAGATAGTTGAACTTTATAATACGCAACTAGTTGACGTTATTTGATCCATATGAAGATTTTCCATGCAAAATCTGCAGTCTACAACAGTTCTGAGAACCAACCTCTGTAAACAAAATTGGAACCGATGTTAGTTTTTACGGGTATTATCCAATTGGACAAAGAAAATATACCAAAAAGCTTTAAATATAATTGTGCACTTTGACTGCAATTTTTATAGTTTAACTCAAACTCATTAGTTTTATTTTGGTCGAAAACGACCAATTACCAAAATTGTCTAGTTCTCCTCGCTTCAGTTGAATAATATACCTGTATTAAGCCTAGAAACAACAGATTTTGTGATTTTATTAACTGCATGTTATTAAAACAATCGAACACGGTGATAGTGTGAATCCAAACGGCAGAAATAGGTCGCGCTAAACATTATACTTACACACACGCTACACATTTTCTTTTTGAAGTGAACAGCCTGTGGGTTGAAATTTTAATAGATTATTAACGCATCGAAGTGTGTAAGACATGAGTATGCATACGAAGTTCTTCGAAAAAGGGTCTTATGCGTTTGCCACAACGTTTGCAACCACGACAATTTCGACCGGGGAGTAGAGGGGGAGCATCGATCATGGTCCTTACATGACAAATCAGCAATAAAAACAATGTCCATCCGCCCGTCCGATAACTTGAGTAAAACTCAACCAATTTTCAAAAACTTTTCTTTCCTTGAAAGGTAATCAAAATATCTTTTATGGGATTGAATCTGGGTTCTGTCGGCCCAAGAGCCGCCGAGCTAGAGCCGTTTAAGTGGTTTCTGGTCTTTTGTACATAACTTGAAAAAAAAATCTTTTCCGATTTTCATAATTTTTTTTTGTTTGAAAGAACTGGGTATGGCCGACAATTTATCGAAGAAACTTTTTTAAATTTGAGTCCTTGGACTTAGCTAGGGCACTAAAACCGAGTCTATGCTTGAACCATACGTGTTTTTTGTACATAGCTCGAGTAAATCTTTTCCGATTGTCATAATTGTTTCTTTAATCGACAGGTCTATAAAAACCTAACAACTAATAGAAAAAACGTTTTTGAGATTAAGTCCTAGGATATAGCTGGGTCACTAAAAATGAGCTTCTGCTAGCGCTCTACATGTTTTTCGTACATAATTCGAGTAAATCTCTTCCAATTTTCAAATTTTTTTTTGATCGGAAGGTCTAGGACTGTCTCCCATTTTATGGAAGAAAATTTTAATTTTTTGATTAGAAACCCTTGGACTCAGTCAGGACCCTAAAACTAAGTTTAGACTAGGGCCCAACGAGTTCGCTTACATAAGTTGGATAAATCCTAAATGATTTTGTTGATTCTTTTTCTATTTGAGAGGTAATCGAATACCGAATTGTATTCAAAAACGAATTTGTGCCCGGTGCCTGTGCTTAGGGCTGAAGTGGGCCTCAGGTCTGTTCTAAGGCTGGCCCTAGCCAAATAAAAATTTTTTTGCTATGCTGCAGAGCAAATTGAGGGAAACATTTTGTATATGGAAGTATGTGTCCCAGGCATTTCCTTGTGGCACTAGGTCGGTCCTAAGGTCTGCCCTAGACAAAAAAATGGTTTTTCACTATGTTGTAGAGAAAATGGAGGGAAATATTTTTGTCTATGTAAGTGTCCTGAAGACCCTTGGTCGGTCCTAGTTTAGTTTTACAAATATTTACTTTAGGGTAACAGTTTATTCTCCTAGTGATGTGTCGATGCCTAAAAAGACTTTATTTGAAATAAAAAGTGGGGTGGAGGGGGACACTTGGAAGCTTAGGAAACTATAAGGCAAAAACACATTCTGAACTGTTATAAACTAGAGATGAGCGGGTTGCCCGAAACTTCGAAAACCCGACCCGAATCCGAGCCCGAATTGTTTTTTTTCGGGTTCATGGGTTTCGGGTTTCGAAAATTTTAATCGGGTCGGGTTCGGTCCGGGCCGGGTTTCGAAACAGTTGGGGTTTCGGGGTTTCTTATATTTTACAAAACTCGTCTAAATTTTATCATCTTATACACTAATAAAATGACAAACAGACAAACTTTAATACACTGCAACTCAGCTCACTGTACTTTGATGCACCTCACTACACTTCACCTCAGTACACCTTGGTGCGCTACACATCACTAGACACTAAATTGTAGTAAGGGGCTGTCACCAAATTACGTAACGCTCAGAGGGGGGGGGGGGGGGGGGGGGGGGGGGGTTGGTAGCAATGTACTACAAACACTTTTACAACCAAAAACTTATATTTTTAATTAAATTTGGTCAAAATCGCATACGAGAAACTTTTTTGTGATCATCTGTTTCACTTGGTGACGTGGTGACTAGTTATTTTACTCTAGTTGTGACAAATCATAAGATACCACGTTGAACGTCATAACATTTGCTTAATTTTTGTTAAAAAATAAATTCCTCAGTTTTGTTACGTAACGGGGGTGGGTTCGAGTGATTGTGACAATG
>CM055406.1:103392020-103411905 GCA_029228625.1 Pseudolycoriella hygida
TATAGCCGGGACGATGCCCATATGCATAACGCTGACAGAAGACAGTGAATGTCATAGAAAGAAGAGAATGGAGGGTCAAACTACCAAAACAGTTAGGACGAAATTAAGAGCCGAATCACTGAGACAGTGGCAGCAAGAGTGGGACTCCTCGGACAAGGGAAGGTGGACCCATAGACTCATACCAAAAATAACGACATGGGTACAGAGAAAACATGGAGAGGTTAATTTCCACCTGACACAGTTTCTGTCTGGTCACGGATGCTTCAGGAAGTACCTGCACAGGTTTGGATTCACGGAGTCACCTTTCTGCACGACATGCGATAGGCAGGAAGAGACTGCGGAGCACGTGTTATTCGTCTGCCCCCGCTTCGAACAAGAACGAGGAGAGCTGCTGACTGTGAGTAGGCCAGATGTAAGTGCCGAAAACATAATATCGGAGATGTGCCGCGATGAGGAGGTGTGGATAGTGGCGGATAATGTAGTTGCGAAAATAATGACGAAGCTGCAAATTGCATGGAGAGACGAGCAAAGAAGACTGGCAGTTGATCTAAGAGAGTAGGTGCGAAAGCACAGCTCCTCCCCGAAGTAATGCTGTGAGGCGGTTCCGGGGAGAAGAGAGCACGAAGACTAAGGAAGGAGGTTTTAGTTGGTAGGTCATTAAAGTTAATGGAATCCAACACTACCTTGGTTCAGAAAGAAGATTTCCTCACCCTTATAATAAAAAAAAAAAGATAGATAGATAGATAGATAGATATATAGATAGATAGAAACCGACAGATCAGAAAGAAAGTTTCCATAATGATGAGAACAATAGAAAAATTATTGCTCCATACAAAAGTGTCATATTCAAACCTCGATATCTCAGCCAATTTTCAACCGATTTTGATGAGTGAGGGCTTGTTTGAAAGCTACTGCGACGTAGTTTTTTTAAAAATAATTTGAAGGGGGAGGGGGCGAGGGGAAAAAACTCGAAAGTTCGCCTATAAATGGCTCCTTGTCCCAAAGGTTTTTGCATGGAGTTTTTTGGGTTTGTGGACGTTTTTTTTGGGGTGTGGGGACTGCGTCACGCCCTCCGCTGCCGCTGCGGGCATGATCTAATTGTTATTTGTATATTTGTATTCTTGTAAACTGTAAATAAATTGACTTAAAGGCCTCAACAATAACAGACACAATAACAAACAGAATGAGAGGTCAAATTGCGCTACATGTTCTTACCTAATTTCGGCATCTTTTACCACCACCACTCGTCGTCAAGAGAATTTATTTTCGTATAAATACAAAGTTGCAAAGCATTAATCAGTCTACTTTTAAAATCCAAAGTGAAAACTTCTTCTGGAAGAATTATTTGTGAAAATTGAAAAATTTGTGTTACGACATAGCAATGGAACAATATGATGTTTACGGCATGGATCATGATGGTGCTGGGAAATTCGATGCAAAATGCCAAAAATGGCTTGAAATTACTAGGAATATCGAAAAAAATGTTGTTCAAGACGATGGAAATACCAAAAACAGGCTTGAAAATGAAAATGAAATTCACATTAACATAGGCGTAATTGTTGACTTGCGAACGGCTACCTATGGAGACAAAATGGTGATTTACGCCCACAGAAGAGAGATATGCGAATGTAAAGCTAGTGGATTGTCAAATTGTGTAATTTGCAATGGAACCAAACATGTGACTAAGCAACGACCAATAAACGTCACAATACCAGCTGGAATGTTGTGTGGACTGATTGTGCCATTAACTGGACAAGGTCATCAAACGCTGAATAAGCCACCCGGCAATATCTACGTTCATCTTGCAATAAAAGGAGATCATAACTTTGTTGTCAATGCTCCCCATTTATACACAAAAATGGAGATCAACGTGCAAACGGGAATCGCTCAAAATTGGAAACACATCCAATTCAATGTAATGGACAAATATCAAGTGTATTTTGACTATACACATTACAGTTTTAAGCCAACGGAGGTGGTTGTGCGCAATGGCGGCTTGCCAATTGAACGAGGATCAAGTAGAAGAGGTGATTTGTTCATCCAGATTACGCCTCGTCCATCTGATTTTCAAAATTACTTAGCGAAAATGATGGAAAAAGATCTCACACCAAGGCGAGATGAAGTACCAATCGAGGCGGTTGACGACGACGCATGTCTCCGAAGTTGACTAAGATTTTAATTTACCTTTTTGGAGTAACGGCTCTGGAATGGCATTTGGAAATCAATACGATGGTTAATCCCAATTACATTTTCTTACGCTGGTGAGCTGCGGCTTCATTTAGTGTTTATACATTTGCATTCTGTCATCGCGATCTGTTAAAGTATAACGAATTTCATGATAAGTTTCACAAACTTCATACCAATAGGAATATGAATTTCTTCACAGTTTACCCATTCCATCTTGAAATTCCCTATAAAGCATTGAGAACTGCTTTAATAATTGTGTTGAAATACATAGAGTTAAAACAGTGAACTCTTTCTATAATGAATTCTGAATTATAGAGAGATTTCATTATAGAGAGATATTAGGTGTAATTAGGTAACTTGAATGTCTGGCTTAAAGAAAAGAATTTGATGCACGTATCACTGATTTCAAGCTAATGAGTTAATTTGAAAATGCGAAAAATCATAAAATTAATTCATTTCGGAAAATATTTTCGGTATAGTTCAATGCAAATTTCGTAACAACCAAATCTTTAACGTACAAAATTCATAATGTGTCAAAACAAAATCAATTTATTTTGCCGAACATACATGCATTTATAAGCAATGAGTGAGTTGTTTTTGTTGGTTTTTACAGCATCCATCGTCAAATGAGGCACTTTTTCAAAGAGGCAAAAAATATTTTTGAATTTTTTTTAAATTTAATTTTTTTTTGTTCATTATATAGAGACATTTCATTATAGAGAGAGTTCACTGTACAAAATTATAATTAAAAAAAAATTTAAAGTAGCGCCAATATTTCAAATAAAAGTTCAAAAAATGTTTCTTTCTAACAAAAAGAAATCTTACAATTTCTTTAACAAACTATATTTCAACAAAACATTTGACTTCGTCTGGGACGCTCAGGACAGATTTTGGATACATACCTCCACCTTCCATAGGCAAAAATGTTCCTCTCAATTTCCTCTTACCGAAAAGATTTTTAGACCCATGCGAAAATACGAAGTTCTTTGAAGAAATGTCTCTTGCCTTTACCACGATGTTTGTAACCAGTCGAATTTCGACACGGAAGTAGAGGGGAGCATCGATCGTCACAAATGACGTCACGACAGCAAATTATGTTTACAGGACTCTGGCTACTCCCCCAAACAGGGGGTGTGTTTGGGGGGGTAGCCGGAGTACTATAAACGAAATGTCTCACCAGTTTGGAGTTATGAACTTTGTGGATTTTATAGCAAGCGTGACGTCATTTATGAACAGCCCCATAGATGACGAATCAGCAAAAGAAAGCATATAAGAGGGACCCGTACGCATCAGATGGATGTTGCAAAAAGACTCGAACGTATCGTATCTTGCCTTAACTCTTAAGTGTATGAAATTACGTCGACACACAGTGCAAATAGCCAACAATATATAGAAGAGACTATTTGCACAATGAACAAAAAAAAAACAAAACAAAAAAAAAGGTAAGAAAAATTAAACAAAAAAATTCCAGAGGTGGAAAATGTAATTGGGCATTGCCTGTTTTTTCACCTTCATAAGCAATCTTAATAAATAAATAAATGAATAGAAAATGTGCAAAGAGTCTTTTCGTATTGAAAAACACGTCCGAAGAAGCGGTGTAAAAGTCTCTCCAAATATTCAAGCAACCGTCAAAATAAAAAAAAGTTAAAATAGTTTAAAAAAAAGGAAACACATTTTTTCAGACATATTTTATAAAAAAGTTATTTGTACTACCGCCGATATTAGAACCGACCTAGAGCACTTAGGAAAGGCCTCTGGCCCATACTTCCATAGACAAAAAAGTTTGCCACTGACACCGATATTTTATCACTTAAAGTTCTCAAAATGTTTGAATTTTTCGAAAATATATTGTCTAGATCGATCCACCCCAACATTAGCGGTCATAATGGGAGGCATCATGACATGCGTATCACCGAAACCAAACAATTTTTCCTTCGACACCGATCTTCTATCTCTAATAGTTTTCAAAATATTTGAATTTTTCCAAAATAAATTGCATAGATCGATCCACCTTAACATTAGCGGCCATCTTAGGCTCGGCCCGGGCCCACATTTTTTCTTGGATGCTCTTACGGCTTTCATTACCGAACGAATAGAAAACGAATCACGAAAATCGGATGGAATGGGCATTCCCAGACCTTTCGATTGAAAAAACTGTTTTGAAAATCGTAAAATATTTACTCGAGTAATATACAAAAGACCAAAAACCACTTAAACGGTCCTAGTTCATTGGCCCTTGGGCCTACAGTGCCCAGATTCAATTAAAAAAAAGATTTTTCGTTTACCTTTTAGGGAAAAAAAGCTTTTGAAAATCGGTTGAGTTTTACTCGAGTTATCGTGTTGACAGACGGACATTTTTTTTGTTGCTGATTCGACCATGATCGGTGCTTCCCCCCCCCCCCTTACTCCCGGGTCAAAATTCGACTGGTTACAAACGTCGTGGTAAACGCATAAGACCCCTTTTCGAAGAACTTCGTTCTTCGTACGGGTCTAAAAACGTCCGTCCGTCCGTCCGTCACCGCGATAACTTGAGTAAAACTCAACCGATTGTCAAAAACTTTTTTTCCCTAAAGGTAATAGAAAAATCTTTTTTGGAATTCGGCCCAAGGACCAACGAGCTAGGACCGTTTAAGTGGTTTTTGGTCTTTTGTACAAAACTAGAGTACATATTTTCCGATTTTCATAATTTTTTTTTGTTAGAAAGATCTGGGCATGGCCGACAATTTATGGAAGAAACGTTTTTGGATTTGACTCCTTGTACTTAGCTAGAGCACTAAAAGCGAGCCTATGCTAGGGCCATTCGTGTTTTTTCTACATGACTCGAGTAAATCTTTTTCGATTTTCAAGATTGTTGTTTTAATCGACAGGTCTATGAAAGCTCAACAATTAACAGAAGAAACTTTTTGGAAATTAGGCGTTAGCCGCCCTAGCATATAGCTGGGGCACTAAAAACGAGCTTCTGCTAGCGCTCTACATGTTTTTTGTACATAACTCGAGTAAATCTCTTACGATTTTCAAATCGAAAAGTCTAGGACTGTCTCCCGTTTAATGGAAGAAAATTTTTTGATTAGAAACCCTTGGACTCAGTCAGAAACCTAAAACTGAGTTTGTACTAGGGCCCAACGTGTTTGCTTGCATACGTTGGATAAATCCTAACTGATTTCGTTGATTCTTTTTCTATTTGAGAGGTAATGGAGTACCGAATGTTATTCGAAAACAAATTTGGACGCGGTGCCTGTGCTTAGGGCTGAAGTGGGACTCAGGTCTGTCCTAAGATCAGCCCTTACCATAAAAAAAATGTTTTTTGCTACATAGCTACGTAGTTGCAGAGCAAACTGCGGGAAACATTTTTGTCTATAGAAGTATGTCTGCCCTAGACAAAAAAATGATTTTTGAATATTTTGTAAAGAAAATGGAAGGAAATATTTTTGTCAATGTAAGTTTTTGTCCGAGGCCTCTCCTGACGACCCTAGGTCGGCCCTAGACAAAAAAATGGTTTTTTGGTATGTTGTTGAAGAAATTGAGATGAACATTTGTGTCTGTTTATGGGTCAATTTTGTACTTTCGGAGGGCCTTTTTCACACCGTTTCTTCGAACGGGTTTTTCAATATTGCCATCTCGGTAATTTCGAATGCAATTTAAAGTGGACGTAATTTCATACACTTAAGAGTTAAGGCAATATTGACTTAAATACGTTCGAGTCTTTTGGTAACATCAACTCTGTTTGCCACATCTATTCTGATACGAACGGGTCCCTTGCACATATATGTTTTTGTCAAGGGTCGGCCCGAAAACCGATTCAGGGCCCTAGATAAAGGCCTCAGACACATACTTATACGGACAAAAATGTTTTCCTGAGTTTGTTCTGCAACATAGAAAAAAATTTGACACCCATTTAAGACCTAAGCACAGGCACCGGGCCTAATTTTGTTTTTGAATATAATTCGGTACTCGATTACTTCTCAAATTGAAAAAAAATCAACAAAATCGGTTAGGTCTAATCCGATTCATGTAAACAAATAAGATTGGCACCAGTAGAAACTCAGTTTAAGGGTCCTGGAAACTCAGTTTAAGGGTCCTGGCTGAGTCTAAGGGCTTCTAATCAAAAAATTTTCTTCCATAAAATATATGAGACATTTCTATACCTTTCGATGTTCAAAATCGGAAGAGATTTACTCGAGCTATGTACAAAAAACATGTAGGGTCCTAGCAGAGACTCATTTTTAGTGTCCTGTCTAAGTCCAAGGACTGATAAATTGTCGGCTACGTTCAAACATTTCAAATGAAAAAAATTTTAGAAAATCGGAAAAGATTTACTCGAGTTATGTACAAGACCAAGAAATACAAAAACGGCCCTGCATTGGCGGCCATTGAGCCGACAGTGCCTAAATTCAATCACATAAAAGATTTTTCGTTTACCTTCTTCCAGGGCCCTAAAACTGAGTCTGTTCTAGGACCCAACGTGTTTTTCCTATATAAATCTTATCCGATTTTCCAAATCTTTTTTTTTTTTTTTGAATGAAATCACAAAAAAAAAATATGAAAATTGGTTGAGTGATCTGGCTGTGGGGTCTTTAGTGTTGGCCCAACTCACGCTACTACAATACACGATATTTTTGGTGGTTTTTCTTGCATATTCTTTAAATTCTGTGCATTGCTGTAAAGAAAAAAGCGACACTTTTTTGTCAACGAAAGTATGGGTCCTAGGCCTCTTCTTAGGTGGGTGAGGTAATAATGAAAATACTGACCTATGCAGATGACTTGATTCTGTTAGCAGAAAATGCCAGGGACTTACAAGGTGAGAGTACGGAATGAAGATAAGTGCAGGCAAGACCAGGCCCACAGAGCCCCCCCCCCCCTAATTGAAAAATATGAATTTTCTCATCATGTTTTCTCTTCAGGCACCGTGCACTACAGGCATGGCAAAATTTGCTGATTTTAGCATCAAATTTTGCTGATCGAAAGCAATAAAATGAACTAAATAATTAGTTTAATGACAGTCCGTATTCAGCTATGAAAGCATGGATGACGCCACTAAAGGAAAGGGACAAGTACTATGTTGAGGCGTATATTCAGCTATGAAAATAACATAGGTGTCACTACACGATCAATTGTTTCCAGAAAATAGTAAATTTGTTGCTTCGAGAAATATTAAATTTTCAGAAAAAAAACAAGAGACCCGTAAGTATCAGAATTAGAATAGATGCGGCAAACAGAGTTGATGTTACGAAAACACTAAGCAAATATTGTCTTAACTCTTAAGAGTGATTTTGCGAAAACTTCGAACGATTTTGGCACAACATGTCCTACTTTTTCCCGATGAATGTGCCATTCCATTCCTTGTTCTATTGTAAGAAAAGTTATTTCTCATTTTTGGAAAATTTTATATTTTGGGGGAGTTATGGTGTGCTAAGTAAGTGTATGTCAGGGGGTGGTAAAAACGGTTTTTTGGCTATAACTCGTGTAAAACGAAATGAAATCAAATGAACTTCTATGTGATGGTAAGCCCCAATGATGCAAAGGTTATCCCCCACTCCTGAGTTATTAGTCATTTTAGGTGAAAACTTCGGGAACGCTTTACTGCTTGAAGCAGCGATGAACCGAAAAACTGAGTAATGGGGTGTTCTAGTATACTACCCCTACTATAAGACCATGCAAAGACTTCCCCGGTTTAAGGCTGTTACACCGGTCTGGAAAAACTTTTGTAAGAAAGGTCACGCCAAATTAAGGAGTATTTTAAACTTTTTTAAACTCCCTGGATGATACTTGAACTGTAATATAAGAATTGGATACAAAAGAGGCCCAACTAACATTGATTGTATTGTTAATGACCAATAAACGTAACTAACTATGTACAAAATACCAAAAACCACTTAAGCGGCCTTAGCTCATTGGCCCTCGGGCCGACAGTGCCCAGATTCAATCCCAAAGAGGATTTTTCGATTACCTTTCAGGGATAAAAAGTTTTCGAAAATCGGTTGAGTTTAACTCGAGTTATCGTGATGACGGACGGACGGACATTTTTTTTACTGCTGATTCGTCATGTAAGGACCATGATCGATGCTTCCCCACCCCCTACTCCCGGGTCGAAATTCGACTGGTTACAGACGTCGTAGACCTCTTTTCGAAGCACTACTTTCTTTTGCTGACAATAAAATCGATGCGCATAAAAATTCACATATGGAAAGCCAAACCGTCATAATAATGTCTGAATGTCTGAAAAAACTTATATGGTCCGTCTCAAGATAGTGCCACAAGATTCTGTTGTTTCCTTTAGATTACGCACTGGGTTGCATGGAAACGTAACGATAGAAGCGCGCAAAAGGCGTCTAAAAAACGAATATAAATCAATCTATCGATCAGATATGACATTCGTATTAAGCTGGCGCCACCATTGCCGTGCATAAAATTCATTCGTCTTATTCAGCAGCTTTAATCAAATAGCAAAAGAAAACAGATTGAAACGGTTAAAAATAATATATTTGCTATGCATGTCACATTCCAGGATTTTACTTTCAATTTAAATTTTATTGCAATGTGATGGAATTCAGTTAGATAAAATTTTTGGCTGGTGAATTTAATAGTTGAAAATCCAAGAATCACGTACCTTTTTCCAGCATGAGAATATAATAATCGCAATGCCATAGTGTGTGTAGTGAGAACTGATACAGTAGAAATCATATACAATTTTGTAAAATATTCCAGTATTGAAGCTGGTCGGTTGAACGGAACCAGAACCATTGCATTTTCATTTACTGAAAATACGTTCTGTCCCTATGTTATGACGAAGAATAAAGATAATCCTTTTATAATATTATCTAGTGTGTTCCAGCAATTTGTTCCAATCATATTTTACATATCGTTAACTGTTCACGAAGTTTAAAATAAAGTTAAAACAATTTACAATTTTACTGTAGAATTTTGCTTATTTCACTTATTTACTCACTAATTATACAGGAAATTTGGTCAGACATCACTGGAATGGACACATGGACACATTGAATGGAACTTTAAATGGGCCATTAAACTTTTAATTAAGCTCTGTGTATGTGCAGCATGCCGAACATTTAAAATCAAATAAACGAAGAATGAATATTTAGAAATAATGGTAAATTCATGATTCACACCAAAATCTAATTTCCTTCAGTTATGTGTGAAATGCATCATGTCGTGTCTGGGAGGGTGTGTGTAATCAGTCCGAAAGCAGGGCCAGTCGCAGTGTATGACGAAAGTATTACTCACGGCAATAGATTAAGGAATTAGTTAAATGTTAGTCAGCAACTCGATAGCGTAGTGGTTAACACGTCTGCTTGCTACTACGAGATTGAGTTGTCAGTGCGTTGGTTCGAAATTCAACCGCAGACAGATTTGTACCGATTGTTAGATTTGTAAACAAAACAAAACTGATTGAATCGTTCAAGTCAAGTGAAGTTGAGTGTAGTGCCATCGTACGGCTTACCGGAAAAGGCATTGTTGGGAGAACCGGTATTCTACTCCTACTAGTTTCGCTCCTAGTTACATTCATAGATGGCATTCTACTCCTACTAGTTTCGCTCCTAGTTACATCTCATAGATGGCACTGGGTTTGTCGCACAGCTTACCACTGGCACAGTAAAACTTTCCGGTAATGAAAGGATCTCAAAAAGTAGAACCACAAACAGCGAAACTAGTAAATAAGGATCTAGCCTCTAACCCTTCATGGGTTGTAAGGCAGATTATTATTATTATTATTATTATTAAATGTTAGTCCGTATTCAGCTATCAAAGCATGGATGGCGCCACTAGAGAAAAGGCACTAGTTCTATGTTGAGGCGTAAATTCAGCTATGAAAATAACTCAGGTGTCACTACTTCAGGTTCAGAAATAAGACACGATCAATTAACGACAAAATTTATTCGACTACCTCTCATTACTTCTACTACTAACAGTCATTAAGGGGCCATTCAAATAATACGTACGCACCTTTGCAAGTTATGCAAATAGATTTCGGAAATCGTGGGTCTTGGAGGTTGAAGCGGTCATTTGAAAACTCATTGATACGAGCAGCAGAGAAATTTTGACTTGAGATTAGATCTAAAGACTTTTTTTCCACAGTCTGCACACACTTTTCACCTATTTTCCTCATGGTCACAACGAGGCTTTGTCTTACCTTCCATTTTTTACTTAGGGAGCATTCATATATGACGTCTGCACTTTTTCCGAGTTTTTAAACCACCCCACCCTCTTCTTGTCTGCAATCTTCCATAAAAATTTAGACTCCCCTAAACGCAGACGTAATTTTTTAATCTTTTTTTCACAATTTTGCAATTTGTACGCAATTGGCTCTGCAAGAGAATCAAAAAATCGGTTATGATTTACACGATTTATGTAAACAAACACGTTGGGCCCTAGTACAAAGTCAGTTTTGGGGACCTGGCTGAGTCCAAGGGCCTCTAATAAAAAAACCGAAATTCCATAAAATGTGAGACATTCCTAGATTTTTCGATTAATAATTTTTTTTTTAAATCGGAAGAAACTTACTCTAGTTACGTTTAAAAAAACACGAAGGGCACTACAGGGGCTCGTTTTTAGTGCCCTAGCTAAGTCCAAGGACTCAAATCCAAAAACGTTCCAAACGTTCCAAAAACGTAAAATTCAACCAATTTTCAAAAACATGTTTACCCTGAAAGGTAAAAAAAATCATTTATGGGCTTGAATCTGGGCACTGTCGGCCCAAGGGTCGCCGAGCTAGGGCCGTTTAAGTGGTTTTTGGTCTTTTGTTCATTAATCGATTAGATATCTTCCGATTTTCATACAATTCTTTTGTTTGAAAGATCTGGGTATGCCCGACAATTTGTAGAAGAAACTTTTTTGATTTTAAGCCCTAAAGGCTAGGGCACTAAACGAGTCTCTGGTTTTTTGTACATAACTCGAATATAAATCTCTTCCGATTTTCGAAAAGAAATTTTTCAATCGAAAGGTCTAGAAATGTCTCGAATTTTATGGAAGAAAGTTTTTTGATACTATGCCCTTGGACTCAGCCGGGAACCTGAAACTAGGCCAAACGTGTATTTGGTTACATAAATCGGGCAAATCATAACCGATTTTGTTGATTCTTTTCCTATTCTAGAGGTAACCGTGTACCGAATTATACTCATAAACAAATTTGGGCCTGTGCTTGGGGCTCAAGTGGGCCTCTGGTCGGTACTAACGTCAGCCCTAACAAAAAAATTTTTTTGTCATATTGCAGAGCAGATTGAGGGAAACATTTCCTTATGGCCCTAGGTCGGTCCTCAGGTCGGCCATAGACAAAAAATTCGTTTTTTGCAATGTTGTGGAGAAAACTGAGAGAAATATTTTTGTCTATGGAAGTATTTGTACGAGGCCTCTCCTGAAGGCCCTAGGTCGGACTAAGGTCGGCCCTAGCCCAAAAAATGCTATTTTGCTATGTTGTAGAGAAAATGGAGGGAAATATTTTTGTATATTTGTCCTCTCCTGAGGTCGGCCCTAAAAAAATGGTTTTTCGCTATGTTGCAGAAAAAATTGAGACGAATATTTTGTCTATTTGCCCGCACGGCAATTCTGACTGTTTCTGTGAAATATTATTCAAACGAACGGAATGCGCACAGATTTTACTTATGTGCTGAATGAGCACAGATTTCGCGCATACACAGAATGCTCCCATATTAAAAATCTTTTTATGTCATCTCCATATTTGAGAATATTTACATTAATTGATGTTTTATCAAAACAATTGAGCTTTTTCCTTACAATATCGCTGTTTTTTCAAAAGTGTGAATTTTGCAAATTAGAAAATCTTTTTAAGATGTTTTGACAGATAACTTAGTAGCCGTAAATTATTATATAAACAAAAAGTCGCTTAATCTCAATCGATTCGTTTGAAAGTGTAAGTTCTTCAAAATAAAATGCCCGAAAAGCAAAATAATTTATCTGGTTTCCCGAAATACACCATTCATAAGTACGCTGTAATACTCTTCATTGAAGAAAATGAATTAGAAAATGAGCGGCTGTACGAATGTATACCGGATCGATGGTTTTTAAACGAGTCTAAAACGCGTTGTTACTGGCCACCAATGACCGGTAAGCCATTTCATATTCGGGCCGTAAATTCTGAAAAGCCTGATGACTCGTGGACTATTCATGAATGCAAAGTCATTAGCGATGGTCACTGTAAGTTTACCAAGTTTACTCAATTCAACAATAGACATGTCGCTCAACCAAAATTTTCCAGTAACGTACAACATTGGTCTCAAATTAGTACAAGAAAAATGTAAACAAAATTACAACACTAGCAGTGCCGATGAGCATATGAATGCTAAGATATTTCGGCTTAATCATCCGGTTTTGGCACAAAAGGGGCACACTTTCGAACACATATTTGAGAAAAATTCCGCGCCGACAAAATTTAATCAAATTGAACAACTCAGTAACGCCGAGACTAATAATAATACTTCTACTACGAAAAAAAAACAATATTTCATATTCAACATCACAGCATTCAAGCCATGTAAGGATCGGAACAGGTCAAGTCGACCTGATCAGGTTAAGGTCAGGTCATGACCTGATTTCTGACCTGAACCTGATTTTGAATTTCAGGTGCGACCTGAGACTGACCTGAAACCTGAAAAATTTAATCAGGTTGACCTGTAACCTGACCTGAAAGCCACAGGTTATATTCAGAAAATATCATTGAACAATGTGAATAGTAAAAATCTTTGCAAAGTGCCATGGCGGATACAGCTTTCGCCCTGACTGATGTTTTCGAAAATTCTCATGTAAAAATCGCGAATCGGGGGGTCGCGGCGACCAACACAGGTGGATCCGTGCTAACCTATAGTTGTAGCATAACATCAAATTGTGAATACCCGAATACACCCCTGGCACCCAAACAACATAACGAAACATCCAGAATGCCATACAAAATCATTACAATAAACGAAGTTCTGGGAAATAACACTTTGCATTGTATAATTGTACTATAAAAGGAGTGCGTTTAGTTTGTATAAACTCACTTTATTTTCGGCTTCCCGTGAGAACGCATCTTACTTTTAGTTCGTTCTGGCTATACTGAAAATAAACATTTGTTTGAAGATCTGAGTTTCATTTACAAAGTCAGATCTAGGTATTTGAAAGTGAATACGCCTTACTTTTAGGCTGTTCCATCGAATATTCTGTGACTGGCCAACGATTATATAACGACAATCGCAGAGCTCGTTACATTGGCGCCCAACTCGGAAAAAGCAGAACTCAGCCCAGCCGCAGAAAATACCGAGATACATAATACCCGTACAATAAATAGACGAAAAGTGATAATACATCACAAGACGATAGAAATTCGTATAGGTCTATCATTGGGACTAATAGGTTTGTCAGCACACTATCGACATACACAGTGCCCGTACATTAAATAGACGAAAAGTGATAACACATCACAAGACGATAGAAATTCGTACAGGTCTATCATTGGGACTAATAGGTTTGTCAGCACACTATCGACATACACAGTGCCCGTACATTAAATAGACGAAAAGTGATAACACATCACAAGACGATAGAAATTCGTACAGGTCTATCATTGGGACTAATAGGTTTGTCAGCACACTATCGACATACATAGTGCCCGTACAATAAACAGACGACAAGTGATAAAATATCACGATACAATATACGTACAGGTCTATCATTGGGACTAAGAAGTTTGTCAGCACACTATCGAGAAACATAGTACCCGTACGATAGCAGACGAAAAGTGACATTACGTCACGAGACTAAAAAATTGTATAGGCCCAACACTGGGACTAATTGGTTTGTCAGGAGACTATCGAGATACATAGTACTCGTACGAAATCAGCCAAAAATTGAGATTACGTCACGACACTATAAAATTCGTATAGGCCCAACACCAGGACTAATCGGTTTGTCAGGAGATTACAAAAATACATAGACCCGTACACCTATAACAGTTGGTTACAACACAAAACCAATCTGGAGCTTGGCAATCGCTATACAACCAAAGATACCCGGACTGTAAAATCCGAAGAGTTCAAAATACACATGAACTGGAAGGTACTTCGTATTAAGAGATAAGAATACCATAAGGAAGAATAGTTGCCCTTACCAACTACCACATATGGAAAGTAGCTGCACCACACATTCAGGTAAACCGTCTACCGTGCTGAATACTTAAAATTGGACAAGCCGCCCTGCGCACCAATACACACACTTTGCACTACACATTCAGGTAAACCGTCTACCGTACTGAATACATGCATAAAATACCCTCACTACAAAATCAAATGAGGTTAACATATAACTGAACTGAAGCGTTCACTAAACATTGACGAGGTTTCATGAAATCCATATTGGCACTACCAACTACTACATCATTCAAAGATACCCAAACTGGAAAATATACAAGACAACGACGACAGTCTCTTTGGGAAGTTTTGGTACTCCTCTCGAACGGAACTTGCGTCAAGCACAGGTTTTATTCCGCCAACGGAAAAATCAATTGGTAAACTCTACCAAGCACCACAACAAGCTCAATTCAAATACACCGAAGAGTCAATCTACCCAGGCGACACATTATTGGAGTTATCAAACGAATTGATACAAGATAATTATTATATTTTTTCTTTTTCTTTTATGAACAATTAGATAGCATCACAGAGACAACCAAATAGCAAATTTGATGATGCCACACTATATAAGTTCAGGAGCTTCGCAACGCTCAACTCCCAAACTTGGGGGGGTATGTAGCATAACATCAAATTATGAATACCCGAATACACCCCTGGCACCCAAACAACATAACGAAACATCCAGAATGCCATACAAAATCATTACAATAAACGAAGTTCTGCGAAATAATACTTTGCATTGTATAATTGTACTACAAAAGGAGTGCGTTTAGTTTGTATAAACTCACTTTATTTTCGGCTTCCCATGAGAACGCATCTTACTTTTAGTTCGTTCTGGCTATACTGAAAATAAACATTTGTTTGAAGATCTGAGTTTCATTTACAAAGTCAGATCTAGGTATTTGAAAGTGAATACGCCTTACTTTTAGGCTGTTCCATCGAATATTCTGTGACTGGCCAACGATTATATAACGACAATCGCAGAGCTCGTTACATAGTGCATTAAACCTACAAAAACTTAAGATATGCTGTGGAGGTGGTTAAGGGGAACGTTTTTCACAAGAACCACTAATAAAAAACTTATGGAGTTCAAGTAGTACTCCAAGTGAATTCTATCGTTGGAAGAGGAATGAAATTTTTTTTTTACACATCGAAGAGGGGAGGTGTTAGAGGTAGTGTGACAGGGAAAGGGGTTCTGACAAACCTTCATTTATGAGTAACATGCTTTATGAAAGGCCTCAAAGAAGAAAAAACTGGACTTTTGGAAAAAAAAACTGTTCTCCCTAAAAGCGGGCGTCCGTTATATGGACGACCCCCATGTGACTCACACACTGATGCCTTTGTGTAACACTTTTGCAATAAAGAAGCATAATTGCATTCAATTAATAGATCACAAAATACCGTGTATATTAGGGTGGTCCAAAAATGTATGGGAAAATTAACTTGTCGAAAATTTCGGGGCCCCACCTCTAAAAAGTTTCTAAATGTGTCACTGATAAAAAGTGTATATGGAGCCATCTGAATCCAAAGCCGTCCTGAGGGTTCCCCAGAGCAAAATAGTCAAAAAAACGTGGAAACCGCGTAAAACGTGGGTTTCAGGAAAAGTGCATGAAACTTGTCAAAGATGAGGAGTGGTGTTAGGGCAACTTTGGTTTATTCCGTTCAAAATAGTCCCGAGAAAATACTTTTTCATGTGCTGGACGCATCCGAAGTGTTTCGGTGTCAAGAGAGTCCGTCAAGTGGCTTTCTTAGTTCACAACTTCTTTGCTCCCGGCCTCGGTGAGTTTCACAGTTTTTGGAAAACGGTCTTCTATGAAATTTTGAGTCTAGATAGGACTTCAAAATAACGCCTAAACAGTTTGACTTGGAAGTATAAAATTCATTAAGGCTGAACAAAAATTTATTTTTCGAGAACCTCCATGAAATTTCATGAACTTCCATGAGCCTGCCTAAGTGGCCGTCCGTGTGTTTCGTCATTATTTGGCTTTTTTGGGAAGGACTAATACTATAAGAGTAGAAAAATGCCGAAATGCCGAAAGAGTAGAAAAATGCCGAAATGAGGCTTCCTGGTATTTCTTTTTCTTACGTATTTTATATTTTAATTCTTTAAACATAGTAAGAATGTTTCAGGTCCAACGTGAAAAGGAGTTCTGTTGTCCAACCAAAACGTCTACCGACACTACCGTCACTATATCCAAATATTTAAGAAGATTCATCTCCGTTCGTGTAAGAAGTTAAATTACCTTAAAAGAAAATGGTGAAAATGGATTGACATTAGTTAAAGATTTCATCGAAGTTTACATGTTTCTCATTGATGTGATGAAAACAGGATATCGGAGTTGCAAGAGAAATATAACTAACGACGATGTCCATGCTGCCTTGCGAACAGTTTGGGGGCGTAGCAAACAACTTTACAGAGAGCAAGAAGCTTGCAAAAGGGTGCAAAAAAATGGCGATAACGCGCTTGCATTTACTATGAATTTCTTTTAATTTAGTTTTTTCCTATTTTTTTGTGTCGCATTTGAATGTGAAACAATTATATGAATTGAATTGAGAAGTTATTTGTTGCAATATAACTGTAAACGACCATTATCAAAATGTTTTTTTGTCTATAAACAATATTTGTAAGCCTCAGTCTAATTTAAACTTTTTCTAATTTCGATCACAGAACACTTATTATTTAGGCCTATGAAACTAGGTCCCACCTTTTGGGTGGGTCAGATCCCTTGACTGATTCTTTACTTATTCATTATAATCAAGAGAAGCATACCCTACTACAAGAGCGCTGTTCTGTTCAATGCATTTGTTAAACCATATTTCATTCAATTAAAATATGTCCAAGTAAAACAAAGGAAATTGAATATTTTGCGATTTTATTTCATAGTAGTTGTCTTGGCATGATGGCAGTGACAGTAGCCATATAATAAGATTTAAAATTCATATGGAGACATTCTCCATGCATTTTCACACCTTCGCACTCGTAAAAGTTTTTAATTAGTTTTTCCGACGATACTTCCTCAATGCTTTATTTAAAATGTTTGTTTGCAAAACCATTATTTTTGTGTACTAATAGTCAACTAAATTTTGTGTAAAATAGTCAACTATCGGAGCGGATGGTCAGCGATCAAGTTGGATAGTACACTTGATCGCTGACCATCCGCTCCGATAGTTGACCACTGTTACAGTTTATCATCAATTATGATAGCTTTGATAGTTATTTCATACTTGAGGACATATAATTAAACTGGGCAAGTGTAAACGTCGCACTCGTAAGACTATCGACAGTTTAACAACTTTTGATGGATAACTTGATACAAAGTTAACTATCAATTAGACAGTCAATCTATTAAGTTCTATTAAGTTCATAGTTAGTCAACAATCAAGGCGATAGTCAGTAATCAAGTTGATAGTCAACAATCAAATTGATAGTAACTATCAACTTGATTGTTGACTAGTTAGTCAACGATCAAGTTGATAGTTAGTCAACAATCAAGTTGACAGTTAGTCTACTATGCAATGCAAAATACAAACAAGACGATAAAATACAAACTATCACGTTTTTAGTTAGTCGACTTGACAAATATCAAGTTGCTAGTTAGTCAGATATCAAGTTTATAGTTGGTCAACTATCAGGTTGTGCTAATACCTCCACTTCTTTATTATTTTTTTAATTCTTCAAAAATTTCTTTCGAAGTCATTTTTTGAGTTCTTACTGAGCTTTCGAAGTTTGCCCTACAAAAGCTGATTCTCAACTGATAACAATGTTTACTTCCGCTTCGTTTTTATAGTTGACTATAAGCTTGATAGATGACTATCAACTTCATTGTTGATAACAATGACGGAGATGGCTTCTGATCGAAATATGCGTAATAAATGATGAAGTAATTTGTCCAGGTTTATAGCTCATATATTTGACAACTTGATAGTTTGCTATCAGTTTGATAGTTAACTATCAGTTTGATAGTTGCCCATCAACTTGATAATTGACTATCAACTTGATAGTTCACTATCACCTTGATAGTTGACTATCGACTTGATAGTTGGTAGTTGACTATCAAACTGATCGTTGAGTAATCACTCAATGATTGAGTATCAGCAATGGTCGCATAATCCACTATTTACTATGAAACTGTCAACAATCAAATTATTATTAACTATCAGCTTTTATTAGCAATTAGCTACAAACTATTAAAATATCAACTAACAACTGCCCCAGTATCAATCGAATGGGAATCTTTTTGAAGTGCCTAGGCGCTATTTCTTACTTTGTCACTATAGGAGATAAAACAATTCTAATAGACTCTGGCGATAACTTCGTACGAGTCTAAAAATCTACTTTCTCTGCAATGTCTACCAGACCAGACGATTAGGCCAATATTGCCCATCGTCGATTATGACAGTGAGATAACAATAGCAATGTTGATATTAAATTCGTAATTTGTCAACCGGTTGTAAGTCTCACACATACAAAATATAATCTCTAATCGAATATTTTGCATAAAATAGAACTCTTAGTTCCTCAGGAATCGTTTACCGATTCTTATAACGATTGTTTTGTATGTGTGAGAGTTTCAACCCTTCGAAATATTACAAACGCAAGATCAACATTGCTATTGCTACCTCACTGTCAAAATTCCTCTGAGATGATTGTCAACTTGATACTTATTTAAGTATCAACTTGATAGTTGTCCAACTATCAACTTGATAGTTGTCCAACTATCAAGTTGATAGTTGTCCAACTATCAACTTGATAGTTGTTCAACTATCAACTTGATAGTTGTCCAACTATCAACTTGATAGTTGTCTAACTATCAACTTGATAGTTGTCTAACTATCAATTTGATAGTTGTCTAACTATCAACTTGATAGTTGTCTAACTATCAACTTGATGGTTGTTTAACTATCAACTTGATAGTTGTCTAACTATCAACTTGATAGTTGTCTAACTTGATAATTGTCTAACTATCAACTTGATAGTTGTCTAACTATCAACTTGATAGTTATCTAACTATCAACTTGATAGTTGTCTAACTATCAACTTGACAGTTGTCTAACTATCAACTTGATGGTTGTTTAACTATCAACTTGATGGTTGTCTAACTATCAACTTGACAGTTGTCTAACTATCAACTTGATGGTTGTTTAACTATCAACTTGATGGTTGTTTAACTATCAACTTGATAGTTGTCTAACTATCAACTTGATAGTTGTCTAACTATCAACTTGATAGTTGTCTAACTATCAACTTGATAGTTGTCTAACTATCAACTTAATGACTACTTGACAACTGTCCATTTAGTTGTCCAACTATCAACTTGATAGTTGTCCAACTATCAACTTCATAGTTTTCCAACTACCAACTTCATAGTTGTCTAACTATTAACTTGATAGTTGTCTAACTATCAACTTGATAGTTGTCTAACTATCAACTTGATAGTTGTCTAACTATCAACTTGATAGTTGTCTAACTATCAACTTGATAGTTGTCTAACTATCAACTTGATAGTTGTCTAACTATCAACTTGATAGTTGTCTCACTATCAACTTGATAGTTGTCT
>CM055406.1:103412405-103423405 GCA_029228625.1 Pseudolycoriella hygida
CCGCGTGTCCAAACCTATGCAGGTACTTCCTGTAGCACCCATGACCCGACAGGAACTGCGTCAGGTGGAAGCTAACCTCTCCGTGTCCCTATTTACCCATGTGGTTACGTCCGGGATAAGCCTATGAGTCCACCTTCCATTTTCCGCGGAGTCCCACTCTCGCTGCCATTGACTCAGTGATTCGACTCTTACTTGTGCCCTCACTGTTTTGGTGTTTTGGCCCCCCCTTTCCTTCAGTCTGTGGCATTCACTGTCTTCCATCAGCATTATGCATATAGGCATCGTTCCGGCTATCACACATACCGCTTCCGAGGAAATCGTTCTGTATGCGCTTGCTACCCTTATGCTTGACAGCCTCTGGGTTTTTATCAACCTCCTACGGTTCCTCTTTGTGTCTAACGCCCTTATCCACGCTGGTGCCCCGTAGCGCAGTATCGATAGGGTAACACTTGCTAGGAGCCTCCTTTTACTGCGGCGCGGTCCAAACCCATTCGGCATTATCATGGCCAGTGCTGCATTGGCTTTCATTGCCTTTTCGCACGTATAATCTACGTGGGCATTAAAGTTTCCACGATCGTCTAACATGACTCCAAGGTGTTTTAGCTGGCGAGTGGATGTGATCTCGTTCCCCTCGATGTTCATTACAATCCGCTCAGTTTTCCGACAATTGCTCACGAGCATGATCTCGGTTTTCTGATGGGCCAGCTTCAGTTTAGCCATTGTCATCCAACGTTCTACAGTTTCCAACGCCTCTTTCGTGACGACTTCCACCTCCAACTTTGACGTTCCGATAACTATGAAAATTAGGTCGTCGGCAAAAGCAATCGTCGTAACCCATCTTGGCAGCTGCAGCCGCAGCGCTGCGTCGTACATCGTATTCCACAGCGTTGGTCCTAATATGGATCCTTGTGGGACACCAGCTGTGATGTCTACCATCTTTTTCCCTTCCCTGGTATCGTACATTAGCACCCGTCGTTCGAAATAGCTTTTCATTACCCTGCAGAGGAAATCGGGGACTCTCATAGCATGCATTGCCTTAGCTATCTCCGTCCAGCGTGCGTTATTAAAGGCATTTTCAACGTCTATCTTCGTTATAACGCAGAAGCGGTTCCCTGTTCTTTTTTTCTTTCGCGCCTTGTCGGCAATCTCCATAACTCTTTCTATTGCTTCGATCGTCGATCTTCCTTTTCGAAATCCGAATTGGTCGTCGGACAGTCCGTGCTCACCCTCTGTGTTTTTGTGTAATCTGTTCCGGATCATGGCCTCCAGCAGTTTCCCCATACCATCCAGCAAACATATAGGTCTATATGATGGTTCACCTTGTGGTTTCCTTGGTTTTGGTAGTAGGACCAGCTTCTGTTTCTTCCATATATCAGGAAAATTTCCGTCGTCGAGGCACTTCTGCAATGTCAATCTGAGCATGTCCGGCTTTATGCATGCCGCCGTCTTCAAAGCTACATTGGGGATCCCATCGGGTCCTGGCGCCTTGTTATTTTTCAGCTTTTTGACAGCCGTCTGAATCTCTTCTATAGTGATCACCCGGTCCTGTCTGTCTTCAATTTCATCGTCGTAAGGAGTTTGCGGCCATGCGACCTGTTCATGTTGCGGGAATAGCCCTCTCACTATGGCTCCTAGCTTCTCAGGACAACTTTCTTTTGGCACTGATGAACCTCTAATTTTTGTCATCGCTATCCTGTACACGTTTCCCCATGGTCTAACTATCAACTTGATAGTTGTCTAACTATCAACTTGATAGTTGTCTACCTATCAACTTGATGGTTGTTTAACTATCAACTTGATAGTTGTCTAACTATCAACTTGATAGTTGTCTAACTTTCAACTTGATAGTTGTCTAACTATCAACTTGATAGTTGTCTAACTATCAACTTGATAGTTGTCTAACTTTCAACTTGATAGTTGTCTAACTATCAACTTGATGGTTGTTTAACTATCAACTTGATGGTTGTTTAACTATCAACTTGATAGTTGTCTAACTATCAACTTGATAGTTGTCTAACTATCAACTTGATAGTTGTCTAACTATCAACTTGATAGTTGTCTAACTATCAACTCGATAGTTGTCTAACTATCAACTTGATAGTTGTCTAACTATCAACTTGATAGTTGTCTAACTATCAACTTGATAGTTGTCTAACTATCAACTTGATAGTTGTCTAACTATCAACTTGATAGTTGTCTCACTATCAACTTGATAGTTGTCTAACTATCAAATTGATAGTTTTCTAACTATCAACTTGATAGTTGTCTAACTATCAACTTGATAGTTGTCTAACTATCAACTTGATGGTTGTTTAACTATCAACTTGATAGTTGTCTAACTATCAACTTGATAGTTGTCTAACTATCAACTTGATAGTTGTCTAACTATCAACTTGATGACTACTTGACAACTGTCCATTTAGTTGTCCAACTATCAACTTGATAGTTGTCTAACTATCAACTTGATGACTACTTGACAACTGTCCATTTAGTTGTCCAACTATCAACTTGATAGTTGTCCGTGACTGTGACGTGACTGTCTAACTAGCTATAAAATTTATGCACTGAGCATACCACCAAATTTAATTTTCTCTATAATAGCATTCTACTACATTTCGATGTATCATTCTAATACTTTTCAAGTACTCCAGAAAAAAACATAAAAAAAATCGGTTTTTCCGGAATAACTTCCAGATCCGTATTCCCACATAGCCCATCTTCGAACTTACCCTCGGGAATTTAATTCCGCAGCGATTAAAAAAAAGATTTGGAAAATTGGTTAGGAATTACTCAAGTTATCGTGCTAACAAGGAAAATTTTTTGCAGGTATTTAAGGTTTTTCATGTAGATATCATACATTTTTCTCATAGGTATTTATTTTCATAACACCCTTTGACTTTCAGTCAAGGGAATAACATTTTCATGATAACAATTTAGTCACCAAAAATAAAATTTTTAATATAAATGTCGGTGACATTCATGCTTTGAACATGTCTTTTCAACATATCCGACTTGTTGTGACTTTTGAAAAATGATTCGATACGAAAGAACGGTAAAAAATTTGGCTCACATTGTCAATATGCCTTACTCGCGAGCAGAGAAATGATAAATATTTGGCGCTGATACTCAGCACCAGATAGATTCAGAGTGTCAACCAATAATGCAAGTTTTGAGTGGTATCAATGATATGCAAAGGCATAGTCAGGTCACGCTTCAGAATACTCGGGCTTCCTTATGCTAGAAGTGAAATGTCTAAAGCTTCTTCTATGAAATCATCAAACATATCCGAACACTTCGAGGAACTCTTTCACAAACTAAATCCTGTGTTTTCTTGCCAATTACGACTAGAATTCGATAATAAGTCGTCAAAAGTAAGGTTTCGACCTGACCTGACTGTGTTTTTAGTTTCGCTTTTTCGTTGCAATTCAAATGCACATATAAAATTCTATTTAAAAATAATAAGCGATGTTCGAGTTGTCAAAACAAAACCTTTAGATCTTCAACTTCTGACCCAAGAAAAATCTGATCGTGTTGAAGCATGATCTGAATCGACCTGACTTCAAGCCTCACTAGCGTAAGTGCACCGGTTACGTGCCCTGTGCTAGTTACGAGTCTTTCTTTTGTTCACTTTTGAGAACAAAGGAAGAGACAATGACGGCTCGTCACTAAAGAATTTCTAAACAGGCTCGTAACCGGTGCCTTTACCCAATGGAACCAAAAATCATAACCTCAACAAAAATTGTATATTTCAATATATCCCAATACACACTCGATGTGTACTTTCGCTTATATTAGGCTTCGCCCGCGAGTACGTATTGGGGTATATTGAAAGTTATTTTTTTGTAATAGGTGAGAGTGACCGCCGCGGAAGACACCTTTCCGTCCCTTGGGACGGGAAAACATTTTATTACATCCAAATGATTTTCCTCGCACCCATCTGGTAGATGCTGTTATCTTTAGCTAGTCATACTCTTTGCTCAAAATATTGTTTGTCGGAAGCTAGTCTATTTTCAGAAACACGGTAGAAAAAAAATTGAAACTGTTTTCAATAGCACAGTTACCCTTGCATTTCATTTTGTTTACTCATTACCGTCACGATAAACGCCAGGTTGAATCAAAACTTCTCATCTAAAATGTACCGTGTTCATGAACGACGATCGACACAAAGTTTATGGAGAATTTATAATTATAAAATTCAAAAGTTTGTCTGTTTGTTTGCCTGTCTGTCTGTCTGTTTGTCGGTCACAAATTTCCAGCGTGAACCAACATAGGTCCGACCTGCTTGAAGAGTTCCGAGGAACCGAAGCAAAAAGTCGTTTTGCATTGCCTTTTATAAGCCGAAAGCCAAAGAAAAGGCAATGCAATAGTAGATTCTTTTGCATTGCCTTATATGATTCAAAAAAAGGCAATGCAAAAGAAGATTCGCATGTGAATCTATCTACGTCCGACCTGCTTGAAGAGTTCCGAGGAACTAAAGCAAAAAGTCGTTTTTCATTGCCTTTGGAATGCGGGAAACGCCTCAAATGTGAATTTACTCTGTATTTTATTTTTACAAAATCAACATCTGATACAGTCATTAAAAAATACCCTCAAAAACCACTAAATTGAACGTTATTTCCATGCATAAATTTCATTACAGTAGCCGCAACATTGAGCAAAGTCGGAGCTGTCTTTTATCAATGTCATAGTGAAAATACCTTCTATCACACTTTTTTGTATCTACTAGCAAGTGATTTAAATTTTCACGAGCCCAAAAAGTCTTTGATTCGATTACATTTCATTAAAAAACCACTTGTGTTTATTGAAGAAAAATAGTTTTTTTAAACAATATTCGTCACAAATACTTTCTTGGCAAATTATTGAAGATTCTCGTCCGAAATTGCCGAAGATTTTTTTCGGACATAATAACATTGAAACTTTTCAATCCGAGGATTTTAAAATACACATCAACAAAATCAGACAATTTTTTATTCGCTTTTATCTCTTTCATGTTAATAGTTTTGATCAGAAATGGTCGCGATGGACGCAAATGTTCTCATTCATCTGACAAAACGAAATATCGAAAAGAAAATCAAATCGTACAACTATTGATACACAACAGGAATTGCAAGCAAATTTTGTAGCGTTAAATGGAATAGGTGTGCATGTGAAGGCTTGGAATATTCATACCTTAAATTATTTGCCAAATTAAAGTTCTTCAAATATAACTTACGTCAGAAAATATTTTTCCCTTAATTCGTTTCAAAAAGTCACACAAAATTGAAGCAGAATTTTTCAAAACAAAATTAACGAAAAATTATCCTTCCGCGTGAAATTTTATTACTACTTACGAACAAACACAAAGTCCAAAACTGTTTTCTTTTTTTCGAATTGCTGTCCGCATAATACCCTCGATTACACGCACACACACGTTCATTCTCATTCGACAAAACACCGGCAAAAACTTACCAGAAAACTCGAAAAAACGAATCACACGATTTGATACAATTTTGAATTGCTAAGAAATTACGAAAGTTGCAGAATCATATTTTAGCCAAAATACTGAATGATAGATTTTCATATTTACAACATGAATAAATTAGATGTGAATGCAGGTTTTGAAACATTCAGAACGCAAAAATAATTTGTAATTCATTTTCTTTGTAAGGAATTATTTGTATGGAACGAAATGATGCATTGATTTTCTTTATACATTTTTTTGGTTGGTTTCTTCGGCAAAGTCTTAGAGTTTTATTAGTAAAAGTCACCAGTATTGGTGAAAATGTCGGGCAGTTGGACATTGGGTCAATTTTTATATTTTTAAAAATATCTTGGAATGTGTGGGAGTTGGGCGATAGGTTTCTTTGACAAAGTCTCAGAGTTTTGTTAGTGGAAGTCACCAGCATTGGTGAAAATGTCGGGCAGTTGGACATTGGGTCAATTTTTATGTTTTTAAAAATATCTTGGAATGTATGGGAGTTGGGCGATAGGTTTCTTTGGCAAAGTCTTAGAGTTTTGTGAGTGGAAGTCACCAGCATTGGTGAAAATGTCGGGCAGCCGTCTTGGATTTTTTGCTATTTTCTGAGTTAGAATTGTTACGCGTTTGGTTTCTTCGGGAAAGTTGTTGATGTTGATGAGTAGCATCTTTATGAATCCTAAGAAAATGGCTGCCACCTATGAAAGTGACGCGATCTTGGATTTTTGCTATTTTCTGAATTAGAATAGTTACGCGTTTGGATTCTTCGGGAAAGTTGCTGATGTTGATGAGTAGCATCTTTATGAATCCTAAGAAAATGGCTGCCACCTGTGAAAGTGACGCCATCTTGGATTTTTTGCTATTTTCTGAATTAGAATAGTTACGCGTTTGGTTTCTTCGGGGAAGTTGTTGATGTTGATGAGTAGCATCTTTATGAATCCTAAGAAAATGGCTGCCACCTGTGAAAGTAACGCCATCTTGGATTTTTATGCTTTTGAAAGTATTTGGAAAGGTATGAGAGACAGAACATTGGTTTCTTTGGCAAAGTCTCAGAGTTTTGTGAGTGGAAGTCACCAGTATTGGTGGGGCAGCTCGGGGGAAGAAGCAGTACGGGGGTAACCGGTTGTGTGGAGAAATGGTAGTACGGGGAAAACAGTAGTGAGGAGGAAATTGTAGGACGGGAGAAACGGTTGTATGGGGAAATAGTAGCACGATGATAACGTTTGTACGGGGAAAACAGTAGTACGGGAGAAACGGTTGTACGCGAAACAGTAGTACGGTTGCAACGGTTGTACGAGGAAAACAGCATTGCGGGGGAAACTGTTGTACGCGAAGCAGTAGTACGGTGGAAACGGTTGTGCGGGGAAAACAGTAGTGCGGGGGAAATGGTAGTGCGGGGGAAACGGTTGTACGCGAAGCAGTAGTACGGTGGAAACGGTTGTACGGGGAAAACAGTAGTGCGGGGGGCACGGTTGTGCGGGGGAAATGGTAGTACGGTGGAAACGGTTGTACGGGGGAAATGGTAGTACGGTGGAAACGGTTGTACGGGGAAAACAGTAGTGCGGGGGAAACGGTTGTACGGGGAAAACAGTAGTGCGGGGGAAACGGTTGTACGCGAAGCAGTAGTGCGGTGGAAACGGTTGTACGGGGAAAACAGTAGTGCGGTGGAAACGGTTGTACGGGGAAAACAGTAGTGCGGGGGAAACGGTTGTGCGGGGAAAACAATAGTAAGGAGGAAATTGTAGGACACGAGAAACGGTTGTACGGAGAAAAAGTAACACGGTGATAACGTTTGTACGGGGAAACGGTAGTACGGAGAAAATCATGGTACGGGGAAACGGTTGTGCGGGGGAAATGGTAGAACGGTGAAATGGTAGTACGGGTAAAACAGTAGTGAGAAGGAAATTGTAGGACGGGAGAAACGGTTGTACGGGGAAATAGTAGCACGATGATAACGTTTGTACGGGGAAATGGTAGTACGGGGGAAATGTTAGTACGGGGAAATGGCAGTACGGGGAAATTGTAGGACGGGAGAAACGGTTGTACGGAGAAAAAGTAGCACGGTGGTAACGTTTGTACGTGGAAACGGTAGTACGGAGAAAATTACACACTCTTACATACATTTTAGTATTAATGTCCCAAATCTCCGACCTAGCGGACAAGAATGCTTAATGTCCGTGTAGCCCCTAGGGGCGGGGGTATTTACTAGTAGCAAATAACGTGATTCGTGAAACTGAAGAAAATTCACGTATTAAAGTTTCATCGAACATTGAAGCAATAGCCAGGTCAGGCAAAAGAAGCCGTGCAGTTCCTGAATATGTGAAACATTCTCCTGCTGAATTCTTGTCATGGTGGATCACGACTACAGGCGCAAAAAGAAGAGCATCGAATGATTTACTTAAATACCTGAAATCAAAATTCAAAATGGATATTCCATCGGACTACAGAACTTTACTGAAAACACCTCGAAATCCAATTCCAATAGTATTCTTCCCGGGATCATACATTCACCTCGATGTTGCTAAGGCATTCTATCAGTTATTAAGAGAAGCCGGCCAAGTTATGCCTGTAGAGCTTTTAATGCAGGTTTTTATTAAAGTGGTGTCAATCACACGAAGTACGAAGGATTTATTTTGGATCATAATGATAAACATGCGCAATGTATCAGTCAAGCGGTAAATTCCTAAAGTTGTTGGTGTTTACTATGGGGACAAAAAATGTGAAGACTTCAACAAGTTTTTGTGGCCGTTTGTGCAAGGAGTAAATGACCTTATTGAGAAAGGTATGATTTTTAACGGGAATATTCTAAAAATAAAAATATTGAACTTTGTCCTTGATGCTCCTGCTCGTACATCTTGTAAAGCAATCAAAGCAGTAACAGGATATTTCGGGTGTGATGTATGCACTACCGAAGGCGACCACATTCACGGCGCTGCCTATTGATATGATAGACGCTTTTCCGATGGATTATTTACATTGTGTTTTGTTAGGAGTTGTACACTGGATTTTAACGCTCCTACGTAATACTCCCAAGACACTAAGTTTAAACCATTGCAATGAAATAAATCGTCGTATTGGTCAATTCAGAGAAACTCAGCCTGTGGAATTTCAACGTAGATTACGTTCGTTTGTTGATAATCTTGGATATATGAAAGGCACGGAGTTTCGACAGTATCTACTATATGTTGGACCGCTACTCTTAAAAGGAATTGCAGAAGAGGACAAAGTCATGAACCTACTGAAGCTGCAAATAGCCTCATTAATATATTCTCATAAGCGTTTTTCGGCTTACTACAACGAAGCAGATACATTGATGCGCTTATTCATTCAGGAGTATGCTGCCATATACCACCCATGCCACGTAACTTATTGCCCTCACTCGCTTTGCCATATGAAGAAATTCATCGAACTGTATGGGCCCTGGGACAACTTCTCAACTTTTGAGTATGAAAGTCTTAATTCATCAGTTAAACGTCTACTGAAGAGTAATGTTATGCCTTTAACTCAGGTCACAAACAGAATAGTAGTAATGCACCACAGCATAATATTGTTAACCAAACTCAAGACATCGAAATAAGCGATCGCCAAGAGAATGGGAGTTACGCCAGTCTTAAGTTTTTCGACTTGAGATTTAAGGTGAAACAAAAAGGACAAAACTTAATTTTACTGAAATCTGGAAAAGCGGTTAAGCTTGTCTCTATATTTCAAAATGAAAATAAAATAACGCTGCTTGGGAAACCTTTCAAATACCAAAGTTCTGTTTTCGACGAAATTGATTCAACACGTTTTAATATATATTTAAAAGTGTTGAAGATTTCAATGAGCCAATAACGTTTGATGTCCTCGATATTGATGGAAAGCTTTGGGAACTAACCATGAACAATTCTAATATGAAAGCATACTATCCGTTGTATGTTGAAGATGGTAAGAGTTTCAGTAGAATTTAAATTATTTTTAATTGTAAATATTTCACAATAAATGTCTAACTTATGTTGATTTTATGCTGATTTTTATTGTATCGCTAGGATTATATGCAACGGTAATTCAATATATTTTTGGGAAGAATTTAAATCGATAATTCAGAATTAAGCAATGACCGCTAAAAATAAGGAATTGATCGCTAGAATGAGCACGGGGATTTGAGGGCGGAGCCCCCAAGGCGTTTAAGTGAGGGAGAATGCTACGCAGTAAGGAAGGATGTGCTCGTCGCAGGCGGTAAAAGCCAAAGCGGGCATTCAAAACTTTAGTGATCAATTCTTTTTTTCTAGCGATCTATTCTTTACTTTTAGCGATCAATTCTTTATTTTTAGCGATCACTTTAATTACATGCCTATATTTTTTAGCATTTCCAACCAGATACATCATTTCATTCTTAACAGGAAACCTAAAATCTTGTGTAAATTATCTACAGTGGAATTTGACTATATTCATTTGAACAAGAATTAAAAAATTTATAAAAAAGTGAATCTTGATATGTTTAGATCTGTGAATTCACTGTGCACATTCTATGTGTATATTCCTCTATGAAAACGTATTTATTGCACAAATTTCTGATAACTTTCCTAGTACAAAAATTTCATATAATATGTTATATAATGTGAGCTGTTCGTGAAATAAAATAATCACTTATGTCGTAAGGGATATTGAGGGTCATTTTTGTACTTCAGGAAGGTCTTTTTAACACCGTTTCTTTGGATGGGTTTTTCAATATCTCCTTTTCGGCAACTTCCAGTCCAATTTAATGTGGACGTAATTTCCTACACTCAAGAGTTACTAGGGCCGTTTAAGTGGTTTTTGGTCTTTTGTACATAACTCGAGTAAATCTTTTCCGATTTTCAAAACTCTTTTTTTAATCAAAAGAAAAAGAAATTCCCTACAATTTATGGAAGAAACTTTTTTGAATCTGAGCGCCTAGACTCAGCCAGGGCTCTAAAACTGAGTCTCTACAAGGGCCCTACGTGTTTTTTGTATATAACTCGCAACGTACGTGAAGAATGATATAGATGATGTGATAGTTCTGGTAACAAACTCGAATGACAACATTTATTCATCAGTAATACGAATTGGTTTGTTGTCGATTACGAACGTATACAAGGCTCCAGCAGCTCAATGGACCGACACTGTGCTTCCACTACAACCACATCCAGCAATATATGCAGGAGATTTCAATAGCCATCACAGCGAATGGGACTACAGAGACGACGATGAAAATGGTGAAAAGTTGGTTACTTGGGCTTCGGCAGGCGAACTACAATTAGTACATGACTCAAAGGACAGACGTACATTCTATTCCAGATCGCATAGAACAGAAACGAACCCGAATCTATGTTTCGTCAGCGCTGACAATGAAGGCTTTCCATTATCAATTCAAAGGAAAGTACTCCCAGCGTTTCCGAATAGTCAGCATCGACCTGTAATTCTAGAAATAGGAATGAATGTACCGATTGTTACTTCTGTCCCAAGGCCCCGTTGGAATTTTCGTAAAGCAAACTGGAATCAGTACTCTGCGATGCTTGACGCCGCCATTCGATTCATCCCACCATCA
>CM055406.1:103423905-103444783 GCA_029228625.1 Pseudolycoriella hygida
TGGGTCTGGCATTTGTGACGCAATTTTTTGAACTCAACATAATTTTGTTTAAAAATGTTTGTTGCGAATCGAAGCTTAATGCGTCCCCCCCCTCTGATTTCAGAACTTTTGTAACTGGAAGAAAAAAGTTTTACCTTAAATGATTAATGCGTCACACTTTTCTGATTTCATAGCTTTTGTAAGCAGACATAAAGACTTGCGTCACACCTCCTCTGTAAGAGGTTTTTTTTGCGGATTGATTTAACGGCGGCATATGACACAGTCTGGAAAAATGGGTTGCTGTATAAATTCATCAAAGCCGTTCCATGTCTGTTAATTTGTAATTTACTCAGTAACATGTTAAGCGACAGGATGTTTCAAGTGCTCGTCAACGATCAACGAAGCCAATTCAAAGAACTCAATAACGGACTTCCACAAGGTTCGGTTTTGTCGAGTTTGCTCTTCAATCTCTACATTCACGACTTACCACCATCCAAATCAAAGAAATTTCTTTATGCGGGCGATATGGCATACCTCTTCCAGCACGCATCGTTCCAAAAACTCATTTAAACGCTATCTGAAGATATGGTGTCATTCGTACGATTTTGCAAACAGTGGCGACTGAAACCGAATATCTCAAAGACAGTCTCATCTTGTTTCCATTTGACGAATCAAGAAGCGAACAGGGAATTGGATGTGATTTTCGATGGGATTCGATTGACACATGATCATGCTCCAGTGTACCTCGTTGTAACACTCGATCGTTCGCTCACATACAAGAAACATGCCGAAAAGGTTCAGGCTAAGCTCGGAACCAGATACAACTTACTAAGAAAATTGGCTGGTACATCGTGGGGAGCATCAGCGGCGTGTTTGAGAACTTCTGCACTAGGACTCGTTTACACCTGTGCAGAATATTGTTGCTCGACTTGGCTCAACAGTGTCCACACGTCAAAGATCGATGTCGAACTCAACACAACTATGCGTCTAATCACCGGAACTGTCCAATCTACTCCGATAATTTGGTTGTCAACGTTAAACAATATTGCTCCCCCATTAATCCGACGACGGAAGGCGTTACGTAACATTTTCACCAAGGTTCTGGATAATGAAGAAATCCCATTGCACCATGACGTTCAGATAACGATTGAAAAAAGGTTAAAGTCAAGAAAACCATCAGCTAGCACAGCGAGTGAACTTCATACAAATGGCTTCGATCCCGATGGAAAAGGATGTGGATCGAATCAAACACAACCAGTCCAATATTCGAATTCGATCGGCATAAAACTAATGCCAAAGAGTTCACACTCCCTCGTCGAGTTTGGATCAACCTCAATCGACTCAGAACAGGTCATGGTAATTGCAACGACATGCTCTTTAAGTGGAACATTGTCAACGATCCGAGCTGTACGTGCGGTGAATCAAACCAAACTATGACACACCTTCTCTTACACTGCCCAATCTACAAATACGATGGAGACATCAATGACATCAGTAATCTTACCGAAGATGCCATGGAATGGCTCAAGACACTGCGACTTTGATAATAAGTGTGCTGTAAATCAAGGGTTTTTCTAATAATTTTGTATATTTCTGTATCTTTTGACTTTAACTTATTTCCTCTAGCTAATTGTGAAATGTTGTACGATTTTGAGAATTAATAAAACCATACGCTAATAATAATAATAACTCGAGTAAATCTATTCCGATTGTCATAAACTTTTCTTTGTTTGAAAGATCTGGGCATGGCCGACAATTTATAGAAGAAATTTTTTTGATTTTGAGGCCTTGGACTTAGCTAGGGCACTAAAAACGAGTCTCCACTAGGGCCCTACATTTTTTTTGTACATAACTCGAGTATAAATCTCTTCCGATTTTCAAAAAATTTTCAATCGAAAGGTCTAGGAATGTCTCACATTTTATGGAAGAACGTTTTTTGCTAAACCTTGAAACTATGCCCAACGTGTTTTTGTTTACATAAATCGGGCAAATCCTAACCGATTTTGTTGATTCTTTTTATATTTGAGTGGTAACCGTGTACAGAATTATATTCATAAACATATTTGGGCCTGTGCTTGGGGCTCAAGTGGGCCTCTGGTCGATTCTAAGGTCGGCCCTAACCCAAACAACATTTTTTTGTCATATTGCAGAGCAGATTGAGGGAAACTTTTTTGTCTATGGAAGCATGTGTCAGAGGGATTTACTTATGGCCCTAGGTCGGTCCTAAAGTTGGCCCTTAACAAAAAAATTGTATTTTGCTATGTTGTAGAGAAAACTGAGACGAATATTTTTGTCTATTTGGAGATCAATTTTGTGCTTTCGGGAGGGTTCTTTTACACCGTCTCTTCGGACAGGTTTTTCAATATTGCCCTATCGGCAATTTCCAATACAATTCAATGTGGACGTAATTTCATACACTTAAGAGTTAAGGCAATGTTTACTTAAATACGTTCGAGTCTTTCCGTAACATCAACTCTGTTTGCCACATCTATTCTGATGCGTACGGGTCCCTTGCAGATGTTTTTTATTGCTGATTCGTCATATTTAGACGATAATAAATGTATCCCTCCAACTACCACCTCGATCTACCCCATGTTACATGAAAATTGTTTGTAGTAAACGTATAGGACCTTTGTACTTCGTACGGGTACAATAAACATTTTCCAAAAAACTGAACACTATTTTGTCTGAACATTAGAATGATTGTGGCTAACTGTGACCATGTCAACTGGATATTCTAGCAATTACATTGAATTATACTGTCTGAAACTGATTGAACAGTTGTTTCAGGTTCACGTTAACAAAATAATTCTTCTGTAAAGTCAGTCATTTGTAAACGTGTTATATGTACATAGAATTTGCACTCCAGTAGCCAGCAGCCGCTAACCGACATTTTCACCAGCGCCTAGTCCTGGACGCCACCAACTTGAGCAGTCAAAGTAGGTATGGGTCAAAAGTGAGACAAAAAAAACTTTGATACGCTGCCGTCAAATGGAAATCTTAGGAACTTAGAGAAAATCAGCGAAGATTCTCAACGAATTTCGCCCTGTTTGTGGTCGCGGGCCGATTGGACAAACTTCAAAAGAAATGTGCAGCTAAAACAACAGGTTGGCCAACCTAAGTATCTAAGGCTCGGACGCTGCGACACGTCGCGACGGTTGTTTAACATAAAAGAAAACAAATTGGATTTACAATCGATAAAAATATTTTATAAGAAATGAAAATATTTGATAAGCAAACTTGGAAATTTTCAACAAAAAATCACCATCGATATATCAAATGACTCGATAAATCAAATGGCTAGGTAAGTCTGGTCAAATCTGTTATAGGACAACACCATCCACCTACTTGGCACTCTAGTAAAGCAATTTTTTCTACGCACACACTACAGTTCTCGATGCTTATCTGAGTGAACACAAAATTTCCATTTTTTGTAGTTCCTTCCAGAGTTCAATGATGTAAGGTACTTACCTTTGTGAGAATGCATCATATGACTATTTAAGTTGGATTTCCACGCAAAACATTTCTTACATTGGGGACAGGAGTGCAGTTTTTCACCTGAAAAAGAGATTTCACTTTCTTCATTTACGCGCGAATGCCACAACTGCTCACCTGTGTGGACCACCTGATGTCTTTTGATGTATTCTTTTCGTGTAAAAGATTTCCTGCATTGGGGACAGGAATAAAATGTTGCTCCTGAAATAGAGATGGTAATTTTTTTCTTCAGTTAACTGCCGTGCAAACAAACCATGTAAATTGGTTTCAACCAATTAATTCTTTTGCATTGCATTGCATTCTTTACATTGCAGTTAAGTGCGAATGCCTTAACCACTAACCTGTGTGGACCACCTGATGGTCTTTTAATTGTAATCTTTGTCCAAACGTTTTATTACATTCCGTACAGTGATACGGCCTCTCACCTAAAAGAAAGAATTTGAATTTTTTTTAGGTAAGCATAAGTAGCTCATCTTCACCTGTATGGATCACCTGGTGGTCTTTTAAATGACTTTTATGTCTAAATGTTTTGTTACATTCCGTACAAGGATACGGCCTGTCACCTAAGAAAAAAGTTTCTCTTTATTCAGAACTTATTTGACTGTAAGCTACTCACCAGAGTGAGATCTCATGTGTCGCTTGAGGGCGGACTTAAAGGCGAAAGATTTTCTACAAATGTCACAAATGAGCAGCTTTTTGCCTAAATTTCAATGTAAATTAGTAACGAAAACGACATGAAAATGATTGCAACTAACTCGAGTCTGGCTGTCTAGTGTTATGGTCGTTGTATAGAGATTCGACATTGGAAGAATGTCTGGACTCGCTGACGTCACTCAAGTTGTCGCGCACATTTCCCACCTGAGGAAAGACAAGAACAAAATTTATGTTAAGAATTAGACATGAGATTTAGTCGAAGCGGAAATTTGGTATTCTTCCGGAGCAGACATATCTCCTCAAAAAACGCGTAACAAAAATTACGAACCTCTGAATGGAGATCTTGTTCGCTTAATTTATCATTGTGTTGCTCGTCCAAATTGTTCTCAGTGATCTCTTCTGGTCTTACTTTAGGTCCATGCTCAGAGATGTTTCCCAGTTCATCATGTTCTTGCAATAATCTGAGTTTAAGAAAACAAATAAATTTAACAAAATGCAATGAGAGAAGAGAGGAACTTTATGTTTATTACTTTTCGATCAGGGAGATATCTATAGGTTCTAATGTTGAATTGTCGAATTCGCGCAGTAGAGTCTGAAAGATAAATTTGATTGCTTCGTAAAATTTGAAATTTCTGTATGAAATTCTGTCGAAGTTCATAACCTCCAACCGAAAGTTATGAATGACAAAGCTTTCGACATTTCTCTGGACGCGTTTTCAATGATTTTATATCAACTCATATACCTGTAGCTCATCATCATCAATATCTAAGTCCATGTCCATGTTCACGTCCATGTTGAAATCCATAAAAATAAGAAATTTCACTCAGTTGAAACGATGCAGTCGAACGAAAGTTTAAATACAGTACACAAAGCTACAAGTGGAGAAAAATGAAGTAGAGAAATCGAATTTTGAAGGAATCATCAGCCGTCAGATGTCATGGCGAACCATTCTTAGTGACTACTACTTTTTTAAACATTTTGAATACGCCGTGTATACGGTGCGGTATCAATTCTACGAAACTCCCGGGTCGAAATTCGACTGGTTACAAAAGTCGTGGTAAACAAACAAAATAAACCTTTTTTCGTTCTTCCTAAGGTTTATATAGGATCAAATCAGGTTAGGGGCACATTTAGTTTAATGGTATCAGTCAGATTGCAGAAGCACATAAACGATTTTTCTGTTATTCTAAATCTATTCTCTAATAGTCGAGTTAATATTTGATAGGTGGCCGAAATGATTAAAAAATGAGTTCAGGTCAGAAAAACAGGTCAACATGACAGTTTGGCCTGAGCCTGACCTGAACACTTTTTTTATCATTTCAGCCACCCTTCAATAGAAGTAGAACGCATCGGAATAGATGTGGCAAACAGAATAGATGTTGCAAAAAGACTCAAACTATGTAAATGTAGAAATGAGCAAACAATCCCATGCTTTGTGTTCTTTTAAAACTAGAAGAGTTTCAAAGATCCATAGAAATTACACAAGGTAATGTCAAAGCTCCTACCGAGGAGGTACGTCTGAGACCATTGATTTTGACGGCCGAAATGTTCTTCCCTGCACCATATCAAAAAGAGGACCAACTTAGTTTCTTCAAGAAATCCTGAAACTATTTTCTCTAAAATGTAATTCTCACCAACTTTGCCTTTAGAAGTAAATTTCTAACTGCCAAGGTTTTATAGAAATGAGTCATCATACCTCTAAATTCTAGAAGTTGTTTTATCCCGGGGTTTGGCAATTGTTCACAAAACCCTGAAACACTCGTTCTCTAACATTTTATTGGACCCCTAGGAAGTAAAAAAGTCCTATACGTTTACTACAAACAACTTTATTGTAACATGGGGTATATCGAGGTGAGAATTTATTATCGCCTAAATATGACAAATCAACAATAAAAAAATCTTCGTCCGTCTGCACTTTTTTTTTCCAAAAGGCATCGATCATCCTAAACTAAATCGGCCAAGTAGTTCCGGAGATATGGTCGAAGAAGTGGTGGTTAGACATGAAATTTTCGATGGTCGATGTAACTTTTTCGCAAATATCTCAGCAAGTATAGCACGTAAATTCTTCATTTTTGTATAAAATGAAAGCATTTGATGTCACAAAACTGGGAAAATTTTTTGTGGAAATCGAGTCAGGGGTCAGGGCACTGGGATCAATGGAATGGACGAAATTGAGTTTCTTGGCCACATACGAAAACAGTTCTTCGTCTATATTTCCTTAACTATGCAATATGGAGATTTACTGTCAGAGGCAAAGTTGTAGAGAATTAAATTTAAGCGAAAACGTGTTTCAGGGTTTTGGGGAAATATGGTCCAATCCTGGAATATGACCACTTCTAGAATTGGGAGGGATGACCTATATCTCTAGAATTATAAGAGATAGAAAGTTGTTTCTAAAGGCAAAGTTGTAGAGAATAAAATTTCAGGAACACGTTTCTCAGGGTTTTGGGTAAAAATGCCCCAATCTTGTGATGTGACCACTTCTAGAATTCGGAGGGATTGTGTTGTAGGGCTTTAGCAAAAAATGACCCAATCCTGGGATATGACCACTTCTAGAATTGGGATAGATGACCCATATCTCTAGAACTATGAGAGTTGAAAAGCTACTTCCAAAAGGGAAGTTTTAGAGAATCAAATTTTAGCGAATACGTGTTTTAGGGTTTTAAAGGAAAATCGCTCAATCCTTGGATATAATCATTTCTAGATTTGAATGGTCTGAGACGTAGGGCATTTGGTGATTTCTATGGACCTTTGAAATTCTCATAGTTATAAAATAACAAAAAAATTGGAGCGTTTGCTTATTTCTATATTTAGATACGTCTTTTTGCAACATTTGTTCTGTTTGCCACATCTATTCTGATACGTACGGGTCTTTGCTTATGTTTATCTTTAACTTTCATATTTCTAGACATATGTGTCTCCCGCCCAATTCTAGAATTGATCATATTCCAGGATGGGGCCATTTTTCCCTAAAACCCTTTTTATTGTTTTTGTCTTGTTTTGTTCTCTACAACTTTGTCTTTGACAGTAAATCTTCATATTGCAAATATTGACGAAAAACCATTTTCTTTCGCATATGGCCAAGAAACTCAATTTCGTCCATTCCATTGCATTGGTCCCAGTGCTCAGACCACTGACCCGATTTCCACAAGACGGTTTCCCCAGTTTTGTGACATCAAATGCTTTCATTTGACCCCAAAATGCACAATTTCCGTGCTGGACTTGCTGAGGTATTTGCGAAAATGTTTTACCGAACCTTGAAAAACCAGCCGATATCACCGCCGGACGCTAGTGTCTTTTCTTCAGCAGGACGCCATTGACGATTTTTTTCGACTCTCGACTCTGGTACTTTAGTTCTTCATTGATCCGTATTCAGCTATGAAAATAAGCGGACGACGCCACCGGCAAGCGGCTACTATGGATGGATGAAAAATGATGCAAACCACGATCAATTGAATTATTCTTGCTGAAAAGTCACAGAAGTTTTTCACTAAATATTTTTTACTTTATGACAACAGACGACAGTATGATGAAATATGTATTTTCGACAGACTCAGCGAAAAGATGGTGCGATGGCCGTCATCGTCACAATAGTTACCTTGTGCCTAAGACACCCACAGCGTCTATCAGACAATTAGACAGACCGGGACATATCCCGGTATCTGAGTTTTTGGCTGAAAATTTTCGAGGTATCCAGGCCCGAACTGGTCGAAGGGGCCGTTAGCTTTTTTCAGCCACACTCAACATTGTTTGACATTTCCATTTTCGCAGATCACTCCGTTTTTTTAACATCTTGTCTACGAATTGTCATTTAAACTTTACCCGCGGCGCTGTAGTTGTCCCATTTTCTATTGAACATCTTTTCTATACGAAAGACCATTCGACTCAAAAGTTACCTCTGTGCCACAAAAACCATCCCATTTTCTATTGAACATCTTGTTTACAAATGGCCATTCACCTAAAAAATTTGGCCTGAATTATTTAAGGGATCATTACATTGAGCGCGATGCGAATCGCATCGCGTAAGGTTTGTGTGAAAGCTCAACTTGACAAAAAAAATTTTTGTTCTGTCAAGTTGAGCTTTCACACAAACCTTACGCGATGCGGTTCGTATTGCGCTCAATATAATGACCCCTTTATTAAGTATCTAACAAATTCTATGTAAGAAATGTTGGAATTATCAATTGAAAATAACTTAAACTCTAGAATGTCAGATATGATCACTAGAGTGCATGAAGTGGAAATTAAATACTGTAACTTAGTAATCACAAATGTTCTGTTCACAGAATATTGTCTCTAATAAATTTTCAAAGTGTGAACACAATGTTTTATTGAGAGTCCGGCTTGGAATCCGTGTAATTTTAACAAGACGACGCGACGTCGCATCACTTAAAATTTTATCGCCCTCACTGCTTAAGCCTTATCAGATAGAAATATGGGCAAAAAACCTCTCGCTTATGCCACAGAAATCAATATTTCGGTCCGGTCCAGAGCATCGCCCGATGGTTTGGAAGCCAGTCCAGCCTGCAAGTTTCCTGGATACAGCGGCTACGCAGTTTTGTTTGCGCGTTCTAAGTGTTCATACAACTTGAAAGATTTTTAAAAAAAATCCACTGCTTGCCATCAGTTGCCAAGATATGTAAAAACTAGGGTATACACCTGTACTACAGTTCCTTGACTTTCAGGGAAAGAAATTTAGGACGGTCGACGGCGGACACATCTCCACACAATCAGCGTACATCCTGAATGTGGCGAGGATTTGACGCTGTCTGCGTATGAGAATCCTAAATCTGATATTGCTTTTAATAGAGATTTGACTTCGTCGAAAACTTTATTTTAACTCCTCGATTTTAAAATAGCATATAAACTCCCGCCTCACCAAAACGAAAATTTGGATAGAGACATAAAGTTGAAATATTTATTAAAAACTGAAAAATCTCCTAACCTCGAGAACCACAACAAATTACTCTGTTACTGTGTTACCAAGCAAATTTTGTCAATAAATTCTAGGTGAAAAGTCGCGTTTATTCTACACAAAGCTAAATGCAACACCATAGTCCAAAATATGGTAACGAAATTTCTCCACTGTCGACCAAGCACAGAAAACCGCTAACGTCATTACTTTTCGGATGTATTTTGATTCTCATTGGGTCGCGCTATGCTAGCTGTGTAATACCTTATTACAATGTAGTGGTCACAATCAAGCCGCTGCTAGTGAATAATCGGAAAATAGCTTACGATTGCAAATTTTGTACATTAATTTTCAATACAAATTAATTTCGTAATGTAAATGGCAAACAGAAACAACTGAATCGGAAAATGAATGGAGTGAAAATTATACAACAAAAGTTTCTTTCAAAATTGTATTTTGCGTTACATGTGAAAAGGTATGAAATTAGATGTTCCTTCGACATTCGTCAACCACATAATCAGACTACCAAATAAATGTCAAGTTGTTCAAATTAACAAACATTCATTCAAAGATAGATAGACATGGCGTGAGTGTGAGAAGCGTTATTTACAATGAAATTTTTGTAATTTCCCCAAAGTGAATAGAACGGTTTCGGTGCAGACCAAACTGTCCCCATCGTATAAAAGAGTATGAAGTACTTAGGGTAAACAAGGTAGGCCTACTGTGTAAATTCAAATTTCAGGCGAATCGTAAGATTGAAAATGTGTGGAATATGTGGGAAGAATAGAACTGAATTTATCACTTTTTATCAGGCAATAGTTGTTGGTGGCGACATCCGCTTATTTTCACAGCTGAATATGGATCAATATAGAATTTGTACTCCCGTCGTTGGCGCCATCCATTTCGTTTTGCTGAATATGATTCAGCACACAACTGCAGTAAACGAGTGTATAGCCGAAGACAAGGTATGCAACTGCGCGAGTCAAAATAACAGTTTCCAGAGCATGTAAAAATTGAATTTTACATACAAATTTACGAAAAATGAAATGGATCATTTTCGCAGGGGGCCATATTGCTATGATTTGTAAAAAAAACTAAAGTCAAGTGAAGTTGAGTCAGATATGACAGCCGTCGAAAAATCACGACGGCGGCTAGCCGACTGAAAAGGGGTCGGCGGCGTCGGCTAGACCCGGCTGAGCCGTCAAAAAAGTGTCGGCGGCGTCTGGGACTAGCCGCCGGCCTAAAAGTCTGGCGGCGGTGGCTAATCAATAAAAATCTAATGAAATTGTTAAAATCCGTGTCTTAATATCAAACTGAGAACACAGAAATAACAAAAGAATGTTCGCCAGTTTCGCTTTTTTCGTATTCCAATTTCCATTGTATTTCAAAATTATAAAACTCGTTGTAACGATGTGAAAATAAATCGTATTGCCCTGGTTATGCTTCTGATTTTGCGGTTGCAAAAATTAGCACTTCGAATAGTCAGCTTACGGACAAATTTATTTGCATCTGAAGAATTGAAGCAAGGGAGCGTCCATAAATGACGTCTGCATTTAGGGGGTGGGAGGGGGGTCATGAAAAGCAGACGAAAACAGACAGAGGGAGGGGGGTCATGAAAAACAGACGAAAACAGACAGGGTGAGGGGGGGCAGCGGTGTTTGACGAAAACAGACGTCATATCCGGTAATGTCGCTGAATTTGAAACTACCACCGTTTTCATGATGAAAGCCGTTTCTCTAGCACACCATAGGTCCCATCCCATTTTCGAAAAAAAAAATTATTCGTCTTTTCATTTCGAGAACTACAAAAATTGTAATTTCTCGATATTCAAACATAAAAACAACAACCAACGATATTGGCGATAAAATCACACTATTGGCTTTCGCATTATGACCTTTTTCTTTTCGCATCAATTTTGTGTTGCCTTTCGCACTATGCACGAACGCATAACTTGACTTTTTTTATTTTCGATTCTCGAACGGAGTTTGAAAATTACAGTTTTCTCGTTCCAGCAATAGAAAAAAAGAAATTTATACAAGTAACGCAAGATCGCAAATGAGTGAACTTTTTGGATATTTTTTAGGACTTCGCCCCTTTGTATGTAAAGTTTTATATGCATCTGTTCTGGACGACGGTTTTTAGGCATTTTCGTTTGTAGACCTCACTTCTTTCGGTCTACAACTCGCGAAATTGCCTAAAGTAAATCTTGGAAAACAGATTCACAAATAACTTTTTTTTTAAAAATCAAAGAATCTTCAAAAATATCGTAAATAGAAGATGAAAAAATGACGTCTGTTTTCAGGGGGGGGGGGCATGGAAAACAGACGAACACAGACAGGGGGGTAGAGGGTGTCTAAAAAGCCGAAAAAATGCATACGTCGTTTTTTGGACGCTCCCCAAGGAGAATAAAAAATTGTTGAATTTAGTGGAAAAATTAGGCAAAGTAAAAATCATCCATATTCTGACATAGTTTGGTGAAACGAAGTTTTCTGTCTCAATATGAACATATAAAACAAAATGCCTGTCAACGTTTGGCATTAACTCAAATAAATGTAATTCGTTAGAAATATGAGGATTTGTGCCTTCCACAAGTCTTGCACCTTGATATGCTGATGGACGTGATGGACAAAGTGCTGACGTCCATCAGCATGTCAAGGTGCAAGACTTGACTGAAGATTGGCACTAGATGCCGAAATGTTGATCTCTTCTAATTATCTCCATAACGCAACTGTTGTAGATGTTTTAATGTCTGAGCGTCATGTCAGTGACAAAATAATTCAAATAAGAGCTTACACGTTCATAATAAAAGTAATACGTAATGAGTTGTATCCTATGATTGTCGAACTATAATTTTTGTGATAGATACAGAATTGGTTTCGTGATTAAGAAATGTTGCAGAAAGGCTAGCCGATATAGACCCTTGGCGGCGGCTGATGGCGGCTAGCCATGTCTAGCTGACCGAAAACCCCGGCGGCGGCGGCGACACTTTTAACTCACAGCCCCCATTTTTCGGCGACTAACTTTTGGCGGCTGTCATGTCTGAGTTGAGTATATTTTGTACAAGTATTTGGCTCATTCCCTCTCACGCGGTATCGGCAAACGCAAGTAATTTTATTAAGTTTATAAGGTAGATATGATGTTAAGAGGGAGCAACATATTTTGTTTCAATTTTTTATGGATCGTTTGATAAGAGTGAAAGAGAAACATATGCAGGGTACCCGTACGCATCAGAATAGATGTGCCAAACAGAATAGATGTGCCAAACAGAATAGATGTGCCAAACAATAGATGTTGCAGAAAGATTCGAAAGTATCTAAGTAAATGTTGCCTTAACTCTTAAGTGTATAAAATTGCGTCCACATTAAGTTGTATTGGAAATTGGCAATATTGAAAAACCCGTCCGAAGAAGCGGCGCAAAAAACATCTTCAATCCTTAAAAAAGCCTGAAATTAAAGAAAAATGGTGGAAAAATGTGAAAAAAATTGCATTACGCCCGATCTTAGAACCGACCTAGAGCACTTAGGAGAGGCATCTGATCCATAATTCCATGAACGAAAAAGTTCGCCTCTTTCTTCTCTGCAACACTGCACAACAAATCTCACCATTAAAGAAATATTAACAAAAAGCCACCAAAAGAGTATTTTCACTCTATCAAGTGAAGAAAATCAAAGTGCTCCGAATATGTTAATTAAATGAAAATGGTCAAGTGACCCTAGACTTAAGTATAAATACAAGGATTTTACAGCGACTTAAATCAGAATAAATACAAACGTTAAACGGGCAACATGCCCAAAATAAAGTATTTCATTCTCGTAGAATCACTGGCACCAGAGTGTTGGGGAGAATATCGCTCCAGTTAATTAGAAAGGTGACCAACGGAAGGTCATATAAAATTCGAATTAATCCTACAGCTAGTAGTTGTAGGCACTGGATTCAACATAAATCTTGTCAATCCTGAAGAATACACAGGTATGGTACCAGTTTGCAAATTCGGATTTTGTAATTTGAGATTTTTGTATTTTTTCCTCAGGTCACACATTTCGCCGCACTTCAGCGTCATTCATTGTCAATTCCGGTGAAGGAATGGAAATGGTCCAAAGAATAGGTGGATGGGCGTCAGCCAAAGTGGCGGCAGGCTACATTGAAACTTGCATTACAAGAATCGCACTGGGAATACAATTTTGTCTGCAGTGTTCACTACTGACGAGTCATCATCATCTGCTACTGCTACTTCCATTACCCAAGCCACCGCTGCACTGACCACCATTAATCGGTACAGCGTTAATCGGACGACCGTTGCCTCAACCACAGCTGCCCGGACGACCGTTGTCTCAGCCACAGTTGCCCGGACGACCGTTTCTCCAATCACAATTGGCCGGACCACCATTGCTCTAACAAACGTTGCCCCAATCACAGTTGCGTTAACTTCAACTACGTCAACTGTTTTCAATTGTGTAGCTTCACAAAGTTACGTTTCAACCGCAGACGATACAGTGGATGACGCAGAAATGTCATCATTGGATACAGAGGTGGAAGCTCAAGTGAATAAGATACTGGGCAAAAAAATACTTTCATTCAATAAATGTCACGTAAATATTAATTTCAATGCTTTGAAATAAATAATGTAAACTGAAGCGAAATATGTCAATTACAAAAATTAAATATTAAAAAAATATATTGGTTTTTCAATGATTCACTATCTTTCAACTTGTTGTAGAATTCGTAACCTATCACTTTTATCTGATGAAAAACGACAATCTGAAATTTTCAGATTCAAATTAGATTTTTCTTACAATTTATCTGATTTGAATCTGAAATGATCAGATTCCGATTCAGATTGATCTGTAGTCTCTAAGAATTTCCATGAAAAAATTCAGATAATCGGATCAGAACAGATTTTAATCTGAACTACTCTGACTACACGTGTGTTATGAGCCATTATGAGCACACTGTGTAAATCAACTTACCGAGTGGGTACGCGTTAAAAAATTTTCATTATGATATAATAGAAAAATCCATGGCCCATAGAAAAATGCCATTTTCAAACCTCGATATCTCAGCCAATTTACAACCGATTTTGATGAGTCTTTGAGTCTGATGAGTTTTAAATAATTGAGAGGGGGAGAAGCGGGAGGGGAAAAACTCAAAAGTTCGCGTATATGGAGTATTCCACGGATGTAACGCGAGACTAACGACGTTTACTCGTGAACGGTAAGTCGCACAATATGTTTCTATAGCTCGTTTTGTAAAACTCTTGAAATAGTTGTGAGAGAGCAGACTTATTACGATTTGCCTGAGGTCCCTCCGCTATTATAAATTGATTTGTTTTATTGAGCTGTTAATAGTGTTAGCATAGCAAGTGAACAAACAACAACGGATTTTATTGCCAAGTATAGCTAAAGTTATTTTGAATATTTTGAATAAACGAAAAGATGAAAAAGCAAATTTTTTTATTGGCGTGTCTACTGGCAGTCTTGTCTGTTCAAGCACAGAGGGACTTGAAATGGTCAGGAATGAAGTGTGGAGTCGACAATCATAAAATTTACGATCGATCATTAGGCTTGGACACGTGTTCCGACTATTGCAAAAGCCCAAAATCTGGTCTAACGGCTAATTTCGGATATTGCACATTGAATAGCAGTGGTTATGGTGAATGTAAATGTGGAGTATTTTGAACATCATTTATGGTTTCGTTATGATTTTCTTCAATAAATAAAAAAATAAACCGAAAGAAATTCGTTTTCTAAAGTGTCATACTATTTCGTTGTGTGACTTTTGCTTTTTGTATGGCGTTTTTTGAGTTTGTGGACTTCTTTTTCAGGGTGTGGGGACTGCGTCACGTCCTATGCTATCGCTGCGGGCATGATGATGATGATGATTATTATTAATACCTATAATCACATACAGAGTAAGTTGAAAGATTTTTAAAGTTTGGAAAAACTTGTTTTGGTGCAGTTTGTGTAGAAATTCGTGAAATTCAAAATGCCATGTCTCAGCTAATTTCTAACCGATTTTGATGAGTCTGGCCTTGTTTGAAAGCTGCTGCGACGTACTTTTTTTTAAAATAATTTTAGGGGGGAAGAGGTATGGAGAAAAATGTTAAAAGTTTGCTAAAAGTTTGCCTGTATATAGTTCCTGGTCCCCCAAAGGTTTTGTATGGGTTTATTTGGTTTATGGACTTCCTCTTTGGGGTGTGGGGACTGCGTCACTGCCTCCGCCACCGCTGCGGGCATGATAATGATCAATGATAACGATTCTTCCGATTTGAAAATCGGAATTCAAAAAGAAAAGCTTCTTACTTACTTACTTAACCGGCCCTACAACCCATTAAGGGTCTTCGCCTTCTCCAACATGCTTCTCTAACCGGACCTATCCTCAGCTAACGTCTTCCAGCTGGTTACTCCCGCAGTTCTCAGGTTGGCAAAAGCTGCATCGCACCATCTGGATTTTGGTCTGCCTGCACTTCTTTTGCCTTCCGGTTTGGTGATAAAAAGTTTCTTCGGGATACGATTGTCGTCCATACGCTGTACATGACCAAGCCATGCACCGCGACTCCGACCCATACGTAACTATTGGTCTTATCACAGATATGTACAGTGCGCATTTAGAGTTTCTGCTTACTGATTTGGACTTTAAAATTTTTATCAGGCTGTAACAACTCCGGTTGCCAAGAGTTATCCGTCTTTTGATTTCGTCCATGATTACGTTGTCAGAATTAAGCAGAGATCCAAGAGATCCAAGATATACGAAATTGTCTACCACCTTAAATGTGTGTGTGTCAATTGTTACGCTTTGGTCGTGTTGTCGATTCGATGGGGAGACAATCATGTATTCGATCTTTGTGTCATTAACCTTCAACCCGAGGTCGGAACCTTTTCTGTCCAAAGCAGTGAACTTTTCCTTAACAGCTTCCATGTTTCGGCCCAAGATATCCAAGTCATCAGCGAAGCCCAGCAATTGACTGGATTTGGTGAAAATGGTGCTGCTGGTGTCGATGTCCATGGTTCTCACTGCTGCTTCAAGGGTCAAATTAAAAAGCAGCGTCGCGAGCGGATCACCTTGACGTAGTCCTTCCTCAATGTCGAAAGCGTCTGACAATTTGCTTCGGATTCTTACTCGGCTGTTGTCGGCCATTGTCAACTTTGTTAGCGAGATTAGTTTTTTGGGAACCCCTAATTCCTCCATCACTCTCCATAACTCCCTCCTGTTGACACTGTCGTATGCCTTGAAGTCCACGAACAATTGGTGTATTTCCACGTTGTACTCCTTACACTTCTCCAAGATCTGTCTAATGCTAAACAGCTGGTCCGTTGCTGAACGACCTACCCTAAAACCACCTTGATATTCACTAACAGTAGATTCCATATATGGAAGAAGCCGTTTGTATAGAATATTCGCAAATATCTTGTAGGCGATATTCAAAAACGAAATTCCTCGATAGTTGCAACATTCCAATTTGTCGCTTTTCTTGTACAGAGGGCTGATGATGCTAGTCTTCCACTCTCCCAGCAACTCCTCGACATTCCAGATGCACTTGTTGAGCTCGTGCATCTCCACACATAATGCGTTACCACCGTGCTTGAAAAGTTCTTCAGGTATGTTGTCGGTTCCTGGTTCTTTGAAATTTTTGGGCTTTAAAATTTCATGCTCCGCATCCTGTAGCGTTGGTTCTGCAATATGTGGCTGCGCGGTCTGAAATGGTAAGTTGTTGTTGGTGTCGTTTCGGTTCGGTGGCCTGTTCGGGTTCAGCAGTTCCTTAAAGTACTCCGCCCATCGTCTGATTCACCTTTCCTCATCTGCTAAGACCAACCCATCCTTGTCCTTGCACAATAAAGGTTGTTGACTGTAACCTTTCCTCAAAAATTCCGCGTCTCTTTTTGATTACCAAACCTTTCAATTTCGATTAAAATTTCCTTGTCATGTTGTCGCTTTTTTCTTCGGAATAGTTTTTTCTCGAAATTTCTCATCTATTTAGATTTCTCGCTCGAGCCGCATTTTTGTCATCCAGTGCTTTTCTGCATTCGTCATCGAACCAGTCATTTCTTTTCTTTCCCGTTCTCGTTCCCATCGTCTCTGCTGCGGCTTGCTCTACGTTTCGTCTAATTTTCTTCCATGCATCGTCTACGTTTCGTTGTTCGCTTTCCATTCCGTCAATAATTTTTTTCTCCAAACTATCCACATATTGTCGTTTAATATTTTCGTCCTGCAGTTTCTCGACGTTCCACTTTTCCAATGCCGGCTGTCGATTGTGTGAAATCGAAACTCGAGCCCAACAACCACCTTTACCAAGTAGTGACATTTGAACAGTGACGCCCATCTATGAACACGTGGTCAATCTGGTTTTTGGTTCGTCCATCAGGTGATACCCATGTCGCTTTGTGGATGTCTTTATGTTCGAAATAGGTACTGCAGACAACTATGTTCCTTGACGCTGCGAAATCAATTGCCAAATCCCCAAGTATGATTTTGTTGTCTCGACGAAAAGCTTCAGAAAGTCCAATTTTCAAATCTGAAGAATTTGGTTAATTTATTGGGAAGTGTTGAGGTGCCATCATCATAAATGTGGAGATTTCAAATAGAGAGGCTTTTTTCTAGTCTATACAGTTTGATGATTATAATGATGATAATTTTTTTTCGCCTGTTCTCTTACACCATCTCCATCTCCCCTAAAAACAGAAGTCATTTATGGACAAACGTTCCCTTTTTTGGCTGATATATGCTAAATTCACTTCTGACGGTTTATTTATTTGCTAAACTTCGGCCAAACCTAACCCTCGGCAAAGTTCCTCAGTGCATGTTCAGTATAATAATTCCAATAAAGTTTCCTTAAGCTTCTTTCCCTCCGCTCCATGGGGATAACCTTGTTCTCTATTTAGTTGTGTCTTTCATAACATTGAACATAATGTGTACAGCTGCCCTACGGATTTAACAAGTTTCTAGGAAAAAAAAAGTTTTTCCATCCGATGGCCACAAATTTTAACGATTATGTTCTTCCATTTTGCTTCATTAGATACCAAGCATAAGCAAAAAGTTTTTATTTGCTCATTATGAAATTATCCAATATTATGTTTGCTTTTTAACCATTTTTTCCCCTCGTTCGCTTAATTAAATGTGAGCTTTGATTTTTGTTTGAACAAACTCCATAACATTGTGTGTTTGCCATGTTGTTAAGTGTTGAAACTCAAAGTAAAATGTTTCAATGGACATTTTCAACCATTACAACGTTATTTCTAAGTGGCATACGGACTAGAGTTAATTATGTGTACTTATTCTGACGAAATGGACAGAAATTTATCGCAGTTATATACCCTTTGACCCGCAGATTTTATGATTAGAACAGGCTAAAATTATGTTGTTTTACGTCTGATGCAAAAAGCAATCCGTTAAAATATGGAGTGCATTGTAGGGTGAAATTTTAGTGTTCGACTACGTGAAAGCTTTTCACTTTGATAGTTTTCTTTACCTACCGTGTGTAAGATTTTTATTAGACCTGACTTTTGATAAATAACGGCAGCGTATAATTGCTGTGCAGTGTAGCGTGAAATTATATAAAAATTACAGATTGGTTTCATCGACGCCAGGCGCCAGGGTGAGTGGGCAGAGCCCCCATCATTCGATTTATATTATTTTCTTTGGGAGTTATTTCGTCGGGGATATCTTGTACCTAAATACAATGTGTTTCGTATGCATAATAAAACGTAAATGTGCATCTCTGATTACTTCTTCACACATTTATTTTCTTATAGACCCGTGCGCCGCGCCGGTCCAAAATTATGAGCCATTTTTCCAAATAAACGCATTGGCTTCTGTTAAAGTTAATATTAAATTTGGGAAGAATTTAAACCGATAATTCTAAAATAAGAAATGACCAAAGAAAATGAAGCATTTATCGCAAAAAAATAAACAATTGACCGCCTTGGTGAAATGCATAGTGCAAATCACAAAGTATACATACGCGCTAAGGGGTAGGGGAACTCGTCGAAAACTTGTTATCGTGGAGGGTACTACAAAAGCGTGTGCACTTTTCGTTTTCAAGACGTGCAATAAAATATGACGTTGTTTTCATCAGCGAAATTGTTTGACCACAAGGTTCTATTTTCGTGGATTTTAAAATTAAACATTTTTTTTCGTGGGGGTAAAAATCTTAACTTTTTGGTATGCGTACTTAGTGAATGTACTTCAAACTGTCAAGCAGTCAATATTACTAACATGCAGCAATACATTTGCTATACTTTGACGTAAGTCGATGTCGCACTAAACACGCCAATTGCTTTGCGACCCGAAAAAATACTTTTTTTGAAAAATCTAACAATAAGTATGAACAAGCACAAAAAAACCTCTTAGAGAGGAGGTGTGACGCAAGTCTTTATGTCTGCTTACAAGAAGTCTGATATCAGAAAAGGACGACGCATTAAGCGTCAAAACGATTTTCTTCCAGTTACGAAAGTTCTGAAAAAATCGGAGAAAGGTCCAGCACTCAGCTTCGAACACAAAAAAAAATTAAAGCGAAGCTACAGAGGGATTCTTTTGAAAAACAGCCTACCAAAATCGGTCGTATTTTTTTATGCGGCCAAACACACACTGGTCCCCAAACGTCAAAACCGTGATCAAAACATTTTTTGTGTCGCAGTTGTGGAAATATAATCCATTTGAAAGTCGAAAACATGCATTTTCCTTATGCGATTTTCTCCCACAACTCAGAATGTACAAAGACAATATGGGTGTCGTTGGAAAGAGGAAGTCTTGTACTAATGGGGCAAGAGGCTTGTGGATGTCGATTTCGAAATTTTCACCACGAAATAGGACCTTGAAATTGGGTAAAAAAATTTACTGCTCAGATGAACTATTACAGGCTCGTCTGCATCCACCAAGCAAATAAATGTTAAAAAAAATGTCTATTGTTGACACTGCTAGTCTCTGCTTTGTAATAATACCAAATATACATGAGTGGTGACAATGTTATTATTGCTATACTGTAGTGTCATATCTATACTTCAGAATTTCATTTACCAGATCACCACCCATTTGGGAAGGAACATTGGGGAAGGAACACTGAATTCAAATGGTAAACGGTTGTTGGATTTTTGTGATTTCAATGGGTTAGCAATAACCAACTCTTTCTATAGGCACAAGTGGATCCATCGGTATACGTACGTCAATGAGGGTTTGGGTCACAAATCCATTATTGATTACATGATTATAGAGCAGGACAGGAGACAGGTAGTCAGGGACACACGTGTTTTCAGGGGTTTCACTTTCGGTTCTGACCACTACTTTTTGGGTACCCATCTGTCGGTTGGTGAACTCTGTCAGACTAAAAGGAAGAAGGTGGTAAGTCGCAAATTTCGTGTGGGCAAATTTAGTGAAGAGGCAGTTAGGTCTCGTTTTATGGCAAAATTCGCCGAAGGATTTGAGGGGCTTCCAGCTGACTGCGGGGACATTGAGGCTGAGTGGGCGAATTTTAAGAAATTTGTCTTGGATCTGGCTGAGGAATGTCTGGGCAGTGTCGCTAGCGGGGGTCGAAACAAAAAGACGGGTGGAACGCCGATATCAGGGGGGCTGTATTGGAGAAAAGGAAACTATACTTGATTTGGTTACAGGACAGGACGGTGGCGAAGTGGGAGGCTTATAAGGCTTGTAGGCAACTGGTTAAGGATCTAGTCAGGGAAGCGAAGGACCGGGAGGGGAAAAAGTTTGGGGAGGATTTGGAAAGGGCAGGTCAAGGCAGGGGTACGAAATTTTGGTCGATGATTAAGGACATTAGGCGCGGTGGCGTGAAAGAGGGATGTAGTAGTATTTTAGATAAAGGCGGCGAGTTAATTACAGATAGGGGTGAAG
>CM055406.1:103445283-103458527 GCA_029228625.1 Pseudolycoriella hygida
CAAAGGTAATTTGACCACTTTTCCTTAGGAATTGGTCATCTTTGATTGGCGATATCTCAGCCAATTTTCAACCGATTTTGATGAGTGAGGGCTTGTTTGAAAGCTGCTGCGACGTAGTTTTTTTTTAAATAATTTAGAGGGGAAGGGGGGCGAGGGGAAAAAACTCAAAATATCGCCTATACATCGTGTGTTGTCCCAAAGGTTTTTGTATGGAGGTTTTTGGGTTTGTGGACGTTTTTTTTGGGGTGTGGGGACTGCGTCACGCTCTCCGCTACCGCTCCGAGCATGATACTCGAGTTATCGTGTTGACGGAGGGACGGACATTTTTTTTATTGCTGATTCGTCATCTAAGGACCATGATCGGTGCTCCCCCCTACTCCCGAGTCGAAATTCGACTGGTTACAAACGTCGTGGTAAACGCTTTTCCGATTTTCATAAATTTTTTTTGTTCGAAAGACCTAGGCATAGCCGACAATTAATGGAAGAAACTTTTTTGAACTTGAGTCCTTAGACTTAGCTAGAGCACTAAAACCGAGTCTCCACTAGGGCTTTATGTGTTTTTTGTACGTAAGTCGAGTAAATCTTTTCCGATTTTCATTTTTTTTGGTTTGGAAGAAACGTTTTCGGATTTAAAGTCCTTGGACTTGACTAGGGCGCTATGAACGAGTCTATGCTAGGGCCATACGTGTTTTTTGTACATAACTCGAGTAAATCTCTTCCGATTTCCAAATTTTTCTTATCGTAAGATCTAGGACTGTCTCCCGTTTTACGGAAGAAAATGATTTCATTAGAAATTCTTGCACTAAGTCCAACGTGTTTGCTTGCATAAGTTGGTTAAATCCTAACTGATTTTGTTGATTATTTTTCTATTTGAGAAGTAACCGAGTACCGAATTATATTCACAAACAAATTTGGACCCGGTGCCTGTGCTTAGGGCTGAAGTGGGCCTCAGGTATGTTCTTAGGTCGACCCTAACCAAAAAAATTTTTTGATGGAATTGAGGGAAACAATTCTGTCTATGGAGTATGTGTCAGAGGCATATTTTTATGGCCCTAGGTCGGTCCTAAGGTCTGCCCTAGACAAAAAATGGTTTTTCACTATGTTGTAGAGAAAATGGAGCGAAATATTTTTGTCTATGCAAGTTTTTGTCCGAGGCCTCTCCTGAGGACCCTTGGTCGGGGCCCTTGCTATGTTGCAGAAAAAATTGAGATGAACATTTTTTTCTATTTGGGGATCACTTTTGTACTTTCGGAATGCCTTTTCTACGTCGTTTCTTCGGTCGGGTTTTTCAATATTCCCTATCGGCAATTTCCAATACAACTTAATGTGGACGTAATTTCAAACACTTAAGAGTTAAGGCAATATTTACTTTAATACGTTCGAGTCTTTTCGTAACATCAACTCTGTTTGCCACATCTATTCTGATGCGTACGTGTCCCTTGCAGGTGTGTGCAGGTGATTCGTCATATTTAGACGATAATAAATGTATCCCTCCAACTACCACCTCGATCTACCCCATGTTACATGAAAATTGTTTGTAGTAAACGTATACGACCTTTGCACTTCGTACGGGTACAGTAAACATTTTCCGAAAAACTGAACACTATTTTGTCTGAACATTAGAATGATTGTGGGTAACTGTGACCATGTCAACTGGATATTCTAACAATTACATTGAATTATACTGTCTGAAACTGATTGAACAGTTGTTTCAGGTTCACGTTAACAAAATAATTCTTCTGTAAAGTCAGTCATTTGTAAACGTGTTGTATGTACATAGAATTTGCACTCCAGTAGCCAGCCGCCGCTAACCGACATTTTCACCAGCGCCTAGTCCTGGACGCCACCAACTTGAGCAGTCAAAGTAGGTATGGGTCAAAAGTGAGACAAAAAAATCTTTGATACGCTGCCGTCAAATGGAAATCTTAGGAACTTAGAGAAAATCAGCGAAGATTCTCAACGAATTTCGCCCTGTTTGTGGTCGCGGGCCGATTGGACAAACTTCAAAAGAAATGTGCAGCTAAAACAACAGGTTGGCCAACCTAAGTATCTAAGGCTCGGACGCTGCGACACGTCGCGACGGTTGTTTAACATAAAAGAAAACAAATTGGATTTACAATCGATAAAAATATTTTATAAGAAATGAAAATATTTGATAAGCAAACTTGGAAATTTTCAACAAAAAATCACCATCGATATATCAAATGACTCGATAAATCAAATGGCTAGGTAAGTCTGGTCAAATCTGTTATAGGACAACACCATCCACCTACTTGGCACTCTAGTAAAGCAATTTTTTCTACGCACACACTACAGTTCTCGATGCTTATCTGAGTGAACACAAAATTTCCATTTTTTGTAGTTCCTTCCAGAGTTCAATGATGTAAGGTACTTACCTTTGTGAGAATGCATCATATGACTATTTAAGTTGGATTTCCACGCAAAACATTTCTTACATTGGGGACAGGAGTGCAGTTTTTCACCTGAAAAAGAGATTTCACTTTCTTCATTTACGCGCGAATGCCACAACTGCTCACCTGTGTGGACCACCTGATGTCTTTTGATGTATTCTTTTCGTGTAAAAGATTTCCTGCATTGGGGACAGGAATAAAATGTTGCTCCTGAAATAGAGATGGTAATTTTTTTCTTCAGTTAACTGCCGTGCAAACAAACCATGCAAATTGGTTTCAACCAATTAATTCTTTTGCATTGCATTGCATTCTTTACATTGCAGTTAAGTGCGAATGCCTTAACCACTAACCTGTGTGGACCACCTGATGGTCTTTTAATTGTAATCTTTGTCCAAACGTTTTATTACATTCCGTACAGTGATACGGCCTCTCACCTAAAAGAAAGAATTTGAATTTTTTTTAGGTAAGCATAAGTAGCTCATCTTCACCTGTATGGATCACCTGGTGGTCTTTTAAATGACTTTTATGTCTAAATGTTTTGTTACATTCCGTACAAGGATACGGCCTGTCACCTAAGAAAAAAGTTTCTCTTTATTCAGAACTTATTTGACTGTAAGCTACTCACCAGAGTGAGATCTCATGTGTCGCTTGAGGGCGGACTTAAAGGCGAAAGATTTTCTACAAATGTCACAAATGAGCAGCTTTTTGCCTAAATTTCAATGTAAATTAGTAACGAAAACGACATGAAAATGATTGCAACTAACTCGAGTCTGGCTGTCTAGTGTTATGGTCGTTGTATAGAGATTCGACATTGGAAGAATGTCTGGACTCGCTGACGTCACTCAAGTTGTCGCGCACATTTCCCACCTGAGGAAAGACAAGAACAAAATTTATGTTAAGAATTAGACATGAGATTTAGTCGAAGCGGAAATTTGGTATTCTTCCGGAGCAGACATATCTCCTCAAAAAACGCGTAACAAAAATTACGAACCTCTGAATGGAGATCTTGTTCGCTTAATTTATCATTGTGTTGCTCGTCCAAATTGTTCTCAGTGATCTCTTCTGGTCTTACTTTAGGTCCATGCTCAGAGATGTTTCCCAGTTCATCATGTTCTTGCAATAATCTGAGTTTAAGAAAACAAATAAATTTAACAAAATGCAATGAGAGAAGAGAGGAACTTTATGTTTATTACTTTTCGATCAGGGAGATATCTATAGGTTCTAATGTTGAATTGTCGAATTCGCGCAGTAGAGTCTGAAAGATAAATTTGATTGCTTCGTAAAATTTGAAATTTCTGTATGAAATTCTGTCGAAGTTCATAACCTCCAACCGAAAGTTATGAATGACAAAGCTTTCGACATTTCTCTGGACGCGTTTTCAATGATTTTATATCAACTCATATACCTGTAGCTCATCATCATCAATATCTAAGTCCATGTCCATGTTCACGTCCATGTTGAAATCCATAAAAATAAGAAATTTCACTCAGTTGAAACGATGCAGTCGAACGAAAGTTTAAATACAGTACACAAAGCTACAAGTGGAGAAAAATGAAGTAGAGAAATCGAATTTTGAAGGAATCATCAGCCGTCAGATGTCATGGCGAACCATTCTTAGTGACTACTACTTTTTTAAACATTTTGAATACGCCGTGTATACGGTGCGGTATCAATTCTACGAAACTCCCGGGTCGAAATTCGACTGGTTACAAAAGTCGTGGTAAACAAACAAAATAAACCTTTTTTCGTTCTTCCTAAGGTTTATATAGGATCAAATCAGGTTAGGGGCACATTTAGTTTAATGGTATCAGTCAGATTGCAGAAGCACATAAACGATTTGTCTGTTATTCTAAATCTATTCTCTAATAGTCGAGTTAATATTTGATAGGTGGCCGAAATGATTAAAAACTGAGTTCAGGTCAGAAAAACAGGTCAACATGACAGTTTGGCCTGAACGCATTTTTTTATCATTTCGGCCACCCTTCAATAGAAGTAGCACGTATTAGAATAGATGTGGCAAACAGCATCACGGTAGTAAGGGGCCGTGACGCAAGTCTTACACGCCAAAAATTTCACAAGAAATTTTTTCGTAGACTAAGGAACATATATACAGGAACTTTTTGACTTCCCCCGAGCGACGTACCTCCCAGAAAATATTTTTCCCGGACTGGTATATGGCCACTTCCATAATTGGCCAGGATGACCCGAATCTCCAGAACTATGAGAGTTAGAAAGTTGGTTCCAAACGCGAAGTTGTAGAGAATTAAATTTAAGCAAACACGTGTTTCAGGGTTTTTTTATGGCAATTTGTGGCAGCTGACCCAGATCTCCAGAACTACGAGAGTTAGAAAGTTAGTTCCAAGGGCGAAGTTGTAGAGAATTAAATTTAAGCGAGCACGGTTTTGGTAAATATGGCCTAATCCCTGGAATATGGCCACTTCTAGAATTGGGAGTGTTTCTGCAGCAGTTTTCAACTTCCATCAGGTTTTTTAATATTTTTCGGTTATTCTCGACATGAGTGTGGTCATCCAGTGGAGTTTCCTAGGTTTATGGGATTCTTGTGGATTCCTCTAGCATTTTTCAACTTAAATGTGGTTTTTTGATATTGTCGATCATTTTGGACAGGAGTGAGGTATTCAAATTGGCCAGAAAACCTCTGTGTGACGCAAGTCTTCATTTCTGCTTACAAAAGTTGTGAAATCAGAAATGGCTGACGCATCTAAGTTAAAACGATTTTCTTCCAGTTACAAAAGTTCTGAAATCGGAGGAAGGTGACGCATATAATATTTCTAAGCTTTCAGTATTTACACTGCAAAAATTTGACTTTTACTTGAAGATTGTACTGTTCAAATTTTTGAGTGTGAAAAGTGAAAGTGTTGAAAAATTATTACGCTGGTGGGTCTAGCATTTGTGACGCAATTTTTTAAAAACACAACGTAACTTCGTTTTAATTTTTTGCGTATCAAAGCTGAATGCGTCACCTTCCTCCGATTTCAGAACTTTTGTAACTGGAAGAAAATCGTTTTAACTTAGATGCTCAATGAGTCACCCTTTTCTAATTTCACAACTTTTGTAAGCAGAAATGAGGACTTGCGTCACACCTCCTCTATAAGAGGTTTTTTGCGGATAGATGTTGCAAAAAGACTCGAACGTAACTAAATGTAGGAATAAGCAAACAATCCGCTGCTTTGTGTTCTTTTATAAATATAAGAATTTCAAAGATCTATAAAAATTATACAAGGTAATGTCAAAGCCCCTACCGAGGTACGTCTGAGACCATTGATTTTGATGGCCGAAATGTTCTTCCCTGCACCATATCAAAAAGAGGACCAACTTAGTTTCTTCAAGAAATCCGGAAACTATTTTCACTAAAATGTAAGTTTCAACAACTTTGCCTTTAGAAGCAAATTTCTAACTGCCAAGGTTTTATAGAAATGCGTTATACCTCCCAATTCTAGAAGTTGCTTTATCCCGCGGTTTGTCAATTGTTCACTAAAACCCTGAAACCCTCGTTCCCTAACTTGGACGTCTTCTTTGGAAGGCGAGGAACATAGGACCCCTCCTGTATTGAGTGATCCTTTAAACTCTAATCATGACCCTGGTATTGTTAAATTTGGGTTCCGCAACATTGTTAATCATGAGACATTAAAATCAATAATCCAAGTCACATCCAATTCAACTGGATTAGATGAAATTCCCATTAATTTTCTGAAGCTTACATTGCAAGTCACATTGCGACATATTACTTACATCTTCAATCAGGTATTGACTTCGTCTTGTTACCCAAACCTATATAAGAAGTCTAAGGTTCTGCCTGTCCGTAAGAAAGCAAACTCGTTTGAGTTGAAGAATTATCGTGGTATTCATATTCTCCCAGCATTGTCGAAATCATTAGAAATAGTTATGAAGTTACAAATATCTGAATACCTAAATGAACAATGAACATAGTCTATTTTACAAGTATCAATCAGCTTATCGCCCTCATTACAGTACTAATACAGCTTTTTGATTAAGGTCATCCAGGACGTGCGTGTCAATCTAGGTCGACGTGTTGATGATGAAAAACATGCTACGATTCGGTTGCTGTTGGATTTTTCTAGTGCATTCGACAAAGTCGACCAAGCCCTTTTGCTTCGTAAGTTGCGTAAAACTATTTCGTTACTTGATAATGTTATGAATTATTTTGTCATTGTCATGACGATCAGACATTAACACATCTAGAACAGTGACTTACCTGATGATTGGCACGATATGCCGAAATGTTGATCTCTTCTAATAATCTCCATACCACAACTGTTCTAGATGTCTGATCGTCATGACAATGACAAAATAATTCATAACATTATCAAGTAACGAAATGGTTTTACGCTTAAGATGAGAAGCGGACTCTATTCTCCGCAAGTTTAATTCCTATGTAGTAGTTTCAATAAGTAAATATTTCTTCGATTCGTAAGTTGAAAATGAACTTTCTCTTTGATGATATGGCACTTCGCTTGGTGAACTCATATTTGTCGGTAAGGAGTCAAAGTGTTCTTATAGAGAAGCATATGTCCAAATTCATTGAAACTACTAAGGGTGTCCCCCAAGGATCAGTGTTAGGCGCGTTACTTTTTTCTTTGTATATAAACGACCTTGACTCTGTTTTCCAGAATTGTACTTGCCATCTTTTTGCTGATGATGTGCAGCTTTATTTGCATTGTGAACTGGATAGCATGTCTTCAGCAATTGATTTGGTTAATAGGGATGTTGGAAGGATAGTTAAGTGGTCTAAAAGGAACAAGCTTTCACTGAATGCTGGCGATTTTTTTTCGAATATGATGTGAAAACTCGCAATCCTATTCTTATGGATGGCGATGAAATCAAATATGTTTCGAAAGTTAAAGTTCTTGGATTAATGGTGAATGAGAGGCTGAACTGGCGGGATCAGACCAATGAAATTAAGAGAAAAGTTTATGGTGGCCTTAGGGCATTATGGAGCACGGCCAGTTGTGTGTAATTTAACACACGTATGAGGTTAGCTAAGGCACTGCTCTTTCCACATTTTATCTATGCTGATTCGGCTGTGGCAGATATTGATGCTGCGTCATTGTCTTCTCTACGAGTTGCGATGAATGATTGCATTCGCTTCGTTTACAGACTACGTAGTAAAGACAGTGTTTCACGCCATGAAATTGCGGTGTTGGGGTGTACCTATCCGAACTATCGAAAATATAGAATGTGTTTAATGTTTCATAAGATCATGAGGGGAAAGGCTCTTGACTATTTGCATGACAGAAGGCGGAAACTTTGCTGAAGCATGTTTGGATCATTATTCAAGTCTATGGCAAGTTAAGAAGAATACTTTTGTTTTTTAAGTTTTATTTTTACAGAGACTTTTTTTTAAAACTGCTCACTTTTCAGCGAAACAACTCAAACAAGTCAAGCTAGACATTCTGTAATTTATATTTACCGACTGGTTCTGTTCTTTTACGCGCGCTTTTTAAAATTCAAATACGTTCATTTAGTTCGACATACCAGTAAGCTTACTATGTCGATTAGATGAATTTTCAAGTGAATTTTTGTATTCTTCTAAATTAATGAAATTAACAATAAAATGATTGAAAAGAGCTAAATGTGCGAATACTGAGAAATGTTTGAAAAATGAACAAGTTTGAAAAGTGAGAAATGTTTGCTACTTGCGAATTGGTCGAATTGATTAAAAAGTCAGAAAATTTCAAAATGTTGGAAAATGTGAGATTCGTTTGAGATGCATGAAATGTTTGAAATTTGCGAGATGTGTGAAATGTTTGAAAAGTGAAAAATATGGGAAATGCTTGAAGTTTGGGGAATGTTCGAAATGAAGGAAGCGTCGCAAAATTTAAAAATGTTGGCAAATTGCAAAATGTGGTAAATGTGAGATTTGTTTGAATTTTTTTTTTATCTAGAGACTTCAAAAATTTTTATTGTATTATATTAAGGGAAAAAAAAAGACTGCTCACATTGGCGCAGCCAGTAAAAAAACGAAATGTGTAATATGAAATTTACGAGATGTGTGAAATGCTTGAAAAGTAAAAATGTGGGAATGCTTGAAGTTTGGGAAATGTTCCAAATGTAGGAAACGTCGTAAAATTTCAAAATGTTGGCAAATTGCAAAATGAGGTAAATGTGAGATTTGTTTGTAATGTGTGAAATGTTTGAAATTTGCGAGGTGTGTGAAATGTTTGAAAGTTGAAAATTGTAGGAAATGTTTGAAATTCGGGAAATGTTTGAAATGTAGGAAACGTCGTAAAATTTCAAAATTTTCGAATTTCGTGAAATGTGGGAAATGTTTACAAATCGCGAAATGTGGAAATTGTTTAAAAAGTGCGAAATTTTTGAATTTTCTTAAGGTGTTGAAAAGTTTGAAAATGGCGAAAGATTTGAAATGTAGCAAATGTTTGAAAAATGAGAAATGTGGCAAATGTAGGAAACATTGGAAGGCTTTAATATGTTCAAAAATTGTCCTGTGTCAGTAAAATGCGAGACATAGAAAATATGAGATACGTTTGAAAGTTACGAAATGTTTGAAATGTTGGGTATTTTTTGAAAATCGCGAAATGTAGGAACTTTTTGAAAATTGCGAAATGTTTGAAATGTAAAGAATATTTAGAATTACAAAAATGTGGAGGTCAACGAACCCAGGTCGATTCTCCTGTTTTATAACATGTATGTTTGTATGTATGTGGGAACCGAGTGGTTATCACATAGTTGGTAGAGTGTCAAATTAATTTTCAGAAAGATTTTCGTGTGCAATGTCACTGCATACAATTATTCGTTCTGTAATAATCGTTTGAAGAGGAAATAGTTTAATAAAATTAAGCAAATCTTTTTTAACCGAGAAATCGGATTTTACTGGTTAGGATTCTGTCCTAAAACGTATAGCTTACATAATGATTATGTAACATTTTTTCTAAAAAGCGAACAAATAGTAGCACCTGTATGCGATTGAGCTGAAATAAAACAATTACTGACTGTTGAGGTCCAAAGATGACATATTCCAACTGTCAAAGTGGCATTTTAAACGTCAAACTTATAAAGTAAGTAAAATATTCGAGTTTATTCTGTTTCGTAATTATTTCTGCCTTTAGTTTAAGCTCATGTACAGTAAATTAAACATTTTAATTGTTTGAAATTACATAACTGGAAAGTTAGTTATTTGGATTAGTTGAGAGGAATTCTTTCATTTTCTAAAACTTTTCGATAACTTAATTTTCAAATTCCATTTTAAAGAGGTGTAATACATAAATAAACATTTGCAAGCGTGAATGCATGAGTCCGCATCGCACGGGTTTCAATTGGCGTACGCATCGACATTTCATACATTTATAATATTGACGCAATTCTTTAAATTTCGAATTCGCATGCAATAATTTGTGAGTTTTATTATTGCGAAAAAGTGCGCTGTTCTCTCTCTCTCTCTCTATTTTCTCATATTTTTGCATCTGTCAAAATGGCGTTTATTCACTTGTCAAATTCATACAATAGAAATCGCTCTCATTTTAACGTGTAACCCCGAAGACAGTACATTTTAAATTCTCATTTCTCTCCTTTAACACTCTATATGACTTCATCATGACAGTTCGCAGTTTTTCGCGAAAATAAAGAGAGCGGAGAGAGAACATAAAAAATCGAAAAATAGAAGAAGTCGGCAATAAGTGTTTCAAATCATTGTCCAAAATCGTTTTTCAATTAAGTTTTAGTCGTTTCAGTAATTAAGACATTGTCGAAAGACGGTGCATGAAAACATTATAGCAAAAACTATATAATTTTCGACTTTTTTCATATATTCGTCTTCTGACAAAACAAGCACCTCATCAACAATTTTCTAATTCTGATGAGATTTGGTCTCTCTCTTTCGAAAAATATTTGAAATGGAAACTTCGATTACCATAGTTAGAAATTACGCCCTTTTCCAACCATGGCCAAAACGTCAGAAAAAGTTCACTTTTCTGATCCATACAGAATCCATCATAATATGTGAGATTTATCTCAATGTTAGTACAGGTTCGTAGGCCCGACTATGCACTAGAAACCCGTACGTACTAACGTTACATATAACATTGTTTTTGAGAATATCTTATATATTACTCGAGCTTTGCTTGATCGTGGAACAATTAAACTGAAACGTGGAAATTTGGTTGGAAAGTGGTTCCGCCACTAATCGGCTATGACACAGCAAGAGTTTCAGTGCTTGAGTTAGGATTAACTTTGGAGTTTTGACGTTAGATGTAGTTATACATTCATTCTCAGATATAATTCACTAGTCCTAGTTTAACCGTAGATTGTTCATATAGAACATCAAATAGTCGGTACTTAACCCCATATCAGCATATCAAGGTGCATGACTTGACTGATGATTGGCACTGGATGCCGAAATGTTGATGCTTCTAATATGTTCAAGAACACAACTGTTCTAGTTGAGTTCAATCTGAGCGTCATTACAATGACAAAATAATTCAAAATAAAAATTCTCAACCTGTGACCTTCTGTTATCTACTTGTCTATGTGATCGAAAATTAAAAAAAAGAAAAAAATTTCCACGTTTCAGTTACATATAACTTGAGTAACATATAATAATGACTAAATGAAAATGTCCTTACATTTTTCTTTGGACCGCAATTACTCTACTTTGAGGGGTGATGGACACTCAACTAGGCCATATTCTGCAACAGCACACTAAGCCTAACATTGGGCAATGACAGACAGAAAAGATACAAAACCTCTGTAGACTAGTGTAATTCAAATATGTGTGCGTTTCCGGTCGAAAAAAATGATGTCATAATTTTACTTTCGTATGTACTTCTATATGCCATCGTTACAAAAAAACGTGAGTCATTCCCTATTTGATGCTCATAGCCTCCAAACGTAAGTTGCGGCAAATCTCAAAAGAAGAATTATTTTGTACCTCAAGCAAAGCACGCAAAGCACTGTCAACGTCAGTAGCGTTCTCCATGCTAAAATTATAAAGCTCTATCGTCGCAGTCACAGCCGTTAAATATGAATTGCTATTACAAAACTTAAAGAAAGTTAGCGCAACAAGAAGTCGAATTTCAATTCGTGTGTTTACATCCACCATTAGTAGGCTACAAGCGAAGTAGTGCTGACATGAAGATTGTACTAGATTCGATCTCAATGACAGTACGTCGAATTCCATACGGCAGAATTTCCAAAAAATTTCAGTTTTGCTGACCATTTTGTGTAAGAAAAGTTAAGGGGTTGTTCGTAAATGTCACCACGCTTAGATCAGAGAAAGTTTATATTTTCATTAAAAAACTGAAATTCTTAGAAAAGATAAAAAATAGAGATGAGTAGTAAACTAGTAATGTCTCATAACAGTCGACTGTAAAGATTTTTCTTACATACACTGACAGCTACAACAACAACAATCCGCCGTTACAACCCGTTCGGATCAAAGACTAGATCATTTTATTTACTGGTTCCGCAATTTTATGAGATCTGCTCATATGGATTCTTCGTGTCTTTCGTGTTTTTACTTTGTCAGTGGTAAATTGCACACAAGCCTAGTAGCCTAGTGCCATCTATGATGTACTACGTGCGAAAACTTGTAGGGCTTAGAATGCCGATTCGCCCCATCGGTGTGTTTTACCGGCAGGTCGTGTGCATGCTCAACAATTCAGCTACCACAGGTTGGCTATCAGGTGAAGGAACCGTGAGCTTCACTGACGGTTCTAAAACTGCAGAGGGCTTGGGAGCCGGATTATTCTCTAGGCAACTATCGATGGACAGATGGTATCACCTAGGGAGATTCGCCGATGTCTTTCAGGCTGAGACTTTTTCCACACTTATGGGAGTGGGGGAGGCAGTCTCGGCAGAAATATGTGGAAAGAATGTAATAGTCTGCGCGTCTGCGCTGATAGTGAGGCGATGATTAAGGCGCTCATGTCGGCAGTCGTGACATCTAAGCTAATAAAAGAGTTGAAGGAAACCCTGAACCGGACGAGACTGAGAAATTGTGTAACGCTGGTCTGGGTGCCCGGACACTCTGTCGTGGAGGGTAACGAGAGAGCAGATGAACTTGCGAGGAAAAGCAAAAATTTATACTTTGAGGTATTCATATCAATGCTCAGGGCAGGATGATGGCCATCCTCGGATACTAAAGGACGACTTGCTCTCTTAACGCTCATTCTTTCCGGTGCGAGTGTGGTTATTAGTAGATCTAATGTTCTACCGCAACCGTTCCGAACAACATTCAACTGATTCATGCCACACAGAGCCATGGCGTCCACAAGTTCATTCGATGACCTTTCAGGTTCGATGACCCATAATTCCCACCTACTTCGTCATACCACCACGTGATGGTGTCGGCGAGGTTATAATCACCGCCCATAACAAACGAGTCACTTACACCCGCAGAAAGAATATTTTCCAGCAACAAAGTTCATCAAAAGAAAAAATCCTCTGACAACTTTATTTAAAAACATAGAAGGGACCCGTACGTATCAGAACGGATGCGGCAAACAGAGTTGATGTTACGAAAAGACTGGAACGTATTTAAGTAAATATTGCCTTCACATCAGACTGTATTGGAAATTGCCCATAGGGCAATTTTGAAAAACCCGTCCGAAGTTACGGTGTAAAAAAATTCACCGAACGCACAAAATTGACCTCCAAATAGAGAAAAATGTTCTCCTCAATTTTGTCTACAACATAGCAAAAAACTATTTTTTGGGCTAGGGCCGACCTTAGTACTGACCTAGGGCCTTAAGTAGAGGCCTCGGATACATACTTCCATAGACAAAAATGTTTCCCTCAATTTGCTCTTCAACATAGCAAAAAACATTTTTTTATGTTAGG
>CM055406.1:103459027-103480266 GCA_029228625.1 Pseudolycoriella hygida
AGATATTTTTAAAAACATAAAAATTGACCCAATGTCCAACTGCCCGACATTTTCACCAATGCTGGTGACTTCTACTCACTAAACTCTAAAACTTTGCCAAAGAAACCTATCGCCCAACTCCCATACATTCCAAGATATTTTTAAAAGCCTAAAAATTGACCCAATGTCCCACTGCCCGACATTTTCACCAACCAAAAAAATGTATAAAGAAAATCAATGCATCATTTCGTTCCATACAAATAATTCCTTCCAAAGAAAATAACGCCACTTAATAAACAAACGTAAATACATTGAGAATATTAGTGAATGAAGCCACGTGCATAAAATAGTTTTTTCGTTTCTTCCTTTTTAGATTTATTACATTTACACACACACACTCATAACATATATATTCTCCCTGAAATTACTTGAACAAATTTCTCATACAAAATTACTAATCATTTTTCGTTGTATAAATTTTATACTTCACAGGAAGTACGCAGTTCCAAATGTATAAATACCACTTTTTAATTCGCTTGAAAGTATCGCCGTTTGGTGATGTCCAGCGCTAAGCGTCGTTGCAAAACGATGCTAGGTGCGGATGGCGATACTGTTCTTATTATGGGAGACACTGTACCCATAATAAGAGCGCTTTATTTTTGTTGGACTGCTTCATTGCGGTCCAGAATTAACAAAAGGAACGTCTCTCGTTCTCTGTCTCTAGGTTTCCCTTGTGGTTTTCTCTTCACCCTCGAAATTAGGTTTGCATTGCTTTTTTGGGTTAGATAGATTCACATGCGAATCTACTTTTGCATTGCCTTTTTTTGAATCATATAAGGCAATGCAAAACGACTTTTTGCTTTAGTTCCTCGGAACTCTTCAAGCAGGTCGGACGTAGATAGATTCACATGCGAATCTTCTTTTGCATTGCCTGTTTTTGAATAATAGAAGGTAATGCAAAAGAATCTACTATTGCATTGCCTTTTCTTTGGCTTTCGGCTTATAAAAGGCAATGCAAAACGACTTTTTGATTTAGTTCCTCGGAACTCTTCAAGCAGGTCGGACGTATGTTGGTTCACGCTGGAAATTTGTGACCGACAATTTACAGACAGACAAACAGACAAACTTTTGAATTTTATAATTATAAATTTAAAGATGGAACTTTCATTTGCAAAATATTTTGATTTAATTTTGAGTGAAGATGATCTAGATTGTGATTGTGATAAAGAAACATATGCAAGGGACCCGAATAGATTTGCTTACGAATATAATTCGGTACTCGGCTACCTCTCTAATAGCAAAAGAATCAACAAAGTCGGTTAGGATTTACACGATTTATGTAAACAAACATGTTGGGCTCTAGTAGAAACTCAGTTTTGGGGACCTGGCTGAGTCCAAGGACCGACATGAGGCCCACTTGAGCCCTAAGCATAGGCAAAAGTTCCTTCAAAAAAAAATTATGGAAATCGGAAAAGATTTACTCGAGTTATGTACAAAAGACCAAAAACCACTTAAACGGCCCTAGCTCGGCGGCCCTTGGGCCGTCAGTGCCCAGATTCAATAATATAAAAGATTTTTCTATTGCCTTTCAGGGAAAAAAAAAGTTTTTGAAAATCGGTTGAGTTTTACTCGAGTTATCGTGTTGACAGACGGTCGGACGGACGGACATTTTTTTAATGCTGTTTCGTCATCTAAGGACCATGATCGATGCTCCCCCCCCCCCCCTACTCCCGGGTCGAACGGGTCTAAAAATGTTCGTGCGTCCGTCCGTCCGTCAACACGATAACTCGAGTAAAAGTCAACTGATTTTCAAAAACTTTTTTTCCCTGAAAGATAATCAAAAAATCTTTTATGGGATTGAATCTGGGCGCCGAGCTAGGGCCGTTTAAGTTGTTTTTGGTCTTTTGTTCATAACTCAAGTAAATATTTTCCGATTTTCATAATTTTTTTTTGTTTGCAAGATCTGGGCATGGCCGACGATTTATGGAAGATTTTTAGATTTACTGCATCAGCCTACGATTTGGTACGAAAATCTGCCATCCCTACGATTGCATATGTGGCGCCCCAGTAAACATTTTTGGGAGGCACAGTCTGCGATGTAAAAAGAATCTTGGAAAATACTCCCGACATGCTGAACTAAATCGAATAATACACCAAGCCCTGCATCGATCAATATGAATTCACGGCTTGAACCAACCGGACTGCTCCGCGATGACGGCAAAAAGCGTCCAGGCGTTATAACATACACCGCCTGGGAGAGAAGCAGATCCCTCGTGTGGGATGCTACATGCGCAGATTCTTTAGCCCCATCCAACATGACAGGCAGATCGAAAACACCGGGCATGGCGTCGGAAAATGCAGTGAGACGGAAACATTCCAAATACACTAAAATTAAATCTAATTATCATTTCGTTGCTGTGGCGGTAGAATCGCTAGGTCCTTGGTCGAAAGAACCGGTGAGTTTGCTTAACAAAATCGGAACCAAACTCATCAGACTGTCAGGCGAACCAAAATCTAGACACTATCTGTTCCAAAGGATATCGTTAGCAATCCAGCGTGGTAATGCAATGTGTATTATTTCTGGCATCCCAAAAAATTGCACGCTGGACGAAGTGTACTCGCTTTAATAATTATTCTTTTTATAATTTTCCTTTGACATTAAGACATGTTCGACAAAGCTTGTAGAAAGAATTGAAATAAAAATTTCCTAGTATTTCCAAATAGACAAAAATGTGCGTCTCAATTTTCCCTACAACATAGCAAAAAACAAATTTTTTGTTAAGGGACCGACTTAGAACCGACTTAGGGCCAAAAGGAATTGCCTCTGACACATACTTCCACAGACAAAAATGTTTCCCTCAATCTGCTCTGCAATATGACAAAAAATGTTTTTTTGATTAGGGCCGACCTTAGGACCGACCAGAGGCCCAAAAAAAAATGTAGGGCCCTAGCAGATAATCGTTTTTAGTACCCTAGCTAAGTCCAAAGACTCAAATCTATCAAAATGCGTAGCTGAGCAAGCTAAATCGGAATCGTTCGATTTCGGAAGCGAAAGTTATATGTGATATCGTACGCTTGATGCTAATTTGGTCACATTCAAATTGTGACTTTAGACTTTTAGGAATAAACTCGCTGTTAATTTCGATTTACTTGGCCAAAGCCTCAGAGTAAAATGGGATTTCAGACTCGTAGTCCCGTAGATTGGTTGCTGAAGACACGATTTCTTTGACCCCATTTACCGAAGACAAAAACGCTGGAAGGGAAATTTCTTGGAACGAACGAACACCTAGGTCGCCAAAATTTACTGGTAAACTAGACTGAGTCCATTGCGTGATGTTTAATTCCACGTTAAGTATTTTTTCCAGTGCTGCCTTTAATTTTATATCAAATTCATTTAAGAGCTCAGGGAATTTCCAAAGCGGAGCACATCTGAATACCTTTGGGACTGTCAAACAGTTTTTCAAGATGAAAAAAGCGTTGTGCGTTTGAAGAGAAGATAGACGGCTAACGAGTGCATTAATCTTTTTCGAATTTTCTTCTGGTAAAGGATTCTATTCCTGTTTCTAGCATTGGCGTACCTAAAATCATCAATAACTCAGATTCCGGGGGCTATTGTTTCGAATTGATTAATTATGTTGGCGTCACGCTGACCATTGCAAAAATAAAGTTCACACTTCTCGCTATTGAGCTCCAAACCAAAGGACATTGCTGCTTCCTTGATAAAAGTTAAATCGGCGAGCACTTTGGTCGGTGTGTCGCCGTCGTCGAGGTACCACATGTTTAATTACGACTTTAAACTTATCACTAACGAATGGATAGCTAACTGAAGATTAGTGGGTCTGCGGTATCGCCTTGTTGGGTCCCCACTTTCGACAAAATGATTTTGCCTCCGTAAGCGAGAAGCGTAGGCTTTAAATAGCATTGACGAAGGTAATGGTATAATTGTGGAATCTTATCCTTAATTTCTGTTAGCATTACGTCTCTTTCTACACTGTTAAAAGCATTCTTGATCAATTTTGTCCTTTCGGAATTTTTTTTTTCAATATTGCCCTATAGACAATTTCCAATACAATTTAATGTGAACGCAATATTTACTTAAATACGTTCGAGTCTTCGAGAATTTTTTGGCATTTAAGACTTGCATCACGGCCCCTTACTACCGTGCGGCCATGATAGACTCACTGTATAATCTACGGTTGTTAGAAATTATCTGTAAGTAAATTTCATAAATCTTTACGAACCTCACAGAGATCCTTCACATTTCATAGTTTGTTCATCGATACTCCAATGTTTGTCAGCAGAGAGTTGATATTTTTGCTGGGACTTAGGTAAGTCTCAGCGAAAATATCAGCTCTCTGTTTGTCAGTCACTGCACGACTCCAATTTAATTAGAGAGTACTATACCATTTGTTTATGCTAGAAATCATCAGTCGCTAATCAAAGTTTTTAAATAAAGTGAGACTATAAATTTGTTCTTAAACTCCCATTTTTTATCATCTATAAACAGTATACCTGATATCGAATATAGTTACGGCTATGCACAATAAGAATGACCGGGGATATGGAATATCACCGTTTTCTCTATTTCTATGACATTCCGACTTCTCTCATATGGGTGTTGTTTCAAATGGCGAAATGAAAGAAGCCGGCGAATTATAGAAATAGAGAAAACGGTAATATTACAAATAGCGGGTCATTCTTATTGTGCATAGCTGTATCTAAACTATTTTCACAAATCAAACAAAAGATTTATGGTGTCCTTTTTCTTCTAAGCAGTCATAGAGAAGTTTAACTTTCGTAACAAATCAAGGGCACACAGAAACATGCGTCCGTTACGCAAGTCCACTGACGTCAGAAAAATTGGTGAACGGCTGCCCTACAATGCATAAATAAGTTACAAACCGGTTTTAACAAAAGGATTCTTTTGTTAGAACCGGTTTGTAAGTTTTTATGTGTTGTAGGGCAGATGGGCACGCGGTAGCGATGCGCCCGTGAGTCAAGTCCTCATACGAACAAAAAATTCAGAATTTTTTTTTCGTAGACTTCGGAACTATATGCAAAGCTAAGTTTTGACTTTATAAGTTAGTTCCTTAGTTAGTTAGTGGGTTAGTTAGTTCAAGAGCCATTTGTATGAAAACCGAATTTTTTTGGATCGTGCTCGAAAACGGCTCGATAACTTTTCTTGAAATTTTGCAGGAAATTTCGGGTGGGCATTCTACGCAATATGAGATTTAAAAAAAGGGGGGGGGGTACCGGCCTCGTTTGGGTGCCAGCGCTCATAGAAACTCCCATACAAGTCCCATATAAAAGCATATTTTGTATGTGTTTGTGTGTGTATTCAAGGTATGGGTCAAACATGAGCAAAATTTTTAGAATGTGACCTAAGGCGGCGGTGATGGTGAAATCGTGACGGCGGTCAGTTGTGGCCGCCACCGCCAGCTATGGCAGTCGCGCGAAGTGCTGTGGCGCCAAAAAAATTTTATGAATGAGGGTTGTAGATGAGGTGATTGTGATCATTTTCGAAGATAAAAGTGGTGGCCGCCACCGCCAGCTATGGCAGTTGCGCGAGGTGCCGTGGCGAAAAAAAAAAATTTATGAATGAGGGTTGAAATTCGAATAGAAGAATTTCGAATAAAATTTTTTTTCGCCGAAATTTGTTTCCTATTTCCTTCCAAAACTAATTATATCACAACAAAAATCTTTTTTAAAAGGGAAACGGGAAACGTGACGCAAGTCCTCGTCCCTTCTTCCAAAACAACTGATATCAATTGGGGTGACGCTTAAAGCTTTGAAACGCAAAAAATTCTTTTGGAATGTTTTCATTTTTGATCAAAAAAATGCGTCACAAATGCCGGATGAAAAGGGATTTTTGTTGTGATAAGTATATTTCTCGTACGTCACAAATGCCGGTGGTCGTCGATTCTCATGACGACGTTCGTTACCTTCGAATTTGTAGCTTGCTAAGAGTTGTCGTAATTTTACGAATTCGTAAGTGCATGAGAGCTGCCGCCCAGACGCATTCGGATTTTACACGGAAAACTTTGAAATAGTAAAGGCAAAACAACTCTTGGAACTTCTTCAAAGGCAAAATATTTGGTTGCAGCAGCTAAAAAAGCAGAAAAATATGGTTGTTGTGTCTGGCATTTGTGATCTAGATTTGGTTTGCTGGTGAATTTTTGTAGCGTCGCTAGTCGTTATGAGTGCGCTAGTTTGCAACAATTAAAATAATTTATACAAACCCACTCTAAGCTTGAATTGTATATGAGTCTGTTGAAATGGTTGGAAAAACTTCATATTTGAAGCACCTTTTCTCGCCAGAGCCCATCAAACTTCATCTAGTTGTCAGAATTAAGCCTCGTGACTAAGAGAAGGTAGATTTTGAATGTTAAGTAACAGTTTCCCCCATCTAAAAAGGAGAAAAAAATATGCTAGAAGTACGAATCCCGAAACATTGCAAGGAAATTTATTAAATTCTGATTAAGTCATTATTAAGTTGTAGGAGATAATATTGGAAGAGACCCGCACGCTACACAGAATACACATATAAGATATAAGCCACAAAGTTTCACCAACCTGCATAAAGCCACGTTTTTGACCACTTTTTCGAACGTAGCTTCGAAATTTCTTGACCGATTTTGGCCAAATTCAATCCCATAATCACTTTTTCTATTACAGAGAGATAGAATCATGAGCTTGTGCAACTTTTTAGACCCGTACGAGGAAACGAGGCTCTTCGGAAAGGGGTCTATTGAGGAGGTTTGTGAACTGTCGAATATCGACCCGGTAGTTGGTTAGTTTTTATCTTTGGGATCAAAGTAAAAAGACAAATCTGCAAAAAAATGTGTCGAATAAAAACCGATTTTCAAAATCTTTAGTTTTCCCTGAAAGGTAATCAAAATAGTATAATATAACACAAGAACTATAGTCGCGTGATCATAGACGAGTTTTAGTGAATGATCCGAGGGTTGTAGTGTAAGGTCTATGAATAGACCTTACCCATCACCCCGAGGACACTTAACGTATCGAGACTATGATCAAGCAATTTGTACTTTTGTTGTGTTGTGGCTGGTGCCTATATAGGCCAATTATGCACGAAACTGTGCATTTCAACTTTACAATATCCACAACCAGTTTTTATACGAAACTTAACTGCGAAAAAATATAGCTGTATATATGAAACATCGTCAAACTTCATGTAATTTCGATCTCAATCACTCAAAATGAACTTTAACTGAAGTTTTTTTTAGAATTTCTAGAATAATGTACACATGTCTTTTTTGAGAATAGTGTGCGCTCCACATATTTCGAATTTTTTTCCATGTATTTTTGCGTGTAAGGGGAGAAGAGGGGTCTAAAATGACTCCTTTATTGTATACCTCACTGAAATCAGCAACAAAATTTATTTGACTCGACTCTAATTTAGTCAACTCCACCATAATAACGCTGATTATTGTCGAGTATACCATAATAAATTATAGTAATGTGTCGATGTATGGAACTCAACTATAATCGGTATATTATAGTCCTATTTTCAGTGGTTTTGAGTGTTAAATTGGCGTATTACAAGCACCAATGCAATAAAATCTTTTATTACCTTGGCGCCTATAATAAGTCGCTGAAAATAGATCTATATTATGCCGATTATAGTCGATGCCCATACTTTTGAACTCACGACCCACCGATCCGCAAGAATCGACGCTAACCACTGCACGAATTCGCTCATTTAGTATGTACAAATTTTGTTGATACTGTCTGTTGACAAATAGAAGCTTATGTATTTTGAGTGGTTTTCTTTACGGTTCGTATTTGTATTTGTATTTTTGTTCGTTTTGTATTTGAATCAGTTTTTATTTATGTTATAAATGTGATTTTTTCACAGAGCAAAATTCAAATGTCTATATGAAAATAGTAATTTCACGCGACGACCAAAACGACTAAAAAAATATTGGAAAAAAAATTGAAAAAAAGACCTGCAGCCGCCGGACTCTAACCCACGGCATGTAGATCAGAAGGATACAATGCTAACCACTGACCAAATACGGTCATTTGTTACGAATAAATTTTGTTGATACTGTCTGTTGACTACAAACGAAGTAATGCATTCAGAAGTCATTTCAAACTCATTTCATGAAATGTTGTATGCAAAAAGATATTGGTGAATTTTTATCACTTCAAATTTTTTAACGGGGTACAAATGTCTCTCACAAACACTAGCGTTGTTTTTCTCCATATTCAACATACATACTCAAGCTTATGTATTTTGAGTGATTTTGTTTACGTTTTGGTTCGTTTTGTATTTGAATCAGTTCTTATTTATGTCATAAATGTTTTCTCACAGAGCAGAATTCAACTCGTCTTCGTTCAAGCTCTTGAATAGAGCTTTCAGTTCTGTTATACGGTATGTTTATGGGAAGAGGAGGTGTGACAATATTGAAGCTTTGCTGAGTCACCTGCTAGGCTGTGATTTGATGGGTCATCTTAAATTTTGGGCCATGAGCTTTATGTACCGTCTTATTACATTAAAATGTCCGTCATACCTGTTTGAGCTGATTGTCTTTGGGCGCTCTTGCAGGACACGCCAAATCGTAGTACCTAAACTGGATAATTCAGATTTTCTTTTTGGTAAAAGGTTTGTTGACTGGAATGCCCTGCCATCGGTGGTGAGGAACTCGAGTTCCCTTGAAATGTTTCGAAAGCGCTACTTCTATGAGTTGAGAATTAGGAGGATGGCTGATTGAGCAAAATGATGGGAGTATTGCGAATTGATTCACAGAAGAGGTGGTTGTTAGGGGGGAAATTACTTTTGTTAGTTGTGGGCACCGCTATCTTGCTTTGCATTTCTTTCTTTTTTTATTCTATCTCTTTTTTTGTGATAGTTTTTCTTCTTTTTTGAACTTAGCTTCTAATTAACTCTAATCTTTTATTGTTATTTTTGAACACCTTTTGATTTAAGTCTATTTGTTAATTTTATTCAATTTGAATGTATTTCTGTTTTGTATTTCGTGTGCATGCCCAATTCATTTTGTATAAGGTTCTTGGCCTTGGCAAGCATTATAAATAAACATATGATGATGAAATGTCTTTATGGAAATAGTAATTTCACGTGACGACCAAAACATAAATAAATAGAATTAAAAAAAAAAATATTGGAAAAAAAATTGAAAAAAAGACCTGCAGCCGCCGTGTCCCGAACCCAGGACCCTGACACTTCGAAGCAGTGATAAATTCTCGCAGCTATCACATTCATGCGCTCGAATGAATAACGTACGATATTCTCTCGCCTAATGAAATAAAATATTGTATTGGTGGGCGTGAGAAATCTCGGATATCTTCTAATGTAAATATTGTACTCTTACTTGTTCGCTACGCTCACTCGTTATGTACAATATTTACATGAGAAGAAATCCTCGATTTTCTCTCGCCCACCAGTAAAGTACTATTATCTATCCGAGGTCGAACGAAATTCGATGGTTACAAACGTCGAGGTAAACACACAAGCCCCGTGTACTTTCGTCACTTCGTACGGGTTTAAACGTGCATGTCCATGTCCATATATCGTGCTTCTACACGAAAGCAGAGATACTCCTAAATATTTTCGGTTTCAATGTCTGTTTGGTGAAGCTCATAAAATCTTGATAGTGTCGTAAAACATATCCTACTAGTCTTTTATAACGTTTTATAGAATCGTATTTTCTTTGTTCGCAAGTTAATTTTAAGCAACCCAAACGATTATGTTGATTCTCATGCAACAAAATTAATAAATATAAAATGAACAAACAATGTGCTCTAGATTCAAAAATAAATCGCTGGTCGTTACTTTTAACCCATTCTCTACTTTGACCTTTTACTCCTTTTAAAAGAGAAACGCGAATAAAGTTAAAGCTTGGTTTGCACAGTTAACGTCATCTTAATTTGTGTAGAATTTCGAGTCGACCGTCTTTCATGCGCTTGGTATTCTTGTATTTTCCTTTATTCTTTTGTTTAAATCGGTTCGCAAAGTGCTTATACTTTGTACGCCAGATTTAGTTAGAGAGTTGTGTTATTAATCAGGGTAAAACACATACACGAAAAAGGCGCGCCGAGTTTGGTTTTAATCGTATGGGGCAAACATTAAAAATAAATGATACAAAGGAAAATAATAAGTATGTAATGGAATACGATTGCTCAATGGTATATTATAATTCAAGGGGAATTATTGCGTAATTATAGTCGAGGTGGGATGAAATTTCAAGGGGCGTTAGCCCCAAGAATTTTCACCCACCGAGACTATAATTGCGCGATTGTTCCCTTGTACTATACGATAGTTTGTCACATTTGAGCCTATAATTGCCAATTATGCACAAAACATGACAACAAACTTAACATAAATCAAAAATCAAAACTCATCGAATTTGTTGCAAAAAATGTCGTCTAGATTGATTTTTCGATTTAGTATGCGGTTGTGATAACAACACACGTATCATTCTCATTCATTCGTGTTGTTTCAGTGTAGCCTACGTCATCATTAAAGAACCGGGCTATAATAGCGTCATTACAACCCTACTTTTAACAAGAAAGTCGACTATAATAGGCCGATTATAGCCCCATTACTAGTGCAATAATTGGCTTATTATAGGCTCTAATGTGATAAATGTATATATAAGTTTGTTTTTATTCGCGAGCGAAGCGAGCGACATTTTTTTGGAAATTTTTTATTAAATAAAACTTCTGTACGTAAGGGAACAGTTAATAAAAAAATTTGACATTTGTCTTTATCTTTATTTTACTTTTTTTGGAATTTTCTGACGAATTTCAGACAATCATGAAAACGTTGTTTTATAAATTCAAGTCAATGAATTTTACTGATTTCGTAATGTTTTAATTTTCACTTTCATCACAAGTTACAAACAACGTTTTTTGCTCCTTTATGGTCATACTTACTTACTTAACCGGCACTACAACCCACTAAGGGTCTTGGCCTTCTGCAACATGCTTCTCCAACCGGACCTATCCGCAGCTAACGTCTCCCAGCTGGATACTCCCACAGTTTTTAAGTCGGCAAGAGCTGCGTCATACCATCTGGATTCTGGACGCATTGCACCTCTGTTGCCGTCCGGTCTGGTTTTAAGGATTTTTTTTCGGAATACGATGATATCGGTTTATTTTGGTAGTTCTGACTATGTCCGGCTCTCCATAAAGCTGACTAAGCTCATTGTTGAATCGTCTGCGCCATCTGTTGTGCCTTTGATCGAATACTGGTCCAAATATTGTCCGCAGTACTTTTCTTTCGAACGTGTGGGGCGATTTTTCGTCTCTTTGTGTCGAGCACCATGACCCCGAACCATACGTAACCACCGGTCTGATCACAGATTTGTACATTGCGGATTTTGAATTTCGGCTTACTGACTTGGACTTTAAGATTTTCAGAAGGCCGTAATAACTCCGGTTGCCCAGTCCGCAATGTCGTTATTAGTGTTCTGCTCCGATCCAAGGTATACGAATTTGTTGACCATTTTGAATGTGTGTGTGTGTGTGTGTGTCGATCGTTACGGTTTCCTCCTGGTGTCGATTCGAAATCGGGATAATCATATATTTCGTTTTTTCGTCATTAACTTTCAACCCAAAGTCGGTACCTTTCCTCTCTTGTCTTTAACAACATCCATTTTTCGTCTAAGTATGTCCAGGTCGTCTGCAAAACCTAGCAACTGACTGGACTTGGTGAAAGTGGTGCCGCTGGAATCTATGTCCATGGTGCGCACAGCTGCTTCAAGGGTCAGGTTAAAAAGCAGCGTCGCGAGAGGATCTCCCTGATGTAGGCCTTCCTCTATGTCGAAAATCTCTGACAGTTGATTACAGATCCTTACTCGGCTATTAGCTCCGTTCAGTGTTAACTTGGTTAGTGAGATCAGTTTGTTGGAATTCCAAATTCCTCCATTACTCTCCATAGCTTACTTCTTCTAACACTGTCATAGGCTGACTTAAAATCAACGAACAAATGGTGTGTTTCAATGTTGTACTCTTTGCACTTCTCCAAGATCTGTCTGATATTAAACAGCTGGTCTGATGTTGAACGACCTACACGAAAACCACCTTGGTATTCACCTACAGAGTTTGTCATGTATGGATGAAGGCGCTGGTGAAGAATATTTGCAAATATCTTGTAAGCAATATTCAGCAGAGCAATTTCTCGAAAATTGCCACACTCCATTTTATCAACTTTTTTGAGTATGGGACAAAGTCTTCCTTTCTTCCGGTAACTCCTCGACATTCCATATACGCGCGATGAGCTCGTGCATCTCCATATATAGCGCGTTGCCGCCGTTCTTGAAAAGTTCGCCGGGTAGATTGTCTATCCCCGGGGCTTTGAAATTTCTGAGCCTCGAAATTTCAGCTTCAACTTATTGCATCGTTGGTTCTTCTATGTATGGTTGCGCAGTATGAAATGGCAATTCGTTGTTTTCTTCGTTTCGGTTAAGCGGTGTGTTCGGATTAAGCAGTTCTTTGAAGTACTCAGCCCATCACGCAATGCACTTTTCCTCATCTGCTAAGACGAATCCATTCTTGTCCTTACACAGCAAAGGTTGTTGACTGTAACCATTTTTGGATTCGTTTACTTTCCGATAGAAGTTCCGAGTTTCCATCCTATTGCCAAACTTTTCAATTTCGATCAAAACGTTCCTATCCTGCAGCCGTTTTTTGTTTCAAAACAGTTTTCAAGCGAAATTTTTCTTCGAACGGTACTCTGCCTGGCCTGCTCGAGTGTATCGACTCAGAGTTTTTAGCTGAGCTGCATTTTTGTTCTCCAGAGCTCGTCGAACCAGTTATTTCTTTTATTCCCCGTTCTCGTTCCCAAAGTCTCTGCCGCGGCGCTCCCTACATTCCGCCTGATTTGATTCCACGCATCGTCTATACTGTGTTGCTCGCTGACCATTTCTTCGATAATTTTTCTCTCCAAACTATCCTCGTATTTGTGTTTGATGTCTTCATTCTGCAGTTTTTCAACGTCCCACTTTTTCAATACCTGTTGTCGGTTGTGTTGGACCGATATGCGAGACCTAACAACCACTTTAACCAAGTAGTGGTCAGAATCAACATTTGGTCCTCTACAGCTCCTGACATCCATTACATTTAAACAGTGCCGTCCATCTATCAAAACGTGATCAATCTGGTTTTTGGTTTGTCCATCAGGTGATACCCATGTCGCTTTATGGATGTTTTTATGTTCGAAACCATGTTTCTTGATGCTGCGAAAGGAACTACCCGCGTACCGTTGTCGTTAGAGTTTTCATGGAGGCAGTATTTACCAATTGTGGGACGATAGAAGACTTCGCGACCTATCTTGGCATTCAGATCTCCAAGCAGAATCTTATTGTCACGTTTCGGCGCTCCATCATATATCTCCACCAGTTTCTCGTAAAATAACTCCTTCGCTTCGTTATCTTTTTCCTCCGTGGGTGCGTAGGCGTTAATATGAGCATAGTTGAAAAATGTTTCTCTTATCCGTAGAGAGCACAATCGCTCGTCAACAGGATTGAAGCCAATCACCGCGTTTCTAGCTGTGCCGAAAACCATGAAACCCGTTCCATACCCTCTTGGACTGTCGTTACTTTTCCCACTGTAGTAGAACTTATAGTCTCCACTGATCATGGTGCCCTTTCCAGGTCATCTAGTTTCTTGCACTGCCATGATGTCAATTTTTGCTGCTCTTAGCGCACTTGTGAGAGATCTCAATCCTCCTGGCCGCAACAAATTTCTTACATTCCATGTTCCTAGTTTTAAATCATTGTCCTTTTTCCGTTGCTTGAGTCGTTTCCGTTTATCCTGTCCGATCCGAGGCTGTGTTGTTGAGTTCATAACCGGTATCCCTTTTTTCCGGTGTTTGGAATACTTACATAGACAAAAATATTTCCTCCGTTTTTTCTACAACATGTCGAAAAACTATTTTTGTGTCTAGGACAGACCTTAGGACCGAACTAGGGCCATAAGGAAATGCCTCGGACACATAATTTCATAGACAAAAATGTTTCCTTCAATTTGTTCTGCAACATAGCAAAAAAAATTTTTTTGTTCGGGCCGACCGTAGGACAGACCGGAGGCCCACTTCAGCCTAAGCACAGGCGCCGTGTTCCAATTTGTTTTTGAATATAATTCGGTGCTCGATTACCTCTTAAATATAAAAAGAATCAACAAAATCAGTTAGGATTTATCCAACTTATGTAAGCGAACACGTTGGGCCCTAGTAGAAACTCAGTTTTGGGGTCCTGACTGAGTCCAAGGGTTTCCACTCAAAAAATTTTCTTCCATAAAACGGGATAAAAACACGATAAAAAAAATTTGAAAATCGAAAGAGATTTACTCGGGTTATGTACAAAAAATACGTGCAGCCCTAGCATAGACTCGGTTTTAGTGTCCTAGCTAAGTCCAGGGACACAAATTCAAAAAAGTTTCTTCCGTGAATTGTGGGCCATGCCCAGTTCTTTCAAACAAAAAAACAATTATGAAAATCGGAAAAGATTTACTCGAATTATATACAAAAGACCAAAGGCCACTTAAACGGCCTTAGCTCGGCGGTCTTTGGGTCGACAGTGCCCATATTCAATCCCATAAAAGATTTTTCGATTTCCTTTCAGGGAAAAAAAAGTTTTTGAAAATCGGTTGAGTTTTACTCAAGTTATCGCGGTGACAGACAGACGGACGGACGACCGAGCACCAGGATCGATGCTCCCCACCTACTCCCAGGTCGAAATTGGGGTGGTTGCAGACGTCGTGGTAAACGCATAAGACCCCTTTTCGAAGAACTTCGTTCTTCGTACGGGTCTAAATATAAAAAACGAAGCCAAAAGCCAAAACATAAGAGACGAAGGAACAAAACTCTAAAAAGAAAAAATAGACCGTTTACACAACATGCAGACAATCAACCGCTCAAGTATTTCAAGACTCTCTTCCGAAATTCTACCAAGCCCAGTGCCTCCCACACAATCTTTGGAACCATATTCCACTCCGCTATACCCATTACCAATTGTATCAACATTGTAGGTGCTTTAGCCGCCAGTAACAACTCACAGAACAATAACACCTCATCATTAAAACAATTTTCAGAATTTTGTAATCAATCCTCGTTGTGAAATGTTAGGAGTTCCTTTACAGCAATTGCTCAGCTTAGTGATTCTATCGTGCCAATGTCTCGAGAAATCAATTACAAGCGAAAGAAATTTCGGATATTTTTCAGTGTGTACAATCATTCATATAATAATTTCTTCGTCAGATTCCGAGGAAAAGTAGCAAATGTAAATCTCAAAGCTGAAACAGCAAGTTGTTTAAATATAAATAAACCGCAAACCAGGAAACTGAAGTGTATCCCTTTTGGTACACAAGCGATATACATAGGCGTACTACGTACTTCATTCTATTTAGTAAAGAGCTCAAATTTACATACATTATTCGCGCCTTCAAGGCAAACATTTGCTTTTATTCAAGTTTATTACAGCAATTAAGTCATTTGGTGGCGTATTTACGACAATTAAAGCAAATATTTTCGAATTCGTTGGGAATATGTAAAACACGAATTCTACACACTGTACATTGCGATATGAATGAAAATCCAAAAATTCAAAAATTTCCTTTGCTGTTGTCAACTGTTCCATTTGTTAAGTAACTGAGAATTTCATCCAACATTTTGAATTTGAATTAAATGGATAAGCTGACAAGATATAGTAATCACACCTACATACTGGGTGGATGAATTATCTTTAATTGATTCTGAAATTAAATTAGCTTTGTGTGGCTCAATGTGTGTCAGAGTCTGTAAGGATTTGATTCAACCGACACCAAGCTCTCACCAAAATGCAAATTCACCAAAGCATCATCGTTTGAATAGAGTAAAATTTCGCTATATAAAATTCACTTGTTTTCGACAAAAAATATGGTGAGAAATGATGGAAGGCGCTTTAATATCGGGGATTCGTAGCATAAATAGCGACGGTAAAATAAGGAATTGTTCGCTTATAGCGACCAGCCAGCGCTCGCGAGAAAATTTCGCAACCGATCTGAACAGCCTGAACTTTGAAAGATAGATGCTTCCCATGATTCAAGTTCGAAGATGAGCAAAATCGGCCAAGTAGCTCCGGAGATATGGTCGAAGAAGATGTCTGATGTCTGATCGGGTAAGATGTCTGGGCACTCTGACCAATAGACTGGACGAAATTGAGTTTCTTGGCCATATAAGAAAACAGTTTTTCGTCTATATTTCCTTAACTATGCAATATGTATATTTTTTGTCAAAGGCAAAGCTGTAGAGAAATAAATTTAAGCGAACAGTTGTTTCAGGGGTTTGGGTAAAAATGCCATAATCCCGGCATATGACCACTTCTAGAATTGGGAGGGATGACCTATATCTCTAGAATTATAAGAGAACTTATCTCTAGAACTATAATAGGTAGAAAGTTGCTTCTAAAGGCAAAGTTGTAGAAAATAAAATCTTAGAGAACACGTGTTTCATGGTTTTAGGGGAAATGGCCCAATCCTTGGATATAAGCTTTTCTAGATTTGAATGGTCTGAGACGTACTTCGGCAGAGAACAGAAAACGTTCGAGTCTATTCTGATACGTACGGTACGGGTGTTTGGTTAAGTTTCGCACTGAAATTAGTCCAGTTCGAAACGTTCGATGTTCGAACGGGATAAATATGATATTACTGTATGTGTGAGAGTGTGTTGGTGACAAGTAATGGGCGATATATAAATGATAACAAATTTACTTAAATCAAACGTCAAGTCTGCCCCAAACACTCTCGTGTGTAGAGTAAAACATTATACGATACTATGATAACTCGATGTGCACTAACACTCGGGCAAGCACTCGTGTACGTACACATCTCGTTATATACTTCATAGTATTGTAACGCACCTAATACATCATAGATGGCACTAGGATTGCGTGCAATTTACTACTGACGCAGTAAAAACTTCGGTAACGAAAGGATCTGTAAGCAAGAGCTCATACAAAATTGCGGGACTAGTAAATAAAAATGATCTAGCCTATGATCCGAACGGGATGTAACGGTGGATTACTTATTTATTTTATTTTAAAGCGACGATTAGTTTCCCATTAAATACCAATTTTTGAGATGGTAAATGAGTATTTATTGCATTATTCTTAGTATTTATCCGCCTAGAGGGATAAATTCCTCTGTCTAAAGGGATAAATCATCGGTCAGACTAAAAATTTTAAATACAAAAACTCCAACGCTGAGAATCGAACACGGAACGTTCCGCGTCGTGGCCAACGATGCAGACCACTACACCACACAGCCTTAGAATATACACGAATGGCGAATTGGAAAATTCTCGCAGCTCAATCTCACATAACATGTGTGAGTGAGTAAATTTTTTTCAAATCTCTAAAGTGATTCAATTTGAATAACACATGCGTGTGTGTTTGGTTCGAAATTTTGTTTCCCAATGCACAAGCGCATTGTTCATTGTGACATAATCTTCGGTTGTGTTTTATGTAGTTATATAAAATGTGCATTTAGGTTCAAGCATGCGCGAAATTTTTTTTATTTCACTTTCTCCTATCTAGATGCAATAATATGATAATTTGAATATTTTATGCAATACACAAACATAAAAAAGTAAAATAAAATTGTCGTCCATCAGAATTGAACCCCGACACTTCGCCTCAAAACAATTAATTCAACTGTGCACTAACTCACTCGGCCATCAGTGTATATATGTGTAACGTTCAATACATCGTCGGTACTACAATACCAAATGTGTCGTCTACATGAACTGCGAATTGTATTCTCGCAGTTATTGTGATTCAATTTAAATCTCACATAAAACGTAGATACTTATTATATGTGTGCGTACTTTTACTTTATTTGAAGAGATTGCTTTCGAAAACAAATTTTTGAATAAATTTTTTGAAATATTACTTTTTTGAAACTTTCGTATTTTCAGGTCTCTTTCTTTGTTATTTTCATATATTTTTTGGCAATATAAAACATAAAAAAAGTGAAAAAAAACTGTCGCCTATCAGGAATTGAACCCGAGACACCGCATCTCAAAACAATTGCTACTACCGTGCACTAGCTCGCTCGACCATCAGTAATTGTGTTTAATGTACGACATATCGACGCTATTAAAATAAAATAATACACTTACACATTCGAATAGATGTTCACGTGTATATTACATACACTTGCTTGCTATCTTATGTAATTGTAATGTACTATTATTAGTCGAGTTTCATTCATAAGTTAACGTTTTTCAGTCGTTGCTTCATGCAATGTTCAAGTTCAGTTCGAAGAAGTTAAAGAGTGTAATTTTCATGTTTTTCGTGCGAAAGATACATAAAATTGTATATCCAACATGTTCATTTATATGTGTTCTGCTACCCTGGAACTTTTCACTAATCTCGCACAATATTCAGCAACTTTTAAATAACTAATTAATAATAAATAAATATAGTTTATTGATCAGCATTTGTACAAGAATTTTGATTGTAAAACAATAATTAAACTAAAAAACTTTAATCACAACAAATAGAATATCTCCTTCATGTTATCGTATGACCTAAAGGTGCCCATGACAGCCGCTGCATTCCCCCTTTGTATGGCTATACTCAGCCTTTGTTTAAGGAAGGATTTGGAGCGTGGTTCTCACGTTTTCAGGAGTATCCTTTTTGTTAGTTCGTCGAAAAATTCGGTGGCTTCATTACACCATGGTCCCATCGTCTCCACTGCGAAGGGTACAAATAGGTAATTTTGACATATTAATGTCTCGTATTTTTTCTCTTTTCGTTTAGCTTTGTCCGCTGCTGCTGCGCCTGCTTGTCTTGAGCTGAATCTCATGTTGCTGGGTGCAAACGTGTCTGTGCAGGTTGCATCCCAGATTAGGGTGCTTCCTTTAGACCATGGAATAAGGGTCATTGCGTCTACTCTTTTTCCGTCCTCCCTTGCTAACCTTAGAGGTTCTAGTCGTGACGGTACGTCTGCCAATACCAAAGCTCGTTTTATAGTATCGTTCAACTGTGCATGACGAGCGTGGCGACCAACACTTTTTTTACATTTTAGGCCGTGATGACCTTGTTTGTCCACCTGTGAACCACAGACACAAAGGTGGGGTGCACAAATATCTAGTCCTAAACGAAGACCCATTATTATTCGAAAAGAGTTATTGTCAAGTAGTGTGCCGATTGATGACGAGGGCAGGGCGTGCAACCAAGCACCCGACTCAGGTACGAATTCTATTTTGTTCAAAGTTTCGCTAACCACGATCGAGTTCCAGTGATTTTGTAGTGTAGGATCTTTTGGTCGTCTTGATTCTGGATGTATGCGATCCCATGCCCTCAAACTGTCCTCATAATCAGCTATTTCTTCGGTGGTCAGCGTTGGTAGGTTTAACTTGGTACTAACCAACGGAGAAACAGCGTTAACTGAAGACAGAAAAGCCGGTAGAGCTACATCCCAAACTTTCCGTACTCCCACACCACCAGCATTGATGGGCAGCGAAGCTAAGTCCCATTTGTCGTCTTCTAAAAGTGAATTCGTCAGAGCTTCTAAAGTTAACTTTATTTGAGTGTCTATTTCATCTACAATGTCCATATGATTCCATGTCGACGTTGTTCGTAATAGAAATACCAGTTTCGGGATAGCGAAGCAGTTTTTTAGAATGTAGAAAGCTATGTGATAATTTTCTAATTCTTGCAGACGTTTAAATAATAACTTTAATTCGTTTAGTTTATCGTTAAAGACTTTGTCAAAAGCACTTTCGGTAATAAATAAATTAATATAACCAAAGACCCGTACGTATCAGAATAGATGTGGCAGACAAAATAGATGTGGCAAACAAAATAGATGTTGCAAAAAAACTCGAACGTACCTAAACAATAAAAATGAGGAAACTATAGAACTATTAGAATTTAAGAGATCCGTAGAAATTATCCAAGATAATTTCAAAGGCCCTACCGAAGTACGTCTTTTGACATCTGAGACCTTTATTTTCCACCAACTTTCTAACTGCCATAGTTCTAGAGATATGAGTCATCCCTAAAATTCAAGAAGTGGCCATATCCCAAGGATTGGAGCGTATTTCCCCAAAACTCTGAGACACGTGTTCCCTTATGTATTTTCTACAACTTTGCCTTCGAAAGTAAATCTCCATATTGCATAGTTAAGGAAATATAGACGAAAAACTGTTTTCGTATATGGCCAAGAATCTCAACTTCGTCCATTCCATTGGCCAGACCCCTGACCCGATTCCCACAAAAATTTTTTCCCAGTTTTGTGACATCAAATGCATTCATTTGACACCAGAATGAGCAATTTCCATGCTATACTTGCTGAGATATTCGCGAAAAATTTTTATCGACCTCGAAAATTTCATGTTTGACCTCCACTTTTTCGACCATATCCCATACCCCATGTTACATTAAAATTGTAAAACTAAAAATTTAATAACTATTTCGGGATTGAATTAGGTTTTTTTGTACAAAATTCCAGTAAATCTTCTCCGATCTCCGAAATATTTTTTAATCGAAAGGTTAAGAAATTTCGAAGTTACCGTCGTGTGTGGTCAAGTCGTCAAAAACGTAGTGAAGGTTGGTGAAACTTTTTGACCTTGACTTTTTGATGAGGTTCTTTGTGCAGTGTTGTAGAGAAAAAAGAGCCGAAATTTTTCGTTCACGAGGCCTCTCCTTAATACTCTAGGTCTGTACTAAGATAGGCTCTAGGGCAAAACTTTCTAGAAATTTCTGGAAATTTCCAGAAATACTAATCACAACAAAAACCTCTTTAAAGGTAGAGTGTGACGCACTCCCTAAGTCCGCTTCCAAAATTAATGATATCGCTTGACGTGACGCTATCGCAGATAATACGCAGAAGTTTGTTTGAATGGAACCATCCTGTTAAAAGTTTTGATTTCCTGAAAAAATCAGAGCGCTTTCTTTGAAACAAAATTACGTTGTGTTAAAAAAATTGCGTCACAAATGCCGGACCCACCAGCGGAATAATTTTTCACTACTTTCAGTTTTTACATGCAAAAATTTAAAATTACCTCAAACAATCTACCCAATAACAAACAAAAGTAAAATTTTTGCAGCGCAAAAACTGAAAGTACAGAAAACTTATTTCGTCGTTGGGTCCGGCATTTGTGACGCAATTTTTTTAACACAACGTAATTTTGTTTCAAAGAAAGCGCTCTAATTTTTTCAGGAAATCAAAACTTTTAGCACAAGGTTCCATTCAAACAAACTTCTGCGTATTATCTGCGATAGCGTCAC
>CM055406.1:103487836-103511926 GCA_029228625.1 Pseudolycoriella hygida
ATGTCGTCGTTCCTTATATGATTATCCCACTGCTCCCTCCTATTAACCTTCGCTATATTCCTAAGAACCCTCATATCAGAACCCTCCAGGTCATGCACGAGATATCCGCAGTCAACCCAACTCTCACTACCATACAGAATCGTCGGCCGGAATATTGACCTGTGAATAGCTAACTTTGTTTCGCTACTTAATTCCCTTCTGTTGAACACGTGCGACCTCAACTGACTGGCCACCGCGTTTCCCATTTTCCTCCTTTCCTCCAATTCCCTAACTAACTTGCTATTCTCTGAAAAATGGTTCCTAAGTACTTGAATTCAGAAACATGCTCCAGCTCCTCCCCATTTAAATTGCAAGCTATCTCCTTCCGAGCTTTGCCGACATGCATAACCTTAGTTTTCCCTACACTTATCTTCATCCCATACTCCTCACATGCAGCATTTAGGCAGTCAATCCCACCCTGCAACTCCGTGGTACTATCTGCCAACAGAATCAAGTCATCCGCGTAGGCCAGAATTTTCATTATTACCTCACCCACCTCGACATTTCCCTGCAAGTTTGCCTGCTTGATGATTTTGTCCATGAAAATTATGAACAGAAGCGGGGAAAGACAACAACCCTGACGAACGCCCTCTTTAACCTCGAAAGACTCGCTGATTTCGCCATCTATTCTCACCGCGGCCCTGCTTTCTGAGTAAATACTCTTAATGGCACGCAGTAAACCCCCATTGATACCGTACTCGCTAAGAATCCCGAATAGCTTCTGCCTTGGTACCCGGTCGAATGCCTTCTCCAAGTCGATGAAGCATAAGTATAAGTCCCTGTCCTTTTCATAAAGCTTTTCGATAGTCTGTCTGAGGCAGAAAATCTGATCCTGACATCCCCTCAGAGGCCTGAAACCACCCTGAATCTCATCCAGTACTCCTTCCACTATGTTCCTAACCCGGCCAACAAGTACACCCGTGTGCACCTTACCTACCACGCTCAAGAGCGATATCCCCCTGTAGTTAATGCAAACCTTACGGTTGCCCTTCTTATAAATTGGAGCAATAACACCGAAGCTCCAGTCAGCAGGTACTGTTGAAGACCTCATGGCCAAATTGAAAATCCTACAAAGCCATTGGATCCCACCTGATCCGCTATACTTAATAAATTCCGTCCTAATTTCATGCACCCCTGCGGATTTTCCTTCCCTTAATCTGCCGACCTTTCGGGACACCTCATCCAGTGTAATTTCCTCCTCCACCTCCGAGCTAGGACCTGCCTCCCTCCCATTTTCTTCTACCTGATTGACAGATGTAAATAAATCCTTAACCAGTTGCCTACAAGCCTTATAAGCCTCCCACTTCGCCACCGTCCTGTCCTGTAACCAAATCAAGTATAGTTTCCTTTTCTCCAATACAGCCCCCCTGATATCGGCGTTCCACCAACCCGTCTTTTTGTTTCGACCCCCGCTAGCGACACTGCCCAGACATTCCTCAGCCAGATCCAAGACAAATTTCTTAAAATTCGCCCACTCAGCCTCAATGTCCCCGCAGTCAGCTGGAAGCCCCTCAAATCCTTCGGCGAATTTTGCCATAAAACGAGACCTAACTGCCTCTTCCCTAAATTTGCCCACACGAAATTTGCGACTTACCACCTTCTTCCTTTTAGTCTGACAGAGTTCACCAACCGACAGATGGGTACCCAAAAAGTAGTGGTCAGAACCGAAAGTGAAACCCCTGAAAACACGTGTGTCCCTGACTACCTGTCTCCTGTCCTGCTCTATAATCATGTAATCAATAATGGATTTGTGACCCAAACCCTCATTGACGTACGTATACCGATGGATCCACTTGTGCCTATAGAAAGAGTTGGTTATTGCTAACCCATTGAAATCACAAAAATCCAACAACCGTTTACCATTTGAATTCAGTGTTTCTTCCCCAAATCTACCCACTACCTTCCCATACCCTGAGTTGCTTTTAAAGTTTCCTATTCTTGCATTGAAATCCCCCAGCAAAATCAATGATTCATTTCCCTTTTTGCTAACTACGTCCCCTAGTTGTTCGTAAAAAGTGTCCAAGTCAGTAGCATCACTACCATTGCAAGGGCTATATACGCTAACCAAGCGATAAATTCCACCCGCTAACTTTACAGAGACCCACATCAGCCTTTCATTTACGAAACGAACATTTAGGACAAATTTGATCAATTCCTTCCTGATAGCGATTCCAACCCCCCAGTTTGCCCTACCAGACTGAACTCCGGACAAAAACACCTTATACCCGCCCACGTGTTCTTCCGTCTGTCCCTTCGTCCTAACGTCACTCAACGCCAATATGTCTATACCGTAGTCCTTAGCCAGATCAACTAATTCCTCTCTGCGATCCCGAAAACCCCCATTAACGTTTAGACTTCCAATAAACAAACCATCAACCATTTTGCATTGCCTGATCGTCAACGATGGGGTACCTAGCAAGTCGAGCGTTGGTCGTACCCCGTATCCAACACCCGTCCGAGGCTGTGTTGAATTGTTTTTACCGAGAATGAATACAGTGGGACGACCTGGTAAGCCGAACCGCACCGGAAGTACAAGTTTTAATGGGTACCAAGAACGACCGTTTGGAATGCAATGTGTTCGTTTGTTTATATTTTTTACCAAACGGATTGCTGTACATATAGCGAAGCCACCAACTGAAATTATGACCATAAACATTTTACTAGAAGTAGGATGCCGAGACAAATAAAGTACACAGGTTTGATTAGATTGTTTAGCAAAACGTTGATCCGAAAAACATCACAAGATTGAGGTTATGTTAACGAGACGTCATGTCATTCGGAAATTAAAATGTAAATGTAATTGAAATAATAAAAATTTGTCATTTCCAAAAAAGATTTTAAATAGCTGTTTACATTCATCTTTCATTAATCTATTAGTTGAGCTACTTTTTTGTGATTCCTTAGTTTTTTTAACAATTCTTTTGCTTGAAGATAGGTCTGCAGACTGGGCAGCCTGATGCCGAAAAAGTGTCTATAACAATGTTGGATGATGGAAAAAGTATGCAACTGTCGAACTCGGCACCAGGCTGCGTACTTGATTTTGATTGACAATGTAGAAGGCAGCCTCAGGCCGAAAATCGATCAATGTCATCGTAGCGGCAATAATGAACACTACACGTCATACTGCGTGCTTAAAATTTTGTTTTATGAATGTAGGTGGCACCAGCAGCCTGGCGCCGAACTGAAACTTATTTTACATACATATATAATTTACAATTTGGCAAAACAGATTTGCAGCGCCAGGCTGCGTACTTAAGTGGTAGAGCTGAGGATGTAGGTGGCAGCCTGGTGCTGCAAATCTGTTTATGCCAAAATGTAGGCATAAGTGAATCATATATGTCACATAAGTTTCACCAGGCTGCTGCCATCGACATTCATAATACGAAATTTTAAGCACGCAGCCTAGTGCCGACTTGAAATTTGTATAACGTATAGTAATCATGACAGCCGTTGTCAATCAAATTTATCAAGTACGCAGCCGAGTTCGAAACTAGTGAACAGTTGCGTACTTTTTCCACCATGCAACTTTGTTATAGACACTTTTTCGGCACCAGGCTGCCCAGTCTGAAATACAGACCCATATTCTAGCGAAAGATTTGTTAAAACAACTAAGGAATCACAAAAAAGTAGCTCCACTACTAGATTAATAAAAGTTGAAAATAAAGAGCCATTTAGTAACCTTTTTGAAAATGTCACATCAGTTCGATCCAAAACAAGCCGTTCCTATACTTATCATAAAATTAATGTTATTCTTTGTTCTCGTTCGACGATCTAGTGGACATTGCTGAGCGTAGACTGTGTACATCAGTACATACACAATGTTGAGTTGATGGAGATGGAGATGGAGATAAGAAAAACTTGATATTACATTAATAATATAAACGGCAAAGTAAATTCATAAATACTCCACATTTATATGAAAACTTTATTTTGTCGTGTCACTCAGGTCAGGTCAGAACAACTCAGGTTTCAGGTTTTTCAGGTCAGGTCAGAGGTTGACCTGACCTGTTCCGAGCCTTATTTTTGGGTGACGCCCGAACGCCCATTAGGCGATTGAGGCACTGAATATCCTTAACTGTTACTGAGATTATCTACCTCGACTTCCGCTATTTTTATTTCCTACTTTCTGACTTTAAATTTCATATCTAAATTTCTAAATTTTCAGTTCATAATTTTAATGTCATCTCCTAATTTCGGTATTTTCATTTCCCTTTTTTCCTCATCTTCTAATTTCCCAATGATACAAATATTTACTTACGATGCTGATACACATTTCCCAATGTCAGCTACTTCCCCACGACTCCTTTACAATCTCCCAACGATGTCGACACAGATTTCCAAACGATGTCTACTTCCCAACAATGTCGATATGGATTTCCCAACGATGCAGATACAGATTTGTATTTGGCTTTATTGGGCTGGCGTGGCAACAGGGGGGGGGGGGGGTAAGAAAAAGGCCGATTTTTGCGTGACATCCTTTATGAACGGTCCCCTAAAAAACTTTTGGCCTTTGACAATTTCCCTAAACTTCCCTGAACAAATTTTTCGCCTTCGGCGATTTCCCTGCGAATCAAATTTTTTACCCAAAAATTTCCCAGTAACGAGGTTCGCAGGTTCGTGCATTATTTCCATGTCCACATGTGACATAGTGACATGGATCGGGTAGTAAAGTACTATTTATACGTACGACAACAAACCATCCCCGAACCGTTGCATTTCTGTAACATAATTGAGGAACCGCATACATTGATAACAATGCCATTACCGATAATGTTATTGCTTCTGTATTTCTAGTAATAAAACATTAGGCAATAAGCATACAAAAACCTCTTAAAAGGTAAAGTTAGGAAAAAACGTTTTTGCAACGCACAATCGATTTTCGACTGTTTTCGATGTTGTTCACGATGCGGTAACGCGATCAAAATCGAAACAGTTTCCAATTTTTTTAAGAGTGTGAGGGGAAGTGAAGCAAATTTACACCTTGTAACGATATGACTTTTGAAATTTGATACATGTGCTGAAATGCACCCCTCCGTTGCTATGATACGGCGTTACAATGTCGTATGTGTGCATTGCAATCTGATCAAAAATTGTTTGTACACTGTAAAATATAATGGTTTCTGTGGAGTGAATTTTTTAAGTTTGGTTGTTATTTTCTTCTCAATCGATTTGTTTGTTGCAAAAAGCAGTGTGTCCACCTCGTTGCGATACGTTGATTTTTTCAGCATACGTCCTAAATATTGTCCAACTCGCCTTTGGCTCGTATGGACAATATTAGGACTGATGCTGAAAAAATCAACGCATCGCAACATGGTCGACAAACTACTATTAACGCTTGAAAAAAGTTATCATTGTCCGCACGAAGAAAAAAGTAATAAAAAAGAGTCTTGAATTTAGCAACCGTAGATTTTATGCAACCCTATATATCACGAAATAAAAGCTTTCCCGTTGAATAAGTGACACTGCATACAATGCTTTAGAGTGAATGATGCCCAATAATAATGTAAACTCTAGCAGAAAGTTGAACGAATTTTCATTTTGTGTCAACGAAAAAGCAATTTCTTATCATATCGACACAACCATTTTCATGTAAAAACATAATGTTACTAGGACCCGTACCATTCCTTACGAATCTCAAGACTTTTAATAACAAACTTTCCAAAAAAATTGTAAATAGTTTTTACATATTTAAAAAAAAATTCAAAATTCGATGATTTAGAGATGCCCGGCTGGGATCCGGCTGGAACACATTGATAACTTCTTGCACGTGTCTTTTTCATTAGACATTCATCCCTCTCTTCAGCTAATTCAATGCTCTTATTGTCACCAAGATTTCAACACTTGTTACGTACCTAAACAACGTTTACTTACGTGTATCGTCATTCATGAATCGGTGACTTTTTCTCGATTTACCTTGGAGGGAATCACCAACGACGCAATGACTGACATATTCTGGACCCAAACGTCACTTCCTTTGAACTTATCCGATTTGGGAATTAGAGAACTGGCGGACTTGACAGAAAGTTTTCTCAGTTTTCAAAATTTTCTATAATTTCCACAAAATTTCTCAATTTTTGCAAATCGCAAAATTTTTTTTTTTTAAATTCTATCGTTTTTTTTTAATTTACTTGAACTTTGCTAATTTACTCAATTTTTTTTTAAATTTTCCCAATTTTTTTCACATTTTCGCATTTTTTTAAATTTTTCCCAAATTCCTCAAATTTTCCTAAAAAGTACTCCTAGCAGAACCGACACCAGAGAGTGAAGAAAAGAAAAATGCAGTAAAGTTGTTGGGTTCATTTACGTGTGGAAAGAATTCATGACTTGTTGTTATACAACAGACAGCCCTAACAGCAGCCATCGACAAAACATTCCAAATTGTTCCCTCCCATCAATTGGGTCTCCCGTTAGGTAACGACTCGGCTAGAATAGCAGTGAAGCTCAGGTTGGATGATAGAGTCTGCGAGGCTCACTTCTACATCTGCGGTGAATTTGTCGATCCGAACTGTCACCATACCTTGGCGAGCATGAAAACTAAAGGAGGATTTTCTGAGATCCATCAAATCTTTTCCCTAATAATCTTGAACGAACTGGATTGTCTCGGCACGATGGCAAGCGGCCAGACGTGACGATTTAACGAGCTATCCTCGGAGTCGTCGAAAGCACTTAATCTGGGACACAACAGTGGTGCACAGTCGCAGCATTTTATCTAAATGTGACGTCGACGCACAGCAGAACGTAGCATAACGCATAACGCCTTCGTATAACGACTAGTTATTACGCTATTAGCGTTTGAAACCTTCGGATCAATTGGACCTGCGAACAGCTTTTTTCTAAAATAACTGGGAAAAATTATGGCGTGAAAAACGGTTCAAAGTCTGGATTTCTCACTTCAACGTTTGTCCATTATCACCGCGGGGGGGGGGGGGGGCATCGATCATGGTGCTTAGATGGCGAATCAGCAAAAAAAAATTTCCGTCCCTCAACACGATAACTCTAGTAAAACTCAACCGATTTTCGAAAACTTTTATTTCCCTTAAAGGTAATCAGAAAATCTTATATGGAATTGAATCTGGGCATTGTCGGCATAAAGGCCGCCGAGCTAGGGCCGTTTAAGTGGTTTCTGGTCTTTTGTACATAACTGAGGTAAATCTTTTCTGATTTTCAAAAAATTTTTTTGTTTGAAAGATCTGTACATGGCCGACAGTTTATAGAATAAATTTTTTTGATTTTGAGCCCTTGGCCTTGGCCAAAAACGAGTCTCTGCTAGGGCCATACGTGTTTTTTGTACATAACTCCAGTAAATCTCTTCCGATTTTCAAAAAAAAAAAATTGTTTGAAAGATCTGAGCACGGCCGACAATTTACGGAACAAAATTTTTTGGATTTAAGTCATTTTACTTAGATACGCTACTAAAAACGAGTCTCTGCTAGCGCCCTACGTGTTTTTTGTACATAACTCGAGTAGATTTGTTCCGATTTTCATAATTGTTTTTTAACCGACAGATCTATGAAAGCCCAACAACTTGTAGAAGAAACGTTTTTGAGATTTTGCCCTTGGACTTAGCTAGGGCACTAAAAACAAGTCTCTGTACATAACATGAGTAAGTCTCTTCCGATTTTCAATTTTTTTTAATCGAAAAGTCTAGCAATGTCTTACATTTTATGGAAGAACTAGTAAATACCCCCGCCCCTAGGGGCTACACGGACATTAAGCATTTTTGTCCGCTAGGTCGGAGATTTGGGACATTAATACTAAAATGTATGTAAGAGAGTGTAATTTTCTCCGTACAACCGTTTCTCCCGTCCTACAATTTCCTTCTCACTACTGTTTTACCCGTACTACCATTTCACCATTCTACCATTTCCCCCGCACAACCGTTTCCCCGTACCACGATTTTCTCCGTACTACCGTTTCCCTGTACAAAGGTTATCACCGTGCTACTTTTTCTCCGTACAACCGTTTCTCGTGTCCTACAATTTCCTCCTTACTATTGTTTTCCCCGCACAACCGTTTCCCCCGCACTACTGTTTTCCCCGTACAACCGTTTCCCCCGCACTACTGTTTTCCCCGTACAACCGTTTCCACCGTACTACTGCTTCGCGTACAACCGTTTCCCCCGCACTACCGTTTCCCCCGCACTACTGTTTTCCCCGCACAACCGTTTCCTCCGTACTACTGCTTCGCGTACAACAGTTTCCCCCGCAATGCTGTTATCCCCGTACAACCGTTGCAACCGTACTACTGTTTCGCGTACAACCGTTTCTCCCGTACTACTGTTTTCCCCGTACAAACGTTATCATCGTGCTACTATTTCCCCGTACAACCGTTTCTCCCGCCCTACAATTTCCTCCTCACTACTATTTTCCCCGTACTACCATTTCTCCATACAACCGGTTACCCCCGTACTGCTTCTTCCCCCGAGCTGCCCCACCAATACTGGTGACTTCCACTCAAAAAACTCTGAGACTTTGCCAAAGAAACCAATGTTCTTTCTCTCATACCTTTCCAAATACTTTCAAAAGAATAAAAATCCAAGATGGCGTCACTTTCACAGGTGGCAGCCATTTTCTTAGGATTCATAAAGATTCTACTCATCATAGTCGTGGAGCCCATTCTTGCAAGTTCATCTGCCCTTTCGTTCCCCTCCACACCAGAGTGCCCAGGTACCCAAACCAGCGTGATCCGATTGCTCGAACCCACATCGTTCAGATACTCCTTGCACTCTTTGATCAGCCTAGAGGTCACAATGGGCGATACGAGTGCCCTGATCACTTCTTTACTATCCGAAACGATGAGGACGTCCTCACCCTGCGTCCCCGTTGGCAGTGCTTCTCGAGTTCCCATTAGTAGCGCGAAAGCTTCTGCCTGGAGAACACTGGTGGTTCCACCTAAGTGGAACCAGTTACCCTGCACAGCATTCGGATCGTATGTTCCAGCCCCTGCCCTTTCAACTGCCTTGAATCCATCCGTAAATCTAACTTTTGCCCTTCCACTCAGATAGGCCGGCCATCTGTCCAGCCACTCCTCTCTGCTTGGAAATACCGTTTCGAACCGAGTTGTGAAGTCAGTCACCGGCGTCACCGGTCCCTAGGCATGCTAAAAACTGGGTCCGGAATCATCTCACCGATTTTGCCATGTCCAACCCCGAAACGGGCAGCGTATGCACCCAACTTCAAACTTCGAGGAGTGAGTGGTTCGGAAGTCACGTTAAGCCAGTGGTCCAGACTGAAATCGTTATTTGCCGGAAAATGGCTGTACAACTGCTACTACATACAACGTTTTATTTAACACAGGCATCTAAAGTGTGAACATTTCCCAGTTTATGATGCTGAGTTGTGCATGTTGTTGATCAATATCCGGACTGACCTGCAACCATGCAATGGTGAGTTTCAAATAGATCGTGTTTAGCTAATTAGTTTTTAGATGCAAAAATCGCGGCGCTACCTGAGTTTCGGCAAAATGCTGTTATGGCGTTGATATTTTGTACTTCACTCAGCCCTTAGTTAATAATTCTAGGATGCCCTAGTTTGAACACTTTTTTGAGTAAAAAGCATCAATTATGCTTCAAAATTTTTATACATTTTTATAACATTTGAGAAAATTTTCTCAAATTTCGGCGAAGGGAAGAAACTCAAAAGTTCGCGTATATATATATATGGTGACTTGTCCCAAAGGTTTTTGTATGGCGTTTTTTGAGTTTGTGGACTTCTATGCTGGGGTGTGTGGGTCACTCCCTCCGCTACCGCTGCGGGCATGATTAGTTTGATGATAGTCCGCATTCAGCTATGAAAGCATGAATGACGCCACTAGATAAAAGAGACTAGTCCTATGTTGAGGCGTAAGACGTAAATTCAGCTATGAAAATAACATAGGTGTCACTAATTGGGGTTTGGGAACAACCCATGATCAATATTCATGAAAAACCATCACCCAAACTCGACTATTCGGATTAGGGTGGTTACAAACGCAATGGTTAACTTATAACTCTCGTATACGTTGTACTGGTCTAGATATCGAACAAGCCTTTTCACAATTTGAAAAAGCTCTCGATTCGACGTCGTTGCTGTAGCTGTTGATATGAAAAGCGAGTTCCTAAAAACATTTTCCAAATTATTTATCTATTTTAAAGTGAGTTATTGCATCTTTTCATTATAAAACGGGGGCTCTTCATACACAACTATCATCATGTTTTTTACTTTCTTGTAACATACATTTTCCTTACCCCCAGAATGTACTTCAATTTTATCTGACCTTTTATAAAAAGGAAACTTTACAAATAAACGACAATAAAAAAAGCAAACGAGAAATGTTGTTAAAAGGAACAGATAAAAAACGTAAAATAAAATGAAAATCTTTTTCAAAAGGTAAGAAGAACAAACTGTTTAGCAAATCTCTTTTTCAAATCTAGATAAATTGTATTTATTTGCAATCTAAATGAAAGTTTAAAATGAAAAAAAATATATATATTTCTGCAATTTATTTGTAGGAAACTTAAATATCTTTTGTTGAAAAGTTGACTCACATCGTAACCGTATATGTGAACAGGTGCCCTTTTACTACATTCAATTAAATGGAGGTCAGACGATTCTTGTTTCCGTTATGAATCGCTTTCCATAATCTAATAGGAGAGCATTCGACCGGTTAGCTGGGGAAAAGTAGTTGGAAGTGCTTCGTGAGTGTGGGATTAGAGGAAGTTTACGATTAAAAGCATCAGCAGGGCCGTAGCTAGAGTAAAATTTCAGGGCGGGCTTGAGCTTGAGCCCAAGCAAGGCATGCGATTCAAATTTAAATGGAAGCAGAGATGCGTGGTCTGATCATCATCAGTCAATTCCAATGTTCCCTTCATGAGACAGCTGTGAATTCACAACGTTGAACGAGTTGCTGACAAATTCACTGAAAAAATTTTTCCTCTACTGATGGAAATTTTGGACATAGTGAGAAGTTGCTATGAAAATTTAGCCCAAAAAACGCAGCAAAAAACAGGCTATTAAATATAACTCTCTCAATATTGCCATACAAAATTGGGGCAAGTAATATCATCATAGGCGTGTGATGACAACAATATTTTATGTCATCTAGAGAAGAGTTGTCTCGAATTCACGAATGATGTCACAGGTGAGGCTCCACGGTTTCGCGCACCATTGTGATGAGCCTGGTTGGTGGGTCGGAACCATTTTGAGATTGGATGTAGTATGGGGTACTCTTCTTACAAATCAATCACCAGGTGTGCGTAGCTTTTACATCACTTTATTATACAATTTGTGGATATACACGAGTTCTTCACTAATTTTTGAATGGCTCTAAAATCTAAAGTCATCTTGCGGCGCTCCCGGTCCTAAGACCACTTGCACCGCAAGTCTCTGAGCTCTACGAATACAACTCGACTGAACGACTATCTAAACACGACTGCCTCAATTAGACTGACTTTCGTGTTTTTACAGAATAAGTAATCAACGTAACGTTACAAAGTGTCAGATCAGCAAAAGGAAATGCAATTCTTTTTGCTTGCAACAGTAATATATCGAATGCCCGTGTTACTTATAAACGAATATCTACATTCGATAATATGTCATGCAAAGAATTTCGTTTACTCAACCGACAAACGTGCAACCCAAATTTCCAGGGTCGTATCGTGATTTTGAGTCGAATCGAAAATGCTCGCCTTTGGCATGTAATGGCCAGGGCCATTACAGGCACGCGGTAGTGATGCGCCCGTGACGCAAGTCCCCAAACAAACAAAAAATTCGGAAATTTTTTTTTTCGTAGACTTCGGAACCATATACACAGCTAAGTTTTGACTTCCCCCCCCCGCTTGCGACGTACCCCCCGGAAAATATTTTTCCTGGATTCTACGGAAAATTCTAAGGCGAAGTGTCTTTTCACTCATTAAAATCGGTTCGGTGAATCCGAAGATACGACCTTTAGAAAATGATCATTTCCTATACAAAAAGTGCCGTTTCATAGAAGCCAAAGTTAAGAGGAAGTTGGGGGGATCATTTTCGCCCATGGAAGTAGTAGCCGCCGCGCTTCGGTTTGGCGCTGGCGGCGGCTCAAAACAATGCAAAACATTACAATCACAACGAAAACCCTTTTTAAAAGGGAAACCTAACGCAAGTCCTCATCCCTTCTTCCAAAACAACTGATATCAATTTGGGTGACGCTTGCAGCTTCGAAACGCACAAAATTCCTTTGAAATATTTTCTTTTCTGAGTAAAAAAATACGTCACAAATACCGAACCTTCCAGTGTTATAGTTTTTCTGTTCTTTCAGCTTTCACAATGCAAAAATTTGACTTTATGGGATGTATGGCGTATTTTTGTACAGGAAATCAAATTTTTGCGTATGAACGCAGAAAGCGTAGAAAAATTATAACATTGGCGGGTCCGACATTTGTGACGCATTTTTTTACTCAGAAGTGAAAATATTTCAAAGGAATTTTGTGCGTTCCGAAGCTGCAAGCGTCACCCTAATTGATATCAGTTGTTTTGAAAGAAGGGACGAGGACTTGCGTCACGTTTCCCTTTTAAAAAAGGTTTTCGTTGTGATTGTAATGTTTTGCACTATTTTGAGCCGTCGCTGCCGACGAACCGCGAACCGAAGCGCGGCGGCTAGTACTTACATTGGCGAAAATGATTCCCTCAACCTCCTCTACAACATATCAAAAGTTTCTTTTTGAGCCGCCGCCGGCGCGAACCGAAGCGCGGCGGCTACTGGTTCCATGGGCGAAAATGATCCCCTCAACTTCCTCTACAACATATCAAAAGTTTTTTTTTTAGTCGTCGCCTATTTTCCGCGGTCACCCTGATACACTACACACTCAACCCAACAACTTTCCCTTTGACACCAAAACTCTATCTCGAACATAAAACCATTGCCTCATACAAAATCTGCTATCATACACACTACACACTCAAACACATACATATGGGCTTTATATGGCGCCTTCTAAGAGCCCTGGCGCCCAAACGAGGCCGGTACCCCCCTTTTTTTAAATCTCATATGACGCAGAATGCCCACCCGAAGGTCCCTGCAAAATTTCAAGAAATGTTATCGAGCCGTTTTCAGGCACGAGCCAAAAAAGTCGGTTTTCATACAAATGGTTCTGGAACTAGCCAACTAACAATTATTTAGCGTATGTGTTTTACAAAGTTAGACTATACAAAATCACAATTAAGTTACATTCGTCATTATATCACATTTTTTATCACATTATACAATTGTAAATCCAGTCCATCCAGTCTTCTGAGCCAGTCTTGAACGCCAGTCGTGTTATTATCTGTCTCGTAGAGCCACAGTCGCATCCTGGATTGACAGCAAGTCCCCAACTAACTAACTAACAAACCCACTAACTAACTGAGTAACTAACGTAGGATGTTTCCATTAACTTTGGCTTCTATAGCACATGTATGGCGTATTTTTGAACAGGAAATCAAATTTTTGCGTATGACAGGTGAAAGCGTAGAAAAATGATGACAATGATGGGTCCGGCATTTGTGACGCATTTTTTTAATCAAAGATGAAAACATTCCAAAAGAATTTTTGCGTCACACCAAATTGATATCAGTTGTTTTGGAAGGAGGAAGAAGGACTTGCGTCACATTTCCCTTTTAAAAGGGTTTTTGTTGTGATATCAGTACTTTTGGAAGTTTCGGCTACTACTTTCATGGGCAAAAATGATCACCTCAACTTCCTCTACAACATATCAAAAGTTTTTTTGAGCCGCCGTCGCCGCCAAACCGAGCCGCGGCGGCTACTACTTTCATGGGCGAAAATGATCCCCTCAACTTACTCTACAATATATCAAAAGTTTTTTTTGAGCCGCCGCCGCCGCCAAACCGAGCCGCGGCGGCTACTACTTCCATGGGCGAAAATGATCCCCTCAACTTCCTCTACAACATATCAAAAGTTTTTTTTTTGAGCCGCCGCCGCCGCCACACCGAGCCGCGGCGGCTACTACTTTCATGGGCGAAAATGATCCCCTCAACTTCCTCTACAACATATCAAAAGTTTTTTTTTGAGCCCCCGGCCCATTTTCCGCCATTTTGGCGGTCACCCCTATACACTACACACCCAACCCAACATCTTTCCCTTTGACACCAAACCTGTATCTCGAACACCCAACCATGTCTTATACAAAATATGCTTCCGTACACACACACACACAAACACATACGTATGGGCTTTATATGGCGCCTTCTAAGAGCCCTGACGCCCAAACGAGGCCGGTACCCCCCTTTTTTAAAATCTCATATGACGTAGAATGCCCACCCGAAGGTCCCTTCAAAATTTCAAGAAAAGTTATCGAGCCGTTTTCGAGCACCAGCCAAAAAAGTCGGTTTTCATACAAATGGCCCTGGAACTAACTAACTAACTCACTAACTAACTAACTTAGGATTAGGATGTTTGCATTAACTTTGGCTTCTATGAAACGGCACTTTTTGTATAGGAAATGATCATTTTCTAAAGGTCGTATCTTCGGATTCACCGAACCGATTTTAATGAGTGAAAAGACACTTCGCCTTAGAATTTTCCGTAGAATCCAGGAAAAATATTTTCCGGGGGGTACGTCGCAAGGGGGGGAAGTCAAAACTTAGCTGTGTATATGGTTCCCAAGTCTACGAAAAAAAATTTTCCTAATTTTTTGTTCGTATGGAGACTTGCGTCACGCGCGCATCGCTACCGCGCGCCCATGATCAAAATATTGCTGGTAAAGAATAGAAAATTGAAAAATTAAATGAAAAATTATGAGAAAATTGAAAAAATGGAGATCATCCTGTAGGAAAATTATTTATAAATATCCCTTATTTTCTTTCATACGGTTGTTTCCACTTTTATATTTTCTTGCGCGCTTTTCCATTCGTGTAGAATTATCTAATTCGCTTTTAACTCGTCTCTTCAGATCCAATTCTTTAGAGGATATCTTCATTTTTACTCCATTTTTATCGGTTAAATTTTCAAACGGTGTACATTTTTTAAACGATTGAGGAATGGCTGCCATCTTAGGTATATTTTCTTTATTTTCTTGCAAATTGACTTCGTCAAGAAATGATAGTTTACTGTCAACAGTGCCAATGGATGATGTGAGAGTATAGCTTTTTGTAACGCTAGCAGCTGGAATTGATGAAAACGTGGGTGATCGTGATAACATGGGTTGGATTGATGGTGGAGTCAATGATGATGACGGTAACATGGGTTGGATTGGTGGTGACGGTAACATATAGGTTGGATTGGTAGTGACGGTAACAAACGTTGGATTGGTGATGACGGTACCAATGATTGAATCGATGATGACGGTATTATGGGTTGAGTTGATGATGACATGTGTAGGGTGTCATGGCTGTTTGAATTTTTGTTATTTGTATTAAGATTTGAATCATTTTTGACGACAGGATTGTTCATATGGTTCGAATCGTTTTCGATATCATTGTTGCTATCATTTTTGGTGGCCAAATTATAATTGCTTAGGTATTGTGTATTAGATATTCTTATTTTCCCTATCTTTACATCATTTAGGAATGATCGCCAACGAAAACTTAACACGCGGTTCAAACCATGATTCATTCTTGAGCTGTTTAAAATGTTTTCGTTGACCCGTTCAACGTTTGCTTTAATGTCGTTTTGTGTCTTAACTAGCAAATTCATAATAATTGTTGAAGAAGATGGTGCTAATAGGCTGTTTAATTTCATTTTTGATTCAGATAGCATTTTTGAATAAAGAATTCTTTTCTTCCATGACAACCGTAATTGTTCATCCATAACATTCAAGTTTCCATCAGGAGCTTGTGTTGAAAAGAAAGGGCCAAGTGTTATTTGTTCGTCATACAAACGCTCCAATGGCAATATTGAGAAAAGTTCTAAGGTTGGCCCTAGCCAAAAAAATTGTTTTTACTTTGTTGTAGAGCAAATTGAGGGAAACATTTTGTATATGTGTCCGAGGCATTTCCTTATGGCCCTAGGTCGATCCTAAGTTCTACCTTAGACAAAAAAATGGTTTTTCACTATGTTGTAGAAAAAATGGAGGGAAATATTTTTGTCTATGCAAGTATTTGTCCGATACCTCTCATGAAGACCCCAGGTCGGTTCCTATGATGTAGAAAAAATTGAGATGAACATTTTTGTCTCTTTGGGGGTCAATTTTAAACTTCCGGAAGGCCTTTTTTACACCGTTGATTCGGACGGGTTTTTCAATATTGCCCTCTCGGCATTTTCCAATACAATTTAATGCGGACGTAAGCCAATATTTGGACCCGAACGAAGTACAAAGGTCCTATACGTTTACTAAAACCAATTTTAGTGTAACATGGGGTAGATCGAGGTGGGACGGGGGGGATGCATCTATTATCGTCTAGAGATGACGAATCAGCAATAAAAAAATTGTCCGTCCGTCCGTCCGTCTCCACTTTTTTTTCCAAACGGCTCAACCGATCAGCCTAAACTTTTTTTTCCCTGAAAGGTACATGCCTCCCATGATTCAAGTTCGAAGATGAGTAAAATCGATGAAGTAGTTCCGGAGATATGTTTGAGGAAGTGAGCAAAAACATGGTTTTTCAAAGGTCGGTGAAGTTTTTTCGCAAATATCTCAGCAAGTATAGCACGGAAATTCCTCATTTTGGTGTCAAATGAAAGCATTTGATGTCACAAAACTGGGAAAAAAATTTTGTGGGATTCGGTACAGGGGTCTGGGCACTGGGACCAATGGAATGGACGAAATTGAGATTCTTGGCCAAGTACGAAAACAGTTTGGAGATTTACTGTCAAAGACAAAGTTGTAGAGAATTAAATTTAAGCGAACACGTGTTTAGGGGTTTTGGGGAAATATGGCCCAATCGTGGTATATGGCCACTTCCATAATTGGGCAGGATGACCCAGATCTCCAGAACTATGAGATGTAGAAAGTTGCTTCCAAGGACAAAGTTGTAGACAATAAAATTTTAGATAACACGTGTTTCTGGGTTTTAGAGAAAAACGACTTAGGCCTTGTATATAAGCGTTTCTAGATATGAATGGTCTGAGACGTACTTCGGTAGGGCCTTTGACATCACCTTGGGTAATTTCTATGGATCTTTGAAATTCTTACAGTTATAAAAGAACAGAAAACGTTGGATTGTTTGCTTATTTGTATATTGAGGTACGTTCGAGTCACTTTGCCACATCTATTCTGTTTGTCACATCTATTCTGATACTCACTGATATTCACTGAACTTCAAGATATTTTGTATTTATTACACCAGGAAAGTACTTACAGATCAAAATTAACTGAAATTCGAAGGTTTGTTTCAACAAATTTATGAAAAACTCTACGAAAGATATGTCTCGATGTTTATTCGATGTTCTGGTGATAGTGTTTTATTGGACCCGTACGAAGTACGAAGGTCCTATACGTTTACTACAAACAATTTTAATGTAACATGGGGTAGATCGATGTGGGAGTTGGGGCGATGCATTTGTTATGGTCTAAATATGACGAATCAATAAAAAAATCTCCGTCTGTCCGTCCGTCACCGCTCTAACTTGAGTAAAACGTGACCGGTATTGAAAAACTTTTTTTCCCTGAAAGGTAAATGCCTTTCATGATTCAAGTTCGAAGATGAGCAAAATCGGTGAAGTGGTTCGAGAGATATGGTCGAGGAAGTGACCAAAAACATGGTTTTTCGAGGGTCGGTGAAGCGTTTTCGCAAATATCTCAGAAAGTATAGCACGGAAATTGCTCATGTTGGTGTAAAGTTTAAGGATTTGATGTCAGAAAATTGGGATAAAAATTTTGTGAGAATCGGGTCATGGGTCGGGGCACCAGGACCAATTGAATGGACGAAATTGAGTTTCTTGGCCATATACAAAAACACTTTTTTTTTATATTTGCAGCCTTTATTTACACAAATAATTTTTACATTACTTACAGAGCATTTTGCCGGGATTATTCGAGTCAGATTTTACAGCGAACTGATTTAACTAAATTACAGCATGTGTACAGAAAATTTGATATCATGTGAATATAACACGAGAAGAGGTTTCATTACGAGGCAAAAGTGGCTAATAGAAAATCCTCTTATAATTTTTTTTAACGTTAAATTAAGAAGGGGGAACTAAACAAATGTAGGAGAGGGTTTTGGGAGAAGTACGGGAAACAAGTATAAAACAAGAACAATAAACATTGGAGCCAATGAAAGCGCTTCGGTCCATGATGATTACGATACTAATTGTCTGATCATCTCAAATTCAGATGTGGAACATAAATGAAGAAAGTCATCGGTGAATTTGCGAATGGTATCGGTGATACGGTCGATTTTTGACATCTCGTGCAACTTTTTCGTTGGGAACCTTGGTGGTACTCCATGTATACATTTTAATATTTTATTTTGAGTTAGCTGCAGCTTGTATATGTTCGACAATGCTGCTGCACTCCATACCGGCGATGCGTAAGTGATCTTGGGCCGTATGATAGCTTTATATAATGTGATCTTATTGAACGTCAACAATTTAGATTTCCTGCTAAGAAGCGGGTAGATAGCCTTGAAACAATCCAGTGCTTTCGTTCTACAGGTGTCTATGTGCCTGCTGAAGTTTAGCTTGTGATCTATGGACACACCTAAATACTTAACTTCGGATTTCAAGTCGATGGTTGATCCGTTGAACACTAATCTTTGCGTCGGGATTCGTTTTCTTGATTGATTATATTTGAAAAGAATCGCTTGGGTTTTCTCGCTGTTGACTTTTATTCTCCACTTCTTGAAATATTTGTCGATTCGCGCGAGTGCATGTGCTAGCAATTTCACGACAGTATTCGAATGCTTTGCAAATGTGATCACGGCTGTGTCATCGGCATAATATCCGGCACCACATTTTGCGGGGAGTTTTAGATCCGATGTAAATAAGGCGTACAATAGAGGCGATATCACAGATCCTTGGGGAAGACCCGCTGGAATTTTATGCGAAGATTGTTTACCATTTACATTGACAGTGAACCTTCGGTCTCTCAAAAATGATACAATCAGCTTAATGGTAACTACAGGATATCCAAGTTTGTGCAGTTTGAAAATTAGTCCATCATGCCATACGGAATCAAAAACTTTTTCGATGTCTAGCAGTACCATACCGGTGGACTTTTTTCTCAGTTTATTGGTTTTGATAATATTTACCAAGCGTTTGATTTGGTGCGTAGTGGAGTGACCTTCCCGGAAGCCAAATTGCTTGGGATTAATGCTGCATTTTTCGGCGGCCATATCGCTTAAGCTAGAATAAATTAGTCTTTCGAAAATTTTTCCCAGCGAACTCAGAAGACTAATAGGTCGGTAGTTTGCAGCGCATTTCGGATCCTTTGACAACTTCAAAACTGGTGTGATTTTAGCGATTTTGAAATATCTAGGAAAATAACACAGATCGGTGCTTGAGTTTATAATTTTTGTTAATAGTTTTTTTGCTGAGTCGGGCAACCGCGTAATCAGAATATTCGTAATGCCGTCGAGGCCTGGCGCCTTTTTGATCTTCAGCCTTGAAATTACCCGCTGCACATCCGATTCTTTAACATGATGAGCTGAAGTATTAAGTGATAACGGTTGGATACAGTCAATTATACGGACCACTTTTTCTAGCTGTTTGTCGATAGAATGGTGGCTGGTTACCGTTAATGTGTGATTCTTTAAAAACTGATCGGCCAGTGTTTCCGCAATTTGTTCATCCGTTGTACTGTACACACCACCTTCTTCGAGGATTTCTATTTGGTTACAATTTTTGTTCATCATTTTCCTCGTTAGCCCCCATAGCTTGTTGTAGAACTATAAGAGGTAGAAGGTTGCTTCCAAAGGCAAAGTTGTAGAGAATTAAATTTAAGCGAACACGTGTCTCAGGGTTTTGGGTAAAAATGCCACAATCCTGGGATTTAACCACTTCTAGAATTGGGGGGGGGATGATCCATATCTCTAGAACTACAAGAGGTGGAAAGTTGCTTCCAAAGGGGAAAATGGCCCACTCCTTGGATATAACTTTTTCTAGATTTGAATGGTCTGATATTTACTTCGGTAGGGCCCTTGACTATGCTTTTAATTTTTTTATCTTATTTAGAGCAAAACTCTGAGCAAAAAAATCGTTCTAATACATGGCCCAAAAATGTACCGTCAAATTTTTAGACCCGTACGAAGAACGAAGTTCTTCGAAAAGGGGTCTTATGCGTTTACCACGACGTTTGTAACCAGTCGAATTTCCACCCGGGCTTAGGGGGCGAGCACCGATCATGGTCCTTAGATGACGAATCAGCAATAAAAAAAATGTCCGTCCGTCCGTCTGTCAACACGATAACTCGAGTAAAACTCAACCGATTTTCAAAAACTTTTTTTTTCCTCAAAGGTAATCGAAAAATATTTAATGGGATTGAATCTGGGCACTGTCGGCCCAAGGGTCGTTTAAGTGGTTTTTGGTCTTTTGTGCATAACTCGCGTAAATCTTTTCCGATTTTCATAAATTTTTTTTGTTAGAAAGAACTGGGCATAGCCGACAATTTACGGAAGAAACTTTCTTGAATTTGGGTCCTTGGACTTAGCTGGGGCACTAAAATCGAGTCTCTGCTAGGCAGAGCTGTATCTAGACAGCTAAATCAGGGTGGGCGCGCGCCTTCACAATGAAAAAGTTATAGAAATAAAGCAAAATATATCCTTATGTCATATGTTATACTCAGCAAGTTTTCTCACGAGCCCATGCTTTTAAAAAGTTTAGAAATTGAGTCTGTAAATAGTAGTTTGCCTCCCACGACGAAAAGTAGTCACAACACATACTAATTAAGCAATGACACTAGCGCCCCAGGCGAAATTCTTGCGACTTTTAATTCAAATTGAATTGTGCAGCAGCATTCCATGACATTGAAATTTGAACATTGTTTTTACACATAGTCTTCATCGGCACTAAGCAGAAATCGTAAAAGTATAGAAACATAGAATGTATCTCCATGAAAAGTTCTTTAAATGCAAAATTTTAAAAGGAATTAGAAGTACGCGAGCGTAGCGTGCGAAATTTTTCGAAATCGTGTTTCATGTGTACACTTGTTAAAAGCAAACATGGCCCAAATTAATCAAAATTGACTAAATTTGCTTGCATTTTCGAAAATCTGAGGGTGGGCGCAAGAAATCTCAGAGTGGACAGAGCCCACCCCCGCCAGTACCTAGATACGGCCCTGCTGCTAGGGCTCTATGTGTTTTTTGTCCATAACTCGGGCAAATCTTCTTCGATTTTCATAAATTTTTTTTGTTTGAAAGACCTGCGCATAGCCGACAATTTATGGAAGAAATTTTTTTGAATTTGAGTCCTTGGACTCAGCTGTGGCACTAAAAACGAGTCTCTGCTAGGGCTGTATGTGTTTTTTGTACAGAACTCGAGTAAATTTTTTCCGATTTTCAAAATTTTTTGTTTGCTTAAAAGATCTAGGCAAAATAAAATATCAAGGCAAAATTTAAACGGTGGTTTTACTTTTTTAAAACTCCAAATTCATCTTAAATAGTTTAATTAATTTTGCCGTTGCTCTAAAAACAACCTCGGTATAAGATCCGTTGTAAAAAGTTATAAACGACAGCCTGCAAATACGTCCACATTAAATTGAACTGGATATCGCCAAAAGGACATTATTGAAAAACCCGTCCGAAGAAACGGCGCAAAAAATCTTTCCAAGCCCTTAAAATAAGCCCAGAATTTAGAACCGACCTAGAGCGTTTAGCAGAGGACTCTGGACCATACTTCCATGGACAAAAAAGTTCGCCTTTTTTTCTCTACAAGACTGCACAAAAAACCTCTTCAATAAAGAAATATTCACAAAAAACCACTAAATATCGTGTTGAGTCGCGTAGCGTGAGTTGGGCCTACACCCCTACACTAAGGTCAATTTTTTGGGTTCCTTGAATTAAAAATTTGAACCAAAAATTTTTTAGAAACACGAGTTTGTTATAAAAAATGGTCACTACACTAAAAGCGACTAGTCAGGAATTGAGTATTGGGAATGTAAGTATTTGAAAAATCTCTGCGAATTTTCACAGCACCGAAAAAAATCAGTTTTGAAAGATCGATTTAGTTTTACTCGTTTTACTCGTGTTGACGGACGGACGGACATTTTTTTATTGATGATTCATCATCTAAAGACCATGATCGGTGCTCCCCCCTACTACCCGGTCGAAATTCGACTGGTTACAAACGTCGTGGTAAGCGCATAAGATCCCTTTTCGAAGAACTTCGTTCTTCGCACGGGTCTAAAAAGCTTAAGTTTCCGAGTGGTTTAGTAGATCAATTTTTCACTTGAAATTATAATATATTTTAATTAAAAAATCACGATAAAGTGCAAAAAGTATATGGCTGGTAGATGGGCGGTCGGTGGGTAGATTGTACCCAATTTATGAGCTTTACAAAAAAAAAACGAAAAATTTTCGAGGCGTGTCATAGAACGATTTTTTACTCAGATTTACGTTCTGAATTGATTAAAAATATAAAAAAAATCAGGCACCCGGTCAATTGCCGTAATTTGGAAGGGTTTTCCACATTACCTTGTGTTATTTCTGTTTTTCCTTACGACATTTTCCAATCCAATTTGATAAGGACGTAATATCATCCACTTAAGAGTTAGGCAATATTTATTTAGATACGCCATACCTTCTACTTTGGCCCCCCTCCTCCTCCCTAACCTTTTACTTTATCTCCTTCTATTACCTTCCACTGATTGCCATTCCACATAACTTCTGCAGTTGCCTGCTATTTCTCCCCACCGCTACTACCATCATCCACCACTACTCATTGCCATTTTGCTCAATTACTGCTATTCCCCAGTCATACGACAACATCTAACAGGCTTTTGACATCGACATCAGTATAAACAAACATGGAACATTATTTTTGGTGCACTCGAAGTATCATCTGCCTGCTTGCCCCATTCGCCATGCTCCTGCCGACCTACTAAGACGTCATCTGCTTCATACCCTGCATCGTAATTTATGCTGTCGTTCCTTTCTCATTTTTTTTTTCTTTATCCATACTCGCTAATAGAAAAATTTTCCCAAAATTTTGCATACGAATTAAGTAACCTTTCCTTTGTTATTTCAATTTGATTGCAATTTAATTTAATTTCTTATTTTACCACTTCTTCAAAGTTGTTCAACAGTGAAGTGCAATTTGATCTTTTTTATAAGAGGCTCTATTTTCTAGAAAACTTTATAAAAATATGTAAATTTCAAGATGTAAAAAATAAATATCATATCATATCATATCATACGCCCGAGTCCTTTTGCCACATTGATTCTGTTTGCCGTTATCTGTTCTGATACGTACGGGTCTTTAATCATGTTTTTGTAAAATATTTTTCACAGAACAATGGATGAAGCACGGAAGGAAGTGTCGATTCCTATTTCGTTTAAATTCACACATTCAATTCAATACAATCGCGGTTAAGTCTGGCTGTTTCAAAATTGTTAAAAATCAACTTTTTTTTTATTCACTGCAAATAGAAAATCCCACAATGGCGCATTTTTAAACGGTTTTTCATCTATGGTGAACGTTGAATCAAAATTGATAAATATTTCATCTTCGTTGAATTTTACATCAGTCGCAGCAATATCTGAACCAAAATATGGAGCTCTAGGGATTATAAAAATGTAGATATGCAACAAAGTTACACGAATGTCCGTTTTGTGGAAATAAATCAATTTAAAAAGAAAATATTTTACCCATTCTTTGCAAAACTGTAAAGTAGCTTCGTAAATTTGGCCACAATTTGACCCTCAACGCTGAATTCGTTTGTGATTTGTGGAATATTTGACGATGTAAATAAGTATTGCAGATCATCGCAATGTTCGACAATATTCAAAGATTGGATTTCTGTAAAAATAAAGTAGATATTTGATTTGTTTTGTGTCCACCCATGAAACTCCATCATCACAAAGATTACATTTAGAAAAATGAACCATTTTTCGCTTCGAATTGAACGTAAGTAAGCATTTTCATCCAGCGAAATTTTCGATTTCGAACAATAATCATCATACAAAAGGGGCCGTTCATAAAGTATGTCACGCTCCGAGGGGGGGGGGG
>CM055406.1:103512426-103528698 GCA_029228625.1 Pseudolycoriella hygida
TTTCGGAACTAAACGTCATGAATAGGTTAATATCTTAGTAACTGTAGCAACTACTGCGTCAACGAAGAAAGTCAATTTAATAGTACATTATGCACCGCTGTCCACGATGTTCTATTTTGACGATTTGGAGGTTATTTCCCGAGCCGAAGGCGTGGGAAATAATCCAAATCGTCAAAATAAACCATCCTGGACAGCGGTGCATATATAGTTTTATCTATCGAGAGCAATATATCGAGTTAAACAGTTTTGCCCTAGAGAATTAAGTACGATATTATTGCTCTAGATAGATAAATTATTTTACATGCTTCGGGGGCGTAAATAAAGGAAATTACATTTTCATAGAAAAGCGCCTCCCGAGTGTAACTCTATTTTCGCTTTTTCGCTGTCGAAAGTCAACATTTACAGGAAACCAGTACAAATGTGTGATATAGTTGTACCTGAAAGTCAAGTGATTGACTTACGCAAGTATAGATTGTGTTTTTCAGCTTGTTCGTACACTCACTACACTTAGCTGCGCGCCACACACACATTCATGGTAAGCTCAATATAAAATTTTACCGCTTTTGGAAGGAGCTGTTTACTTTCATCCTTCAATTCGTGCGTGGCGCCGCACACTAAAACACCGCATAAAACGAGGAACAATTTTGCTGAAGACTAAAAATGTCTACCTTAAACTCTTAAAGAGTTACAACCGCAACAAAATTGACCAGTGTGCGCCGCTTATTCGCGATCAGTTTTTTACTTATTGGCACGATAACCGCGAAATTTTACCAATTCTGTATAAATTTTCGCTGATGTGTGCCAGCGAGTAGCGCTACTGTCGAAAGTAAAGAGCTGGATTTATTGTAGGTGAAAGTCGAATCTTACTTGACCCTAATGTCGAAGACGATTTACATGTACTTAAAAGTATTTTTGATAAAAATGATTCTGGAAATGAAGCTTATTGAAATTTTCGGACCGGTCATGACCGAACCGAAATTTTCGGTTTTTCGGGTAACCGACTCATGTCTTATTAAATATCCAATAAATAAAATGTTCTTCTATGTTGTAAAAAAAACTTTGTTTTATATCAACATGTAATATGCGTAAAGTTTGTTAGGGAATAAAAATACGTAGAAGTGAAAGTGAACTATCGATTCGATTGAGTTGATAGTTGATGGCAGGAGTTGACAGTTGCCAATGCTAATACGAGTAGATCTTCAAAGCAGTAATTGATTGTTTTTAAGGCGAAATCTAACGAACAAAAGGCGTCGTACCAACATTATAGAACCATTGAGAAAAGTAAATACTAAACAATCTAGCAAATAGGAGCGATATTTTAGAATAGAGCTTTTAAAAACTACGCTATGAAAATTCCGCTGGTTGATAGACTCGGACTTTTCCTACCACGAAATATTTTCTAGGTGTGATAACCAGAAATCTAGAGGTTTCTACTGCCGAAGAAATATAATTTACAGCATTTTAATTTAACTGATACGTTGAAAATTAACCAACATGGGTAAGCCCGACACCAGAAAATTGATTTCTGTTTACAATTTATAAAATCAAATTGACACAAGGCATGGTGTCTTTTTCTAGATAAAATTTTTCTGATCGATTTCCTTAGTGCAAATGTGAATGAGTTATTAAGGGAAAAAATATTGAAAGAACTGATGAAGCGCAATTTTCGAAATCCAGAAAATCAGTCAAGAGACCTGATTCACCCAAAAGATCCACCTAGTTAAATTAAATTTAAATCATCCACTAAATAAATAAATTTATGCGTCAGTATTACCAAATTCTTTGAAAACTGAGCTGTCCAGCAGCAGAACGCTTTGACGAAAATCCTTTGATGAAAGCGATGGATTAACATGCCTTGCTGCCATATTAAATAATTAACAAGCAAAGTTGAACGGTGTTCTGCACCATCTTTTTCATTCTATTGTTACCACAATCAAAACACTCAGTTACTGCAGAATACCGTTCAGTTGAAACGGAAAAACGGGTATAGTCATTATTGCTTCCATTTAAACGTATGAACGAAGGATTTCTTAGGCGGCTTGTTCCATCATATAGTTAAATATGGTCACGAAGGAACTGTAACACGTGTTTCAGGGTTTTGGGGAGATATGGCCCAATCCTGGTATATGGCCACTTCCATAATTGAACAGGATGACCCAGATCTCCAGAACTATGAGAGTTAGAAAGTTGGTTCCAAAGGCGAAGTTGTATAGAATTAAATATAAGCGAACACGTGTTTCGAGGTTTTGGGGAAATATGGCCCAATCCTGGTATACGGCCTCTTCCATAATTGGGCAGGATGACCCAGATCTCCAGAACTATGAGAGTTAGAAAGTTGGTTCCAAAGGCAATGTCGTAGATAATTAAATTTAAGTTAACACGTGTTTCAGGGTTTTGGGGAAATATGGTCCAATCCTAGTATATGGCCACTTCCATAATTGGACAGGAAGACCCTGATCTCCAGAACTATGAGAGGTAGAAAACTGCTTCCAAGGACAAAGTTGTAGAGAATTAAAAATAAGCGCACAGGTGTTTCAGGGTTTTGGTGATATTTGGCCCAATCCTGGTATATGGCCACTTCCATAATTGGGCAGGATGACCTGGATCTCCAGAACTATAAGAGTTAGAAAGTTGGTTCCAAAGGCGAAGTTGTAGAGAATTAAAAATAAGCGAACACGTGTTTCAGGGTTTTGGTGATATTTGGCCCAATCCTGCTATTTGGCCACTTCCATAATGGGGCAGGATGACCCAGATCTCCAGAACTAAGAGAGGTAGAAAGTTGGTTCCAAAAGCGAAGTTATAGAAAATTAAATTTAAGCGAACACGTGTTTCAGGGTTTTGGGGAGATATGGTCCAATCCTGGTTTATGGCCATTCCATAATTGGGCAGGATGACCCAGATCTCCAGAACTATATGAGAGATGGAAAGTTGCTTCCAAGGACAAAGTTGTAGACATAAAACTTTTAGATACCACTTGTTGTATTTTTTTGGGTTTAGTGTTGAAAAACGACTTAGTCCTTGGATATAAGCTTTTCTAGATTTGAATGGTCTGAGACGTACTTCGGTAGGGTCTTTGAAATTACCTTGAGCAATTACCTTCTGTGGATCTTTGAAATTCTTACAGTTCTAAAAGAACAGAAAACGTTGGATTGTTTGCTTATTTGTATATTTAGGTACGTTCGAGTCACTTTGCCACATCTATTCTGATACGTACGGGTCTTTGGTTATGTTTGATTATCAATTTTATTATTATGAATTTCAACGAAAAATAGACTTTTTAAATTTTCTCACAGAACTAAAAAAGAGAGAAATCATGCCGACGCAGTATACATCAATGCTCTCGAATGCTCTCACGATTGTCGTTTCTCTCTAAATCGATTGAAGAATATCATTTCAAAAGAGAATAAGAGAGAATTTTGACAAAAGTGAGAGAGATAGCAAGTGCGGCTTTCAACTGTGGTTGAATTCATTCTCTTAACAGAACATAAACTCTGTTGCATTTAAAGTCGCACGCACAATATGGACGCCTAGACAATATCGATTGATAATCAATTATCGATAATTATCGATTATCGATTAGGTTTTTTACATTTTTTTATCAAAATTATTATCGATAATTGATATTGATAATTGATAGTTAGTTAGAATATCGATAATTATCAAATTATCGATACTTATTAAATTATCGATAATTGTCAAATTATTGATGAGTATAAATTTTTGATAACTATTAAATTATGTTAATATTAAACATAAGTACATCAGAAATCCTTACTAAAAATATTGTTAACTATCAATTGGAAAATGATAAATTTTGATGCTCTCAGTCAATTTGATAATTATAGATAATTTGATAAGTATCGATAATTTGATAATTATCGATAATTTGATAATTATCGATAACTTTTTGACTCATTCATCATCATTTTGATAATCAACTATCGATAGTTTCCCCTAATTATCGATACCGATATTTTGAGAAGTTCCCATCCCTAATATTGTCATTATTTTTCACTTTCCGTTGTTCAATTCGAAACCGTTTCGAGAACACCAATCCACAAACTGATCTATTGATGATTGTAGGATCTTGGTATCATTAACTGACGAAATCTTTTTATGAACAATTTTTTTATCATCCGCAAAATTAAGGTCCTTTGTTACGTTAGATTCACAGTCTGAGTCATCAAAGAAGACTAGAAAATTTAGAGATGCAAGGATCGAGCCCTGACCAACTCCAGAGAGAACATCAATCTCTTCAGATTTACAAGAATTAATATGAAGTATTTGTTTACGAAAATGAAAGAATGAACAAAACCATAATAGCAGTTTATTGCTCAAGCAATATTTTGTAGCTGATGATTTGAATAAAATTGAGGTATGCTTTATTACATCAAACGCTTTGCGAATGTCTGCATAAAAAATATCAGTTTCACAGTCATTTGAAAAGCCTTCATTTACGAGAACAGAAAGCACCGTCAGATTGGACTCCACTCTCCTTCCAGGGAAAAATCCGTGACTACTGCGGGACAAATGGGGAAAAATGTGGAATTTAAGCTGTTCAAAACCTATCATTTCGAATACTTTAGCCAAATTCGGTGAGACACAAACTCCACGATAATTGGTCATGTCTGATTTTTTGCCAGATTTATAAATAAATGGAACAACCTTTTATGGGATTGAATCTGGGCACGGTTGGCCCAAGGGCATCCGAGTCTTTTGTAGATAACTTGAGTAAATTTTTTCAGATTTTCATTATTTTTTTTGTTTTAAAGGTCTAGGCATGCCTGATTTTGAGCCTTTGGACTCAGCCAGGACTCTAAAACTGAGTCTCTACTAGGGCACAGCGTGTTTTTCTACATAAATCGGGTAAATCTTCATCAACATCTTTTTTTTTCCTGAAAGATAACGAAAAATTGATTGCAAGATTGAATTTGGGGAAAATCGGTCAAAAACTTTCGAAGTTACACTCGAAAAAGTAGTCAAAAATGTTTTTTTAAGGTCGGCGAAACTTTTTGATCTGGGCTGTAGGGTCCTTAGTGTTGGCCCAACTCACGCTGCTACACTACACGCTTTTTGGTAGTTTTTCGTGCATATTCTTCAAATGATGAAGTTTGCTGTGCAATATTGTAGAGAAAAAAAGACAAACTTTTTTGTTCATGAAAGTATGTCCGAGGCCGAAAGGATAGCGGCGTTAGGTTTGTCCCAAGGTCGACCCTAGTCCAAAAAAATTGTTTTTTTTATTCTATGGAGTAAATTGAGTCTGTTTGAAGTATAATATTTTTTCAAATTTTGAAATTTTTTTGACAATTTTTTTCACAGTTGCTTTGGACGGGTTTTTCAGTTTTGCCCTTTCGCCAATTTCCAATAATGGGAGGGATTTCATAAAACAATATCTATTTAGATTTAGTTGGGGTATTTTTGTAACATCTGCTCTCTTTGCCACATCTATTATGATGCGTACGGGTCCCTTCCATATGTATAGTTTAGAACTCGTAGTATGATGACAAAGTAATAAGCGATGAAGTTGAGAAATTTATCCGAATTTGCTGGCCATTGTTTATTTTACAATAATGTTATACTTTAAAATTTTTTACAATCAATACAAAAATAACACAAAAAAGATCCAAAGCAAAAACGTTATTTTCCACAACAAACAGCGATTTGACATCTTTTAACACTGACCTCTTGTAAAAGATAGCTGAATAAAAGAAAATGTTTAAAGAGGCATTTTTAGACACGTACGAAGAATGAAGTTCTTCGAAAATGGGTCTATTGAGTTTGTCACGACGTTTGTAACCAGTCGATTTGAGGGGGGTCCGTGAACACGATAACTCGAGTTAAAACTCAACCAATTTTCAAAAAAAAAAATTTCCTAAAAGACCTTTTATGGGAGTGAATCTAGGCACTGTCGGTCTTTTGTGCATAACTCGAGTAAATCTTTTCCGATTTTCATAAATTTTTCTTTGTTCGAAAGGCATGCACTACAATTTATGGAGGAACATTTTTTGATTTTGAGCCTTTGGACACAGCCAGGGAGTTGCGGGAATGGTTAATTATTTCCATTTTAGCTATCGCAGTTATGCATTGTACAATTGTACACACACTCTTGTCGACTTTATTAATTTAAACCTTAAAGTTCTAAAATAAATAGTGAAATGCGGGTTGCGAGTTGCGGGAATGGTTAATTATTTTCATTTTAGCTATCGCAGTTATGCAAAATTAGAAATATATAAATCGCTAGGTAGATTTCCGAACAAATTAACCGATTTTTGAGTTTTACACTAATTTTTCTCATTTGCTCGGCTGTGTGTGGCTGCGGCGGGATCAATTTTTCAGTTGGAACCAATTTAAATTGGTAGCACGACTAAGTAAAGCCATGAAACATGACGATCAGAACAAATGAAAAGAAGATCTCTAAACATTTGTGTACAAATTATTGATTTTTCAAGCTTCTGACTCATTTTTTAAATTTTTTTTGCTGTTGCTAGCTTAAATGTGTCACATTTGCCACATTTCTGTGATGGAAATACATTTGATGAGTGCCACAACAAAATAATCCATGAAATTTGAAAATGTGAAAAAATGTGATTCACATTTGTTTCATATATTTTGTGTCAAATGTCCCTAATGTCTACTTCCAAAATTAATGATATCAGTGGAGGTGACGCTTGCGCTGAACATACGCATACATTTCCTTGACGACAACGTTACCCTGTGTTCAAAAAATCGCGTCACAAATGCCAGACCCACCAGCGTAATAATTTTTCAACACTTTCAGTTTTCACACGCAAAAATTTAAAACTCAAAACAATCTTCGCAAAAAGACACGAATGTTAAATTTTTGCAGCGTAAAAACTGAAAGTACAGAAAAATTGTTTCGTCGTTGGGTCTGGTATTTGTGACGCGATTTTTTGAACACAGGGTAACGCTGTCGTCAAGGAAATGTATGCGTATTTTCAGCGCAAGCGTCACCTCCACTGATATCATTAATTTTGGAAGTAGACATTAGGGACTGCGTCACCCTTTACCTTTTAAAAGGTTTTTGTTGTGATATCATTAATTTTGGAAGTGGACATTAGGGACTGCGTCACACTTTACCTTTAAGAGGTTTTTGTTGGGTCTATCGATTCCGACGAAAAAAATTTTTTGGCGAAAACTTTCGCCTCAATTTTGGCCAACTTCGGCCCCTCGGCGACCCCACTTTCTATTCATCGAAATGATGCGCAAGTCAATATGTATCGATTCCGACGAAAAAAATTTTTTGGCGAAAACTTTCGCCTCAATTTTGGCCAACTTCGGCGCCTCGGCGACCCCACTTTCTATTCATCAAAATGATGCGCAAGTCAATATCTATCGATTCCGACGAAAAAAATTTTTTGGCGAAAACTTTCGTCTCAATTTTGGCCAACTTCGGCGCCAGAGTTGGTTTGTTCCGAGCTATTATAGAGTTTGATCAGGAGAATTTTTTGGGATCATAAGAAAATGGCTGCCGGGTGTCAAAAAGGCGCCATCTTGAATTTTTTGCTACCTTCTGAATTAGAATAGCCAGACAGTTGGTTTCTTCGGGAAACTTATAGAGATTGGTGAGGAGAATTTTTTCGTTATCCTAAGAAAATGGCTGCCAACTGTCAAAGTGACGCCATCTTGGAATTTTTGCTATCTTCTGAATTAGAATAGCTAGAGAGTTGGTTCCTTAGGGGAAGTTCGATAGATGACTTGGGCATCATTTTGATGAATAGAAAGCGGGGTCGCCGAGGCGCCGAAGTTGGCCAAAATTGAGGCGAAAGTTTTCGCCAAAAACTTTTTTTCCTCGGAATCGATAGATATTGACTTGCGCATCATTTTGATGAATAGAAAGTGGGGTCGCCGAGTAGGTATTGTCACTCCGGAGCTAAAATTCGACAACACAAAAAAACGTAGTTGATTGCTTAGGAAAATTTAAAATGGCGCCTTTTTGACATCCGGCAGCCATTTTCTTATGATCCCACAAAATTCTCCTGATCAAACTCTATAATCGCTCGGAACAAACCAACTCTCTAGGTATTGTCATTCCGGAGCTAAAATTCGACAACACAAAAGAACGTAATTTATTGCTTAGGAAAATTCAAAATGGCGCCTTTTTGACACCCGGCAGCCATTTTCTTATGATCCCAAAAAAATTCTCCTGATCAAACTCTATAATCGCTCGGACACACCAACTCTCTAGGTATTGTAACTCCGGAGCTAAAATTCGACAACACAAAAAAACGTAATTGATTGCTTAGGAAAATTCAAAATGGCGCCTTTTTGACACCCGGCAGCCATTTTCTTATGATCCCACAAAATTCTCCTGATCAAACTCTATAATCGCTCGGAACAAACCAACTCTCTAGGTATTGTCATTCCGGAGCTAAAATTCGACAACACAAAAGAACGTAATTTATTGCTTAGGAAAATTCAAAATGGCGCCTTTTTGACACCCGGCAGCCATTTTCTTATGATCCCATAATAAAAAACTTATGGAGTTCAAGTAGTGGTCCAAGTGAATTCTATCGTTGGAAGAGGAATGAAATTTTTTTTCACACATCGAAGAGCGGAGGTTTGATTTGAACGACGAACACCGCTACAAAGACGTCTTTGTAAGAACAGTTGAAGTAAGTTACATGCGATTAAATCGAATATTCTATCAATTTTGTAAATGGTCGAATTTGTTGAAAAGGCCTTTTCAGATTCAGCAATTATATTTCCACTTTATCGCTTTGCTCAACTAGTTAAAGGTGCTACCGATGTTTATTATCTGAAATTCAATTTCCATGGACCCTACAGTAACTTCAAATGCAACTCTACTTTGCATAAAGGATTCTGTGATGGTAATTTATCCGCAAAATATTCATTGACTACTTTTATGACACGATAGAAATCCTACTTAAGTTGCGCTCCGGTAACTTCTTAAGGAATTAAGTTTTTCAAATTTTAGTACATACAATACAATGAAGTATATAATGAGATGTGTACTTACACGAGGGCTTGCCCCGTGTTATATACATCATTATATCGTATTTATGTAGGCGTATGGATATTTACATCATTCCCGCAGCGGTAGCGGAGGGCGTGACGCAGTCCCCAAACCCCGAAAAAGAAGTCCACAAACTCAAAAAACGCCCGCCGTACGAAAACCTTTGGGACAAGGAGTCATATATACGCGAAATTTTTAGTTTTTTCCCCTCGCCCTCCTCCCCCTCCAAATTATTTAAAAAAAAAACTACGTCGCAGCAGCTTCCAAGCAAGCCCATACTCATCAGAATCGGTTGGAAATTGGCTGAGATATCAACGTTTGAAAATGACATTTTTCTACGGGCCATGGATTTTTCTATTGTTCCCATCATTATGAAAACTTTTTTTCTGATCTGTCGGTTTCTATCTACAGCCGCTTCAAAGTTATGTTGAACACTATTATGAAATTTATGACTTAAAAGTCAAAAGGAATGGATGTGTTCACCAAACGGGCACCAATTTGAATTCACATAGAACACGCGTGCGTTCGATGCAGGGGGATGCGGGAATCGTTAATAATTTTCATTTTTTGTTAACAATATCAATCTGCGACGAAAGCACATATGAGCAAGTTGTAAATGTAACCCGTGGTATGCTGTTAAAGTATAATTTTCTAAACATCGGAGTCTAATTAAAAGTCGTAAAATTCGAAGGATTTTTTAAAAAGATATTGTCGTTTTCTGTGCCTGACATGAGATTCGCTTACATTCGGCAGCTGGTATCTATGGTGTGGTCATATTTATAGTTGAATTTGTTTTTCGTTGTTAAAATAACAAAACTGAGGGGTAACCGACTTCAAAAAAGTCCCTAAAAAATCACAAAAAATCACAAAAAATCACAAAAATCACAAGAAAATCTCAAAAAATCCCAAAAATCCCAAAAAATCCCAAAAATCCCAAGAAATTTCAAAAAATCCCAGAAATCTCAGAAACACAACAAAACCACACAAATAAAACAAAAACAAAAATTCAAAAAAGTGATCAATACGTTTGAGTATAAAAATTGTTCTTGTAATTTTACAAGCAATTTAAAAAAGTTGCGCAAAAATTGTATTTGTATTACAATTGATTTGATGATCACGCTTTTTTCGTTGATGATTAATTTTGATTTGATTTCAGAAATTTTATTTGATTTTGATTTTTGAACCCTGTTAAAAGTATGAATTATGAATCAATCTCGGAGATGCCATATTAGGAAAAATTTTGCGAGTTCGCTTTCGCATAGCTATGAGTCCGAGTATGAGTAATTTCAATATTAACAGGTTCGTCAACCTTGTGAGCAGCTGTCCAGGCAGGCAAGGTCATTCTCGTCCATGTATTCTAACGTAGTTAATTTCACAAAGATGGAGTTTATAAACAGAATCAACAAGATCCAGCTACAAGCTGATATAATTAACAATTACTCAGATTAAATACAATTTCCATGCTTCTATAAAAAAAGAAATATGGACCAATCGCAACCGACACCGATACTTACTAAGGAAGAAATCATCAAACAAATTGAAACTGCTAGAGCTGATGTGTCGAGTGATATGCAAAGTCATCATCATCATCATCATCACACTTTATAGACCGTTTGTACCTTTCGGTGTGAGGTCTTTACTACTGATCATGGACCACCCTTCTCCATACCCCCCTATCCTGTGCCAAGGAGATGGTTTGTTCGCCTAGAGAAAGTCCCCTAACTTCTAAATCGGATTTAATTGAGTCTATAAACCTTCTCCTTGGCCTACCCCTGGGACGCACACCCGGGACTTGAGCATCCAATATCCTCTTTGGTAGCCTGCTATTACCCATCCTCTGAACGTGCCCGTACCACCGCAGACGACTAATCCTTGCCGCCTCTTCCACTGATGTAACCCCTAAGTTTTCCCTGATGTCGTCGTTCCTAATATGATTGTCCCACTGTTCCCTCCGATTTACTTTTGCTATGCTCCTAAGAACCCTCATATCAGAAACCTCCAGGTCATGCACAAGGTATCCGCAGTCCACCCAACTTTCACTACCGTATAAAATCGTTGGTCTGAAGATTGACCTGTGAATAGCTAGCTTTGTGCCACTACTTAACTCCTTTTTGTTGAACACATACGACCTCAACTGACTGGCCACTGCATTTCCCCATTCTTCTCCTTTCTTCAAATTCCCTAACTAACTTGCCATTCTCCGAAAAAATGGCTCCTAAATATTTAAACTCAGAGACCTGTTCCAACTGCTCCCCATTTAAACTGCAAACTACATCCTTCCGGGATTTGCCAATATGCATAACTTTAGTTTTACTGACACTTATTTTCATGCCGTATTCCTCACATGCAGCATTCAGGCAGTCTAAATTCTCCTGCAAATCCTTGGCATTATCTGCTAATAGAGTTAAGTCATCCGCATAGGCCAGGATTTTCATGATTACTTCCCCCACCTTCACATTCCCTTGCAAATTCGCTTGCCTGATAATCTTGTCCATAAAAATTATGAACAGAAGAGGGGAGAGACAACAACCCTGACGAACTCCCTCATTAACTTCGAAAGCCTCACTAATTTCACCATCTATCCTTACCGCAGCCTTGCTCCCTGAGTAGATGCTTTTGATAGCGCCCAATAAACTTCCATTAACCCCGTATTCGCCAAGTACCTCGAACAGCTTTTGCCTCGGTACCCGATCGAATGCCTTTCCTAGGTCGATGATGCACAAGTATAAATCAATATTTCTCTCAGAGAGCTTTTCTATAGCCTGCCTGAGACAAAAGATCTGATCCTGACAACCTCTCAGAGGTCTGAAACCACTCTGAACCTCGTCAAGAACACCTTCCACTATAACCCTAACCCTGTCTACTAGCACACTTGTATAAACCTTTCCGACCACGCCCAAGAGTGAAATCCCCCTGTAGTTGGTAAGGACTTTGCGGTTACCCTTCTTGAAGATCGGAGCAATAACACCGAAGCTCCAGTCAACGGGTACTACTGAGGACTTCAATGCTAAATTGAAAATCCTACAAAGCCATTGAACCCCACCCGGCCCGCTATTCTTAATAAATTCTGTCCTAATTTCGTCTATACCTGCGGATTTTCCTGCCTTCAGCCTGCTGACCTTTCGTGACACTTCCTCTAATGTAATTTCCTCCTCACCCTCCAAGCTACGGCCCTCTTCCCTGTCAAGGCTTGTTACGGGATTGACAGAGGCGAATAGATCCTGAAAGTAATCCTGCCAGGTTTTCAGGACCTCACCCTTACCTGTAACTAATTCGCCATCTTTACCCAAAATGCTACCGCAGCCCTCCTTTTCACCACCACGCCTAATATCCTTGATTGCCGACCAAAATTTTTTACCCCTTCCTTGACCAGCCTCTTCCAATTCCTCCCCAAACTTTTTCCACGACCGATCCTTCGCTTCCTTGACTAGAGTCTTAACCGTCTGCCTGCAAGCCCTGTAAGCCTCATGCTTTTCGTCCGTCTTATCCTGTAACCAAACCAAATACAGCTTCCTTTTCTCTAATACCGCCTTTTTGATATCTGCGTTCCACCAGCCTGTCTTTTTGTTTCTACCCCCACTAGAGACACTACCTCGACATTCCTCAGCTACGCCCAAGACAAATTCCTTAAAGTTTGCCCACTCAACCTCAATGTCTACGCAGTCCGGAGGAAGCCTTTCGAAAGCTTCGCTGAATTTTGACATAAAGCGCGACTTAACTTCCTCGTCCCTGAATTTTCCCACACGAAATTTCCGAACCACCACTTTTTTCCTTTTAGCCTGACAGAGTTTACTAACAGAGAGATGGGTACCCAAAAGGTAGTGGTCTGAGCCAAATGTGAAACCCCTGAAAACACGCGTGTTCCTGACTTCCTGTCTCCTGTCCTGCTCTATAACCATGTAATCAATTATTGACTTGTGCCCCAAACTATTATTAACGTAAGTGTACCGATGGATCCACCTATGCCTAAAGAAAGAGTTGGTTACTGCCAGTCCATTGAAATCGCAGAAATCCAACAATCGCTTTCCGTTTGAGTTTAAAACACCCTCCCCGAATTTGCCCATTACCCTTTCATAGCCGCCACTGGTCTTACTGTTTCCTATTCTCGCGTTGAAATCCCCCAACAGAATCACACACTCACTACCTTTTTTGCTGACAACATCCCCTAACTGCTCGTAAAAGGTGTCAAGATCGCCAGCACTGCTACCCTCGCACGGGCTATAAACACTAACCAGCCGATAAATACCTCCTGTCAGCTTAATGGAGACCCACATGATCCTTTCACTTACATACCGCACGTTCAAAACAAACTTTTCTAATTCCCTTTTGATAGCCATTCCAACTCCCCAGTTCGCCCTACCAGACTGAACACCAGACGAAAACACTTTATAACCGCCCACCAGTTCTTCGCGCTGCCCTTTCGTCCTAATGTCGCTCAACGCTAATATATCTACACCATAATCCATTGCCAAGTCCACCAACTCACCCTTGCGACCCCTAAAACCCCCATTAACGTTTAGACTTCCAATAACCAAACCATCAACCTTTTTACATTGCCTGATCGCCAACGATGGGGTACCGTTCGAGTCCCGCATTGGTCGTACCCCGTGACCAACACTCGTCCGAGGCTGCCTATGACCGTTTTTACCAATAATGAATACAGTGGGACGGCCTGGTAAGCCGAACCGCACTGGAAGTTCAAGCCTCAATGGGGACATCACACACGTGCCTGAGATGTTAAGCGCAAGCTCATTTATTTTTGCCAAAAAAGAATTGCTATATGAATAGCGAAGAAGTTAACCGTAACCGTAGACAAACACCTACTTGAAATTCTATACCAAAATCACAAACACACAACGCCGATTGTTTTGCATGAAGAAAACAAAACAAACACCCGAAAAACGCTGTAACTTTGAGGTTATGTGAGCACTACGTTGCTTGAAAAGAAAATGCAGATTTTAATTGATATCTAAAAAAGTTACAAAAACACACACTAATTTAACTTAACTTATTTACGAGAAACTGTGATTTAAAACGCGAAGAGGGCAAAAAATAAACGAAACTTACTCAGAGCAAAACAAACACGTCCATACCTGCCGCCGTCTTGACTTGAACTTGATATGCAAAGTTTCGGAATTAAATTGCATCAATTGGATTTTCACTGCCAAATCACTCCTACAGTATTCGAGAAAGATTTTCATTATGAAAACATGAGCGATGAAGACGAAAGGGAAAACGATATCAGTTACATTGACGAAAGTGATTATCAATCTGACGATGGTGATATGGATGAGATTCAACAGGATAAACATGTTTTATCTGGTATCACAGGCGAATTGCTACTAAAAGATTATTCTGAAAAGTTTTTAAATTTGAAAGAGAACGACATATACGCTATTGTATCTAGCAGCACTGGCCGCGAAAAGAAAGTCCGAAAGTCCGCTATTATTTGGTTTTTAAATAACAATAAAACCAAAGTGAGTAGTGATCGACTATTTAGAGTACGTGAAAAAAATTATGACAAGGCCTGGTTCTAATATTTGATTGATAATATAGAACGAACCATCCACAATCGAGACAATCTTGTTACAGATGTTACTCAAATTGATCACATAAACGTTGGTGACTGATGTCTCTTTAATATTGGTCTGCGCTCAGTTTTAGCTTCATAAATGGAAGGAACTTTAAAGAAACCTCTTTCACAAAGTCGGCCGCATTCATTCAATCAGGAAAACCGATAGGCGTACTTTGCGTGTGGTACGATTGGAGTACTGAAGGCCGCTTGCAACCAAAATTACTGAATGAACACAAGTTTAATAATATTTGCTACTACGAAGGAACGATCCCTAAACCTCGTTTTCATAATAATATTTTGACAATAACAAGTAACTCGATAGCGCAGTGATTAACACGTCTGCTTGCTACTACGAGATCGAGTTGCCAGTGCATTGGTTCGAAACTCAATGGCAGACGGATTTGTACTGATTGTTAGATTCGTAAACAAAACAAATCTGATTGAATCGTAGTGCCATCGTGCGGGTTACCGGAAAAGGCATTGTTGTGAGAACCGGTATTCTACTCCTACTAGTTTCGCTCATAGTTACATCTCATAGATGGCACTGGGTTTGTCGCACAGCTTAACACTGCACTATGGTTCCAAATCAATTACTTTTATAAAAATTCATATCTCTCAAAATATTTAGAATTGAAAAATAGTTTGTTCTACAAAGTTATAGAACAAGCAATACTTGATACTGTGCACAACTTGAAAATTGAAATTGCCACCTCTTGAACCTAAAGTGGCCTCTTTCTCATGTAATGCCAAACATAAACTGGAATCTTCATCTGTGAAGTCTCAACGCAGAACTTTAAAAAGTAACCCTAATTATGTTTTTTGACTTAATTGAAGGAAGTTCTAGTAAATATTTGTTTTAAATAGCAGGAATTCCGAGCTCAAACTTCAAGCCGAAGATTGTAGTTCATGTTTGGCAGTACATGAGAAAGAAGCCACTTTAAGTTCAAGAGGTGGCAATTTCAATTTTCAAGTTGTGCACAGTATTAAGTATTACTTGCTCTATAACTTTGTAGAACATACTATTTTTCAATTCTAAATATTTTGAGAGATACGAATTTTTATGAAAGCAATTGATTTGGGACCATAGTGCACTGGCACAGTAAAACTTTCCGGTAATGAAAGGATGTCAAAAAGTAGAACCACAAACAGCGAAACTAGTAAACAGTGATCTAGCCTCTAACCCTTCATGGGTTGTAAGGCAGATTATTATTATTATTATTAAGTAACCTTGTTAAAACATTCAATGAAAAATTCAAATGAAAGACACTTTTTGTTACATACACATCCAAAATCACATTCTTTTCAATTCCCAATGAATCCAAAAAAATCTAAAAAGATCTCAAAAAATCCGTAATAAACCTCAAAAAATCTTAAAAAATCCCAAAAAGTCCCAAAAAATCCCAAAAATCTCTAAAAATCAAAAAATCAGCTCAAAAGGTCGCATTTATGTCATTTTCAGAGCAATTTCAGTATGCTCTTTTCAAATCAGAAGTCGCTTTTGACGTAAGTCACATAGATCCAGAAAATGGGCCGTTTGAAAGTAGACATATTTCACATTTGATAAAATTTTCATGAAATATTCACCAAATGTAAGCAAAAATGTTTTTCATTTCCACAGTTCTCGGTTAATTTTGTATTTTAGGTTACCCACAACTACTTTAATTGAAACTTAGCTCACTACTAGGGTATAGTGGGCCGATAG
>CM055406.1:103536678-103549609 GCA_029228625.1 Pseudolycoriella hygida
ATCATCGTGCTACTATTTCCCCGTACAACCGTTTCTCCCGTCCTACAATTTCCTCCTCACTACTGTTTTCCCCGTACTACCATTTCACCGTTCTACCATTTCCCCGTACTAACATTTCCCCCATACTACCATTTCCCGTACAAACGTTATCACCGTTCTACTATTTCTTCGTACAACCGTTTCTCCCGTCCTACAATTTTCTCCTCACTTCTGTTTTCCTCGTACTCCATTTCACCGTACTAACATATTCCCCTACTACCATTCCCGCACAAACGTTATCACCGTGCTACTATTTCCCCGCACAACCGTTTCCCCCGCACTACCGTTTTCCCCGTAAAACCGTTTCCACCGTACTAATGTTTCCCGTACAACCGTTTCTCCCGTACTACCATTTTCTCCTCATTACTGTTGTCCCCGTATTAACATTTCCCCATACAACCGGTTACTCCCTTATTGCTTCTTCCCCCGAGCTGCCCAGCATTTTCACCAATACTGGTGACTTCTACTCACAAAACTCTGAGACTTTGCAAAAGAAACCTATCGTCTAACTCCCATACATTCGAAAATAATTTTAAATTGACCCAATGCTCAACCCGACATTTCATCAATACTGATGACTTTTACTAATAAAACTCTGAGACTTTGCCGAAGAAACCAATGATCTGCCTCCCATACCTTTCCAAATACTTTTAAAAGCAAAAAATCCAAGATGGCGTCACTTTGACAGCTGGCAGCCATTTTCTTAGGATTCATAAAGATTCTACTCATCAATATTAACAACTTTCCCGAAGAAACCAACTGTCCAAGAAAACAAAAAAAATTTTTTAAATTACATCAAGAAAAAATTTCAATTGAAGCCTAGGTAGTATAATGGTTTTTTCGCACTAAAAGACAATGCAAAACCGCATTTTAATTCAGTCCCTTTGGACTCGTCAAGCAGGTCGGACGTATGTTGGTTCACATGGGAATCTTCTTTTGCATTGCCTTTTTTTGAATTATAAGGGTCCCGGGTCCCTTCATATGTTTTTATTGTTGATTCGTCATCTAAGGACCATGATCGATGCTCCCCCCTCTACTCCCGGATTGAAATTCGACTGGTTACAAACGTCGTGGTAAACGTAATAGACTTCTTTTCGAAGTCTCAAAATCAAAAAACCACTTTATCCAATTATTCAATTTATATTATCAAAACGTTACAATAATTAACGTTTCGCGAAAGTCACTGAGCGAAGTAAGAAAAGGAATCGGGGAGCAGTCGCAAATGATTTCTAAGTTTTTTTTTCTTTCTTACTCTGTTTGTTCTCGTCTATTTACTCTCCACTAAACACCCCCCCCCCCCCCCTTAAACAGACGTCATATTTCTATCTTTTATGTCAAAGAAAAAAACATTTGATTCATGAATAAATGCAGCCGTTATATGTGAACGCTCCCTCTGAAGAGAAGCAGGTGCTACTGATATACAAATAAACATCTCCAACAGCGGAACAATCCACCATGCAGTGTATAATTCATTGAGCCACCCAGCCATCCTAAACCAACTGAACTATATAGTGAAACTATAAGACTTTCATTTCCACTCGGGTTGTTCAATTTATTGCCAACTTGCACAAAGAATTTATTACAAAAAGGGCATTTATACGATAGTGTGTATCAATCAATTATACAAAATAAATTTGCCAATTAGATTGATTCTATATGCATTGAATAAGCAAGCAAACGTTCATGTAACAAGTGACAATGATTGTTGTTTATCACAGTATAGATTTACAACGATTCATTCACAGCGGATTGAATTCAACCGTCAACGAATGCGTATACACAAAATTTTGGCTGACCAAACATTAATTATTATGCAAATTGCCATATTTTACAAATAATTAAATCTTTAATGTTGCTCTGCTTCAATAGCTCAAAATATATTGAGAGCACAAAATGGATATTAGTCATAAATTGTGTGCTGAACCATACGATTTTCAATAGTTTTAATCCAATTTGATATATTGTTAGGAAACATATTTGGAGTAAAATAAAGTTGAACAGTCGCTACCCACATTTCCTTCCCATTCCTTGTGTATCGAGCTTATGCTTGATTTAGCGATAAAATCGATAAAATTCCTATCCTCACACAATTGTTTCCTCTTCCTTGCACAGAGGTTGTGAGCTTGTCATATTTTATATGTAGCTTGAAAGTTGCTAATTCGTTCAAATTGCACCAACACAATAGACTTTACTCGAAGCGATTCATTTTCATTTTCTAATTAAAACCAATTTGGGGCGCACCAAAACAAAAGGTAAATAAATGCGATGAAATTGAAACTTTCCGAATAGTATTTAAACGGAAGGGAAATTGTTTGGTAGAGGGGTCATCACTATTATCATTTTATTATGAAAAACTTTTCCCATTTCGTAAAAACTAACAAAAAGTCAATTTTCGTCGATGTTTTCCATATAATATTTCACTCTCAAGCAAAATGTTTGAATAAGTTGCAAAACTCTGTTAGATATTTTATGAGCTTTGTATGTGTTTTATGTGATTTTATGAGATTGAGCCTTTGTATTATTATTTTCTGATACTTCTGCTGGCTATGAAAAAGATAAATTTTCATATTGAATTAATCCGTGGGATTAATTATTCAGTTTTTCAAAGGCACATGAAAAAGTTTTTATGCCTTTGGGAAATATACGGGGCTTATGCGTTTTCCATTACGTTTGTAACAACTCGAATGTGCGGCTTTGAGTGTAGGTGTGGATTTGGCGAATCTGAAAATAAGTTGGTCTATCCGTCTGATTATCTATCTGACCGTCCGCCTATCTGTGGGTTTTTCGATCCGTATGTCTGTCAGTCTGCCAAACAATAGGTTTTTTTGTCGGATGAATTTTGACGGATTTGTTTGTTTCAAAAATGATAAGAAAAACGGATTATTTTTTACCTTCCAATAAAAAAATGATTTTTGACCAAAAAAATTTTTTTTGTTTAATACAAATTATTAATGTACAATAGTAAAATACATTTTGCTTTTACAAAATAATAATGTAAAATAAACAATGATAAAACTTTTTTATTTGATAAAAGTGATTTTTTATTGGACAATTATTATTTTTATTGGACAAAAATTATTTTTTTATTGGAAGGTTTAATACGATCCATCTGAGGCCGAGTTTGAAAATAAAATATGCAAAATCGGTTGAGAAACCGAAGATACGGTCGGAATCTCTACGAAATAAGCTCGCAAATTGTTCTTCCAGGTATTAAATGAAAGATATGGTTCTCGAAAAATAAAGAAAAACGTTTAGTAGAAATCGGTTAAGGCGTAGTGTGTAAGTTAAAAAATTACATTTTTGATGTAAAAATAATGTTAATTTAATGGAAAAATGATGAAGTTCATGGATAATATATGTATAATATAGATCATGTAATAAAGATGTACCAAAGATCGATAATTAATGTAACAACGATGGATTTTGGTAAATTATTTTTGCATCATTTTTACATTCCAAATTTGAAAAGCATTTACATCATTTTAACGTAATTTACATCAGTTTTTCATTCTTTACATAAATTTTACATTATTTTTACATTAATGGAAATTTTTTGGACAAATAATGTAAAATTTATGTAAATCATGTTAAATGATGTACAAAAGATGGTAAAATAGTATATTGAATGTAATCAACACGACATGGCTTGGACTGTTTAGACCCGTACGAAGTACAAAGTACTTCGAAAAAGGGTCTATTACCACGGAGTTTGTAACCAGTTGAATCAGCAAAAAAAAAAATTTTCCGTCTGTCAAAACGATAACTAGAGTAAAACTTGACCGATTCTCAAAATCTCCCTGAAAGGTAATCGAAAAAGCTTTTATGGGATTGAAACTGGGCAATGTCGGTCCAAGGGTCGCGGACCTAGGGCGGTTTAAGTGGTTTTTGGTCTTTTGCTCATAATTTGAGTAAATCTTTTTCGATTTTCAAAAACTTTCTTTTGTTTGAAAGGTCTGGGCATGGGCGACAGTTAATGGAAGAAACTTTTTTGATCTTGAGCCTTTCGACTTAGCTAGGGCACTAAAAAAGAGTCTCTGCTAGGGTAAAACGAGTTTTTTGTACATTACTCACTTACTTAACCGGCCCTACAACCTATTAAGGGTCTTGGCCTTCTCCAACATGTTTCTCCAACCGGACCTATCCTCAGCTAACGGCTTCCAGCTGGTTACTCCCGCAGTTCTCAGGTTGTCAAAAGCTGCATCGCACCATCTGGATTTTGGTCAGCCTGCAATTCTTTTGCCTTCCGGTTTGGTGGTAAAAAGTTTCTTCGGGATACGATTGTCGTCCATACGCTGTACATGACCAAGCCATCGTAGTCTATTAATTTTTGTTGTTTTAACTATGTCCGGCTCTCCGGAGTGACATGAATCTGGCCACACCAACTGTCAAGTCGGTTGTGGTAAAGCCAGGAGGGTCAAATCGTGCCGAGGACTCAAGAGAGAAAGCACCCAGCTCGGTTCATAAGAAAGTTTACCGAAACCGAAATCGAAATGGCTCGGCCAAGAAAAAGACGGGTAAGCAGCCCGCAGACACGTCGGCAGGTTCTCTTGTATCTATGTTATCCAAAATAACAGTGTCGAAAACACTGACGGATACTAGCACACCCAATACCACCAAGAGAAACCGTAGTGCTGGGCCATCACCGGATGAGGGACGCAAGCATCCCAAAAAATTTGCCAAAACGCGAGTTGGTGATGATCTGTCGGCTGTAAACAGCCAAAGCACACCAACTAAAACATCGTACAGTTTGGTAGTGCGAAGATTTCTCAACTTGAAAGTATGCATTGCAAACAGACCGCCAGCAGGCAGAGAGCTACTAAACAAAAAATATTTTCTGCAATGCAAAATTGAAGAAGCCATCGTCGATAGAGCTTCTTTTCTGCCAATTTTTAAAGATGTTTGTAAAATTGAAAAAGACGGAGTATACGTCTTCTGTTCTGACGTTCGGTGCGCAGAATGGGTTATGAATACGGTGAAAAAAGGGATCCCATCGATAAACGATCTAACGGTTTTACCGCAAGACACTCCGATGAGATACAAGCCAGAGTTAGTCATGGTACGGGTTTTTACTTGCGTCCCCACCAAGAAATCGAAAGAATTAATCTTGGATACTATGGCGCAGATGAATAGAGACCTTAATACCGAAAACTGGCGCATCACTAGGATTCGTCCCAAAGGCGCCACGTCATCAATGATTTACATGCGCATGGACAGTAAGTCCTATGATCAAATCAAGTCGCGTGAAAATAAGATTAACTGGATTCTGGGACCGATAACAATTAAATTGGAAGAGCATCGCCCAAAACCGAAGCTACCCAATCCACCATCCGCAACGGTATCGTGCGCGGGGAAAGATATCCATTCCAAACCCGAGGTACTCCACCTTAAACCACCTTCTACGGAAGTTGTGGACAGCAACCCTAAGGGACCAGGGCTCACCAGATATGGAGGGTCCGAACCGAAAGGGCACCAAAAGCTAAATTAAGTGATGGAGCGACACAAAAACAAACACCATAACCAAGATACTAACCCAATTCCCAATAACCCAAACCTAAATACCCCTAATCCCAATAACCTAAACCCCAATAACCCAAATCCCAATAACCCAAATCACACTAACCCAAATCCTATTAATCCACCTCTCCCAATCCTAACCCCATACCCACATCCCAAAAAATACAGTAATAACCTATCCCATTCCCAATCCCATTACCACACCCAAACTAACCCTAAACTTACTGATGTCGCAATGGACGGTCAACTAAGCCCACTCTTGACAGACCTAAAATTTGCGCAGATCAACTCGCTACACTGTAAAAAAGCCACGTACACTCATTGTCGGGGTATCACAGTTGAGCAGACAGACATATCCCTCATTCAAGAACCTTGGATTCGAGGTAACAAAATTCACGGCTTCGGCCAATTACATAACAAACTATTATACTGCAAAACTGGTAAAAAACCCAGCGCAGCTATCTATGTTTCACCAAACGTCAATGCAATGCTGTTACATCAATTCACTATGGATGATGTAGTAACTATGAGAGTATGCAGAAGTGACGACAATGGAGGAGACTTTGTAGTAGTTTCTGCGTACCTTCCGTATGACACAGACAAACCGCCACCAGGTCCTACTCTGGAAAAAATTGTGGAATTCTGCGAAAAAGAGAAAACTCCATTATTAATTGGAACTGACTCAAACTCGCACCACGTTATATGGAGCAGTTCAAATATAAACCTAAGAGGCGAACAATTAATACAGTTTCTGATGTCAACGGACCTCACAGTGGTCAACTCAGGTAGGAAACCAACTTTCGAAAATTCCTTAAGAAGAGAATGTCTTGATGTAACGATTGCATCCTGTGAACTATCCAAACAAATTCACTCGTGGAGAGTGACTGATGAGGAGACGTTCTCGGATCATAAGTTAATCAAGTTCCGTCTGAGAGGAATTTTCCCAAAAAAAGAACCCTATAGAAACTGTAAAAAGACAAACTGGAATCAATATAGAGCTTGCTTAAGATCAAAACTAATTAAGGTAAACCACCAGGATAGATATCTGTCAGTAGAGGAACTGGAAAAGGCAAATAGAGAATTAACCTCTGCAATAGTCGAAGCGTATAAAATCTCTTGTCCCCTAACCAATCCTAAGCCTCTGGGAAAAAGTTCTGTGTGGAGCGATGACCTTGATAGAAAGAAGAAGGAATTACGCAAAGCCTGGAACAAGGCAGGGAAAAAAGGCAAGAATCAGGATAAAAACAAAGAAATTCATAGAGTTCTGCTAAAAGAGTACAACAAGGCCCAAGATGAACTGAGGGAAAAATGCAAAAGAAAATTCTTTGAAAAAGCTAACTCGATTCCTGCTTTTGCTCGTATCCATAAGATTTTGGCTAAAGACCCAACTATTCAAGTTGGTTCTCTCCTAAAACCCGATGGAAACTACACAGCAAATAGCAATGAAACGATCGAACATCTCCTGAAAACTCACTTTCCAGGTTGTAGCAAACCAAACGAAGAACCTCCTGGACAACCTACAAACATACCAAGTCGTAAAGAATGGAAGTTTGCAGAAAGAATTGTCAAGAGAGGAAAAGTCATTTTTGCTATCCATAAGTTCTACTCCTTCAAATCAGCTGGCCTTGATGAAATCTTCCCAGCTCTGCTAAAAGAAGGCAAGGAACTATTGGTGGAAAGACAAAGCAGTATTTTTAAAAGCTCTATTGCCCTGGGCCACATACCCAGCCTCTGGGAAAAGGTAAAAGTCATTTTCATCCCCAAGCCTGGAAGAACCGTCCATAACGAAGCAAAAGACTTTAGGCCAAATAGTCTCACATCCTTTCTCCTCAAGGCTGTTGAAAGACTGCTAGATTTCTATGTAAGAGGTGAGTTCCTCAAGACCTTTCCACTGCACGCAAATCAACATGCCTATCAGATGGGAAAGTCCACTGATACTGCACTGCATCAGTTAACTCATAAAATAGAAAGCACGCTTAAAAATGGTGAAGTGGCCCTGGGCTGCTTCATGGACATTGAAGGTGCTTTCGACAACACAGAATTTGAAGTCATTACTGATGCCATTAAAGAAAGGCAAATGGATAACGCGGCGGTGAAATGGATAATTAAAATGCTTAGCGGAAGGATAGTAGAGGCTGTAGTCTGTGGCACTAAAATGAGAGCAGTAGTCACTAGGGGATGCCCACAAGGAGGAATTCTATCCCCAATCTTGTGGTGCATAGTCATAGACTCACTCTTAGTGAAATTGAACGACACGTGCTTTTTTACTCAAGGTTATTCTGATGACGTCTCTACGATCATATGTGGTTTCTCTGTTAACACTATAGGTGATCTTATGAGAGCAGCACTAAAAGTGGTAGAAACATGGTGTCAGGAAAGGAACCTGAAAGTAAATCCGAACAAAACCAAGGTGATTCTGTTTAGAAGGACCAAAGCTGTAGAATCTGAATTAGGGGATTTTGTGCTATTTGGCACGATCCTAACTATGAGAACTACAGTGAAATATCTAGGGGTTTTATATGATTACAGAATGACTTGGATAATACACATAGAAGGAAAGTTAAACAAGGTCACCGGGATTTTCTGGATGTGTAGAAATGCTTTTGGCAGGACTTGGGGCCTATCGCCTAAGGCAATATGGTGGCTATACACAGCCGTGGTCAGACCGATTCTCTGCCACGGATGCTTGGTATGGTGGCCCAGAACTGAAATTGGCACAGCCAAGAAGAGGTTGGATAACCTTCAGAGACTGGCTGGTCTATGTATCACAGGGGCAAAAAATACCACCGCTACAAAGTCGCTAGAGGCCCTACTATGCCTAAGACCACTTGATCTTTACATAAAATCCATGACTTTCAGATCAGCCTGCAATGTAAGATATAACGGCTGTTGGTCTGCAAAATCAGAGCTAGGCCACGCCACCATATGTAAACTCATAAAGGATGAAATCCTTCAAATGCCGAGTGATCGATGCCGACCGGAACTCTGGTTGGACGATAAGTTCACGTGCATTACTCCTGATAGAAGTGAACGGCTAGGAGAGAACAAAATCTATCCACCCACGGAGGCACTGGTTTGCTATACGGATGGCTCCAAACGGGACGGTTTTACTGGGGCAAGTTACTTCTGTGAATTTCCTCTTTTGGAGGCAAGTATTTTCACAGGATCTTACGCCTCAGTCCACCAGACCGAACTTTTTGCCATCTCGGAACTCTGTAAATCAGAAGCTATTAAAACGGCTTTGAATAAAGATATTTATATCTGCACTGATAGTCAATCGGCTATTGACGCCATCAGCTCCCCAATAGTATGCTCCAAAACCGTAAGAGTATGTAAAACAATTCTAAATGAAACGAGTAGGGCAAACAAGGTTACTATCATCTGGGTCCCTGGAAATGAGAAAGCGGACACTCTAGCAGGTAACGCAACTACCAAGAGCTTCATTGGACCAGAGCCACACTTTGGCATTTCCAAAGCCACAAGGAAGAGTATCATTAACCAATGGCTTTTTAAGCAGCATGAAAATTCTTGGCGTAACTATGATGGGGCAAGACATACAAAAATATTCTGCCCAACCCCGTCCAAAGACTTTAGTCAGAGACTTCTAAACCTTGATAGACCAAACATCAAAAGAACGGTTGAAGTCATCACAAACCATTGTGGACTCAACAAGCATCTTTGTGATATAGGTATAAAGGACGATCCGAAGTGTCTGTGTGGTCATGGGGAGGAAACGGGAGCACATATCATTTCTAATTGTATCAGATATAGACATATAAGAATGACTATTCTGGTTAAACCGGAACTAACGCCCTCGGACATGAATCTGAATAACCTGGACCTGGAGAAATTTGCTACTTTTCTTAGACGGACCAATCGATTGGAATGACGAGCGTAACTTCAACCACAAATCCAATTGCCCAAACTAGTCAGAAAATTAAAAACACATAAACAACTTTGTAAAAGCATATAAATTTAGTTGGACGTGATTATTTGTAATCAAAAATTCTGTAAGGCTTTTGAATGCTTCTCGCTTCTCGCTTGCAATGTAAAGCCTGAATGTTTTGTATAATCTATTTTTATAAAATTTGTATTTTGAATAAACAAGGAATAAGAGGGACATTGGTACAAAGGATAATTATCCAAGTGCCTGTCAATCTCCCTCTTTACACCCTTCTTATCTATCTATCTAAGGGTCTTGGCGTTCTCCAACATGTTTCTCCAACCGGACCTATCATCAGCTAACGGCTTCCAGTTGGTTACTCCCGCAGTTCTCAGGTTGTCAAAAGCTGCATCGCACCATCTGGATTTTGGTCAGCCTGCAATTCTTTTGTCTTCCGGTTTGGTGGTAAAAAGTTTCTTCGGGATACGATTGTCGTCCATACGCTGTACATGACCAAGCCATCGTAGCCTATTAATTTTTGTTGTTCTAACCATGTCCGGCTCTCCATAAAGCTGCATAAGCTCATGATTAAATCGTCTGCGCCATCTGTTCATATTTTCGTCATATACTGGTCCGAAAATTGTCCGCAGTACCTTTCTTTCGAACGTGAGCAGCGATTGTTCGTCTTTCTGAGTCATGCACCACGACTCCGACCCATACGTAACTATTGGTCTTATCACAGATTTGTACAGTGAGCATTTAGAGTTTCTACTTACTGATTTGGACTTTAAAATTTTTATCAGGTTTTTATCCGGTTGCCAAGAGTTATCCGTCTTTTGATTTCGTCCATGATTACGTTGCCAGAATTAAGCAGAGATCCAAGATATACGAACTTGTCTACCACCTTAAATGTGTGTGTGTCAATTGTTACGCTTTGGTGATGTTGTTGATTCGATGGGGCGATAATCATGTATTCGGTCTTTGTGTCATTAACATTCAACCCGAGGTCGGTACCTTTTCTGTCCAAAGCCGTGAACTTTTCCTTAACACCTTCCATGTTTCGACCCAAGATGTCCAAGTCATCAGCGATGCCCAGCAATTGACTGGATTTGGGGAAAATGGTGCTGCTGGTGTCGATGTCCATGGTTCTCACTGCTGCTTCAAGGATCAAATTAAAAAGCAGCGTCGCGAGCGGATCACCTTGATGTAGTCCTTCCTCAATGTCGAAAGCGTCTGACCATTTTGCTTCGGATTCTTACTCGGCTGTTAGCTCCATCCATTGTCAACTTTGTTAGCGAGATTAGTTTTTTGGGAACCCCTAATTCCTTCATCACTCTCCATAACTCCCCCCTGTTGACACTGTCGTATGCCTTGAAGTCCACGAACAATTGGTGTATTTCCACGTTGTACTCCTTACACTTCTCCAAGATCTGTCTAATGCTAAACAGCTGGTCCTTTGCTGAACGACCTACCCTAAAACCACCTTGATATTCACCAACAGTATATTCCATGTATGGAAGAAGGCGTTTGTATAGAATATTCGCAAATATCTTGTAGGCGATATTCAAAAGCGAAATTCCTCGATATTTGCAACATTCCAATTTGTCGCTTTTCTTGTACAGAGGGCGGATGATGCTAGTCTTCCACTCTCCCGGCAACTCCTCGACATTCCAGATGCGCTTGTTGAGCTCGTGCATCTCCACACATAATGCGTTACCACCGTGCTTGAAAAGTTCTCCAGGTATGTTGTCGGTTCCTGGGGCTTTGAAATTTTTGAGCTTTAAAATTTCATGCTCCACTTCCTGTAGCGTTGGTTCTGCAATATGTGGCTGCGCGGTTTGAATTGATAAGTTGTTGTTGGTGTCGTTTCGGTTCGGTGGTCTGTTCGGGTTCAGCAGTTCCTTAAAGTACTCCGCCCATCGTCTGATGCACCTTTCCTCATCTGCTAAGACCAACCCATCCTTGTCCTTGCACAATAAAGGTTGTTGACTGTAACCTTTCCTAGATTCGTTTACTTTCCGGTAAAAATTCCGCGTCTCTTTTCGATTACCAAACCTTTCAATTTCGATTAAAACTTCCTTGTCATGTTGTCGCTTTTTTCTTCGGAATAGTTTTTTCTCGAAATTTCTCTTCGAACGGTACTCTGCCATGCCAGCTCGAGTGCATATATTTAGATTTCTCGCTCGAGCCGCATTTTTGTCATCCAGTGCTTTTCTGCATTCGTCATCGAACCAGTCATTTCTTTTCTTTCCCGTTCTCGTTCCTATCGTCTCTGCTGCGGCTTGCTCTACGTTTCGTCTAATTTGATTCCATGCATCGTCTACGTTTCGTTGTTCGCTTTCCATTCCGTCAATAATTTTCTTCTCCAAACTATCCACATATTGTCGTTTAATATTTTCGTCCCGCAGTTTCTCGACGTCCCACTTTTCCAATGCCGGCTGTCGATTGTGTGAAATCGAAACTCGAGCCCTAACAACCACCTTTACCAAGTAGTGATCTGAATCGATGTTCGGTCCCCTACAACTTTTGACATCCAAAACATTAATTTGAACAGTGACGCCCATCTATGAACACGTGGTCAATCTGGTTTTTGGTTCGTCCATCAGGTGATACCCATGTCGCTTTGTGGATGTCTTTATGTTCACTTTATGCACTTTATGTACTTTATGTACTTTATGCAGTACCTATGCAGACAACCATTCCTTGACGCTGCGAAATCAATTGCCAACGTTCCATTTTCGCTTGAATTTTCGTGGAGGCTATATTTACCAATAGTGGGACGGTAGTAGACTTCGCGACCTATCTTGGCATTAAAATCCCCAAGTATGATTTTGATGTCTCGATTCGGTGCTCCATCATCACTTTACACTTTACATTACTCGAGTAAATCTTTTCCGATTTTCAAAAAAAAAAATTTTAATCGAAAGATACAATTCATGGATGAAACGTTTTTGAATCTGAGCGCCTGGACTCAGCCAGGGCTCTAAAACTGAGTCTGCCCAAGGGCCCTACGTGTTTTTTGTGCATAACTCGAGTAAATATTTTTCGATTTTCAAACGATAGGTCTGGGTGGGAATGTCCAACATTTTAGAAGAAATTTTTTTTACTTTGGGTCACTGAACCTAGCTAGAGCCCTAAAGACGCGGACCAGTGCCCTACTTGTTTTTTATACATAAATCGAGTAAATTCTATCCGATTTTCGTGATTCTTTTCCTATTCGATAGGTAATCAAAGCCTTAAGAGCATCCAGGAAAAAATGCCACTTATGGATCGATCTAGACAATATATTTTCGAAAAATTCAAACCTTTTGAGAACTATGAGTGTTAGGCAAACTTTTTTGTCTATGTAATATGGGTCAGATGCCTCTTCTAAGTGCACTAGGTCGGTTCTATTTTAAATTTTTTTATTTTGAAGTGCATTGAATATTTGGAAGGACCTTGACACCGTTTCTTCGGACGTTTTTTTTCAATATTGCCCTTTCGGCAATTTCCAGT
>CM055406.1:103550109-103562193 GCA_029228625.1 Pseudolycoriella hygida
ATCGCACGACTATAGTCGAGGTGGAGTGAATGAGCCCTCGGATCATTCACTACACCTCGGTGCGCGAATAGACGTTGCACCACAGCCCGAAGTCTATCCACGTACGGAGACTTTAATCAAGCAACTAAAATGACCTATAAAAGGCAATTATGCACAAAACTACGCCTTTAACATCCGAAAACATCTCACTGTAACCCTACGTCCCGTTTTATACCATTGCTATCGACGTTTATCAAATAACATCGCGCGACAATCAGTGACAAAATTTTTTTGAACAATGCTGCAACTCATTCTCACTCGTAGCAATGGAAGCAATCTGCAGTCGCTTGCACTCAAGCTTTCAGCAGTGACATGTTTTTGAATGTTAAACGCTTTGTTTCCTGCATAATTGACCATTTTGTTGTGTTTTGTGGATCTAATCACTCCGATTATAGTCGACTCTACCATAATAATATAATTATTGTACTGTGCCAGCACAAGGGACTCGACCATAATCGGCAAATTATACTTCCATTTTTCGTGATTTTGAGTGCTATAATTGGCCTTTTATAGGCACCAATTTAATAAATGCAGTTCTAATTATCCATTTTTTACATGATCTACATAAATTTTACATAATTATCCATTATTTTTCCATGAAACATACACAAAATTGGCATTGTCCGACACGTACGAAGAACAAAGGTCCTGCACGTTTGCTACAAACAACTTAATTGTAACATGGGGTAGATCGAGGTGGGAGGTGGGGGATACATTTATTGTCGTCTAGTGATGAGTAAAAAATTAATGTCCGTCCGTACGTCTGCACTTTTTTTTCAAATGGCTCAGCCGATCAGCCTAATCTATATTTTCCCTGAAAGGCGCATGCCTCCCATGATTCAAGTTCGAAGATGAGCAAAATCAATCAAGTACTTCCGAAGATATGGTCGAAGAAGTGGAGGTCGAACATGGATTTTTGAGCGTCGGTGAAAGTTTTTCTCAAATATCTCAGCAAGTAGAACACAGAAATCGTTCATGGTTTCAAATTAAAGCATTTGATCTTAGAAAACTGAGAATTTTTTTTGTGGAAATCGGGTCAGTGGTCTCTGCACCAATGGAATGGACGAAATTGAGTTTCTTGGCCATATACAGAAGCATTTGGTTTTTCGTCTATATTTGCTCAACTATGCAAGATGGAGATCACAACAAAAATCTCTTTAAAGGTAGAGTGTGACGCAGTCCGTAAGTCTACTTCCAAAATTAATAATATCGCTTGAGGTGACGCTATCGCTGATAATACGCAGTAGTTTGTTTGAATGGAATCTTGTGTTCAAAGTTTTAATTTCCTGAAAAATTACAGCGCTTTTTTTTAAAACAAGATTATGTTGTGTTAAACAAATTGCGTCACAAATGAAGTTACACATCTAGCAGCCATTACATAAAAGCAAAGCAAAGCTTATCGAGTCGAATGCAATTTAATTTATATGATGTCTTCTGTACACCTGTATGACCTGTATATGAATCACGCTGTACATTTACACTAGGTGGTAGTGTTTCATGCATATCTCATGAATATTATGAATAAATCTTATGAAGACGCTTCGTTTCTCAAAATGGAATTATGAAGGGTTCTTTAATGTTGATACAAGGATTGACTTTAAATCACAGTAAGTACCGCAGTTGTTGAAGACAATAGTACTAAAAAACCTTTTGACGTTGAATGCAAGTTTGTGTCCTTAATTACAGAGAAGGTCTGGTTAACCTGCTGCCTCTTGGCAATTTGAAAATGTTAATAAGGTTGTAAGGATGAAACCTTATAACATTCGTCACACACAAACACAAAGACAAAATTCCATACCGATAGGGCTGTCAATTGAACCGTTTCGATGCGCGTTTAAGTGTTACCAGATGTAGCGTGCCAAAAAAAAATTGAAAAAGGAGAATAAATCTTCAGTTGAAGGTGTAGTTCTGAATACACGTTAAGCACGTGGTCCCTAGTTTTAGTGGTTTATCCCCACTAGCTGGAAGTTACTCTGTGTAACACACTGACAGAAGAGCCAGTCACTTCAAAAGTGCTGCTCCCGACCAAGCAATGCCATTGGAATTATTATTATAGTTGTTTCAATCTTTGTGCGTTCGTACGGGTCTCTGTAGTCTTCTGTTTTTATTCTAAAAAATTTTTCGGAAGCGTTATATCATTATTCCGTTTCAATGAAATGAGATGTGAGCATGGTTTCTTTCAATGTGCTTATACAAATGAAAGATACAGCTTTAATTTCTCGGGGCAATTACATGTTAGATTAACGTTAGAATTGTTTGAGTTCCTTGGAGTTTTTAAATGCGAATGTTGAGCCTTCATGTTTATAAATAATAATTAATAACTTCTATCAAATAAGGATGATGAAGAAGCTCCATCAAAACAAAAACGACAAGATTATTCTTTGTAGAAAGTGCAACATGCGTGAGAAAAAATTCCAGTTATGTAATCGTCAAATAAAAACATATGCAGGCGACCTGTAAGTATCAGAATAGATGCGGCAAACAGAGTTGATGTTACGAAGAGACTCGAACGTATTTAAGTAAACCTTGTCTTAACTCTTAAGTGTATGAAATTGCGTCCATATTAAGTTGTATTGGAAATTGCCGATAGGGCAATATTGAGAAACACGTCCGAAAAAACGGTGTAAAAAAACCTTTCCGAAAGCAAAAAATTGACCCCCAAATATAGAAAAATGTTCTACTCATTTTCTCTACAACATAGAAGGGACCCGTACGTATCAGAATGGATGCGTCAAACAGAGTTGATGTTACGAAAAGGCTGGAACGTATTTAAGTAAATATTGCGTTCACATTAGACTGTATTGGAAATTGCCCGTAGGGCAATTTTGAAAAACCCGTCCGAAGTAACGGTGTAAAAAAATTCTACGAACGCTCAAAATTGACCTCCAAATAGAGAAAAATGTTCTCCTCAATTTTGTCTACAACATAACAAAAAATTATTTTTTGGGCTAGGGCCGACCTTAGTACTGACCTAGGACCTTAAATAAAGATATCGGATACAAACTTCCATAGACAAAAATGTTTCCCTCAATTTGCTCTGCAACATAGCAAAAAACATTTTTTTACGTTAGGGCCGACCTTAGGACCGACATGAGGCCCACTTGAGCCCTAAGCACAGGCAAAAATTCTTCTATAAATTGTCGGCCGTGCCGAGATCTTTCAAACAAAAAAAAGTTTTTCAAAATCGGAAGAGATTTACTCGAGTTATGTACAAAAAAACACGTAGGGCCCTAACAAAGACTCTTTTTTAGTACCCTAGCTAAGTCCAAAGACTCAAATCGAAAAATGTTTCTTCCACAAATTGTCGGTCATACCCAGATCTTTCAAGCAAAAAAAAAATTTGAAAATCGGTAAAGATTTACTCGAGTTATGTACAAAAAACACATAGAGCCCTAGCAGAGACTCGTTTTTAGTGCCCTAGCTAAGTCCAAGGACTCAAATTAAAAAAAGTTTCTTCCATAAATTGTCGGCCATGCCCAGATCTTTCAAACAAAAAAAAATTATGAAAATCAGAAAAGATTGACTCGAGTTATGTGCAAAAGACCAAAAACCACTTAAACGGCCCTAGCACGGCGGCCCTAGCTCGGCGGCCCTTGGGCCGACAGTGCCCAGATTCAATACCATAAAGTATTTTTCGACTACCTTTCAGGAAAAAAAAAGTTTTTGAAAATCGGTCAAGATTTACGCAAGTTATCGTGTTGACGGACAGACAGACAGACCGACAGACGGACATTGTTTTTTTCGCTGATTTGTCATCTGGAGGCAACAAAAAAAGTTTCCCCCTTACTCCCGGGTTCGAATTCGTAATGTAACAAACATGATAGTAAACGCATCAGACCTACGTACTTCATACGGGTCTAAAAATCATTTTACGGGCTAAGGTCGACCTTAGTACCGACTTAGGGCCCTAAGTAGAGACCTCGGACACACAATTACATAGCCAAAAATGTTATCCTCAATTTCCTCTGCAACATAGCAAGAAAAAATTTGTTTGGGACCGACATGGCCCACTTGAGCCCTAAGCACAGGCAAAAGTTTCTTTAATAAACTGTCGGTCACGTCTAGATCTCTCAAGTAAAAAAAAAAATTTTGAAAATCGGAAAAAATTTACTCGAGTTATGTACAAAAAACACATAGAGCCCTAGCAGAAACTCTTTTTAGCGCCCCAGCTAAGTCCAAATTCAAAAAAGTTTCTTTCATAAATTGTCGGCTATGCCCAGGTCTTTAAAACAAAAAAAATTTATGAAAATCGGAAAAGATTTGCCCGAGTTATGGACAAAAAACGACAAAAAACACATAGAGCCCTAGTAGAGACTCGATTTTAGTGCCCTAGCTAAGTCCAAGGACTCAAATGCAGAAAAGTTTCTTCCATAAATTGTTGACTTTGCTCGGGTCTTTCAAACAAAAAAATCGTACGCTTCATTTATTTCGAGATTTGTTTTCATACATTTTTGTGTACAAGGGAGTAGGGGGGTCTAAAAATCGTGTTTTTTTGCGTACGTAATATGTATTCAATTGTTGGACGTAGTTCTTGGGTGATAGCGACAATGTATTAACACTTAGCCGTAGCTACACCTCAAGTTATGGGCGCGTTCCCTATCTTTAACAATTCATGAAATTATATTTTCAGTTAGATGGTGTCGGGAATTCTACGTTATACAAAATAAAAGCTTTAATTGGGGATTTTGTCCACGGAACTGCTCGTCCAACAAATTCTTTTTATTTACTTTTCGTTTTTTCTTACAATTGTTTTCTTAGAACATTTTGATCAATTTTCAATTCCTTCGATGCTACACGGTGACTCCATCAGTAACAATATCCAACAGATGGGAATAAATTCTTCAAATTCTTCTATTTTACCACAACTAACAACTAACAATGGAATACGACAGTCCATTCCCTAATTTGAATTACGTACAGGGTCATGAGTTGAAAGTAGCACTGCTGCCTTCAAAGTTTATGTAACAAAGTGAATGAACAAGGACGGATATCGATGTCTGACAAAATGATTCAAGTCGTAAATCCTTAGAACCTCAGCGAAGAAAAGTATGAAGACTATTTTGACGAAAGCACTGCCGCTTCAGCGGATGGTAAATACCTTGTCGAAGTGCATTATGCAGACAGTTTGAACAATGGCACAGCTGTTGCAGAAATTTTAGCGAAATTGTTACCACCGCCTATTGTCGCCAGTCTGGGGAAAAATATCTTGATATCGAATGTAATCAGAGTTATGTTGGAACTGAAAAAACGAGGTGTGAAAATTATAAATTGCAGTTTTCACGTTGATTTGGAAAGCATGTAAGTGACACATGGACTAGAGTATATTCCTTGTAACTGTATGTGAGAATTTTTTCAGACACCTCGCAAATGTGCTGCAAGAACTTTATAATGATGGAGTGGTGGTGGTGGCGTCAGCAGGAAACAGAGAGCCAGACGAGAATATTCCCAAATCAAAATTGCATACTGAACACACAATTGTTGTTGGAGCTCATAATCATATCAATCTGATATCTCCACTCAGTGTAGAAGCATGCAACGTTGACGTTTGTTGTCTTGGAGAAAGTGTATACACAGAATATCCACAACCACGTGCCCGCAACGGTACTTCCTTTGCCGCAGCTTACGCAACATCAATACTGGCGTGTGGAATGTCACTGGGCATGGTTACACCAGATCAAGCCAAAAAGTTCCTCACATCGCATACATCATCTCTACTTTGCAAGCATTGTGGAAAAGCTGGAACCGATGGTCATTCCGTAAATCTAAAAATTGATTTTGAGAGCATAAATGCATCTCTAGAATCTCTCAGACTCACCTAGCAGCACTCACCCACCTTGACAATGCATTTTCAACCGAATGGAAATTCTTTTGGATAATCGTTTCGTTAGTTTCATAGTTTCCTTAATTTTTGTTTAACGTATTTGTTGTGAAATTACATTATTCCTTTATTGTGGTCAAAAAATAAGAGAGTAAGCGCAAGAAGTGTAATGGAAGAGATGATAAAGTTGAGAAATGTTTTCCCCTTCATCATTGAATAATTGCTGATTTTATTTAGAGAAAACATAATTTTTATGTTTTAAATGTTTACTTCTATGGCATCATACATAGAAGTAAACATTTATAAATGAAACTCGTTGCAATATTCCAGTTTCATGCAATGTAATTGTATTCGAAAATTTATTTTGTATCACTAAAGAGATTGATCAATATATCATTGACGAATACATTTGTTTCATTTGGTGAAGTAGTCCACACTAAGATTCACAGACATTTTAATATTCAAAAGCCACTCACAATTCTTAATCCTACTTCCAATTGTTAAACAAAAATCGAAAAAGTAAAAGGGCTGACTTCTTCGTTTACGACTCATTAGTACACCTTGTCTTATGACATGTTTATATCAGCAACGATGGCCATTGAATGATTCTCATACTATGTCAACTCGCCTTTTATACAATCCAGATCCTACGATTGGATGCATGCCATTTCGTTTGAACAATTTGGAAGTAAAAGAATTGTGAGTTTGTTTCGGTTATTTTTTAATTTGGATTATTCTGCTAAGCAGATTACCACAATTCAACGACTATCGAAGATAGTATTTACGTTTAATATTTCGGCTCCAAGAAGCTAACCATACCCTCTGTGCAAAGAAGTACACAAATTTGCAATCAAGGTCTGTTACTTTGTCGTTCAAACGGCTTGATAATGCCGCGAATTTATCAGCTTCATTCGTTCGTCTCGTGCGAGTGCATTGGTGCGCAGGAAAAAAATAAAAAAAAAACAACCGAAAATAACCGAAGGTAAAAAATGAGAAAATTCTCGTTTTGGTGCAATTACACCCACAGAAGTAACATTTTACTATGGACCTTCCTGTACCTGTCTTAAGACAAGGTGTACTGATGAGTCGTAAACGACGAAATCAGCACTTTTAGTTTATCGATTTTTGTTAAACAAGCGCAGGCCCAAATTTGTTTATGAATATAATTCGGTACACGGTTACCTCTCAAATAGAAAAAGGATCAACAAAATCGGTTAGGATTTGCCCCGTTTATGTATACAAAAACTCGTTGGGCCTAGTTTCAGAGTCCTGGCTGCGTCCAAGGGCATCTTATCAAAAAACGTTCTTCCATAAAATGTGAGACATTCCCAGACCTTTCGATTAAATTTTTTTTTTTAAATTCGGAAGAGATTTATGCTTGAGTTATGTACAAAAATAAATGTAAGACCATAGCAGAGACTCGTTTTTAGTGCCCTAGCTAAATCCAAGGGCTCAAAATCAAAAAAGTTTCTTCTAAAAATTGTCGGCTATGCCCAGATCTTTCAAACAAAAAAAATTATTAAAATCGGAAAAGATTTACTCGAGTTATGTACAAAATACTAAAAACCATTTAAACGGCCCTAGCTCGGCGGCCCTTGGGCCAACAGTGCCCAGATTCAATCCTATAAAAGATTTTTCAATTTCCTTTCAAGGAAAAAAAGTTCGGTTGAGTTTTACTCAAGTTATCGGGGTGACGGACGGGCGGACATTTTTTTATTGCTGATTCGTCATCTGAGGACCATGATCGATGCTCCCCCCTACTCACCGGTCAAAATTGGAGTGTTTGCAAACGTCGTGGTAAACGCGTAAGACCCCTTTTCGAAGAACGTCGTTCTTCGTACGGGTCTAAAGATTCGTCCGTCCGTCACCGCGATAAGTTGAGTAAAACTCAACCGATTTTCAAAAACTTTTTTTCCCTGGACACTGTCAGCCCAAGGGCCGCCGAGCTAGGGCCGTTTAAGTGGTTTTTGATCTTTTGTACATAACTCGAGTAAATCTTTTCCGATTTTCATATTTTTTTTGTTTCAAAAACCTGGGCGCATGCCTGACATTTTATAGAAGAAACTTCTTTCAATTGCGGGCTTTTGGGCTCAGCCAGGGCCCTAAAACTGAATCTCTACTAGGGCCCAACGTGTTTTTTCTACATAAATCAGATAGGTCTCACGCGATTTTAAAATTTTTTTTTTTCCTGCAGAAATATAATTACAAAATTAAATTTAGGCGAAATCGGTCGAATACTTTTGAAGAGAAGAGGGATTACCACTTTTCTCGAGTATTGCTTAAAATTAGTGACCTGTGACTAATTAATTCAGGTAATGAAGGGGTAGTGATAACAATGTGGCCTAATTCAAATTAATGACCTGTGACAAAATAATAATGCATTGAGAATGGGATTTTTGGTCAAAATTAATGGTCTGTGACAGATTTTTATTTGAATTATTGTCGTCCAGCCGCCACTTTTGACGAGTATTGTCTAAAATTAATGGCCTGTGACTAAATAATAATATAATAATATATCACTTATATCTCTGCGAAATTAGAACGGAAATCGCTCCTCAAGGTTATGAATGAAGATGTGCACATCAGAAAATCACATAAATTAAATCGATCACCCAAAAATAATTTTTGATAACCTGAAAATACAATTTCGATCACCAATACAAAATACAACTTAATTAGGGGCAAAATTAGTTTCACCTACGCTGAGTTAGCCGCTTTAAAGATACATTCCTCCTTTTACGAAACGGTCGGACACACCCCTGGTGATCAAAATTGAATTTTCTGGTGATCAAAAATGAATTTCTTGGTGATCAGTTAAACATATGCCAAAATAAATTAGTGGAAATCTGTTGGGTGGTTCGGGCTATAGTGTCCTTAAGAGGAGGCCTGATAAAAACGATGTTTTTATAGCGAAGCTTTTGTTAAAAAGAATGGTAATTTCAAAAAAGTACCTCTATAGCTAAATGAAGTCATTGGTTTTTCATCTACTAGTTGAGCTACTTTGTAAGATTGCTTAGTAACAAACTCCTCGTTAGAAGAAAGGTCTGCACTTTCAGCCAGGACACTTGGTGCCGAAAATTTGAAAATGCCAAAATTCATGAAGTGGCGGGTATAATAAGTGGCGGGTTTTGAATAACCGGCAAGCAAATCAAAAGCTAGACCTCACGATAAACGGCGAAATAATAGAACACACCTCCAATCCGAAGTACTTGGGCGTACCTCTGGATCGAAGCCTCACGTACAGAACGAACGCAGAACTGACCACAACGAAATTGAAATCACGAGTGAGCCTGCTCCAAAAGTTAGCCGGATCCACTTGGGGCTACTCAGCGGATACACTACGCATCACCACCCAAGCGATGATACTATCTGTGGCCGATAACTGCGCTCCAGTGTGGATGAACAGTTGCCACACAAAGAAAATAGACAGTCAGATAAATAACGCGCTGAGAATCGTAACCCATTCACGCGTAATAATTTAGTCTTTCGTCAACCTAGTGTTAAATTGTCGTATGTCGTTAATCAATTTACGATTTCCTAAAGTCAATTGAATAAATAAATAAATACGTTGTATAAGTTACCCTTACCTGGGAATATAGAAGGCAGTTAATAGTTTATAATGCAGAGGGCAGCAGCAGCCTGGTGCTGAATTGAAACTTATGTGACGTATACAACTCACTATTGACTCCAATCTGGCGAAAACAGATTTCCAGCACCAGGCTGTCTTCTTTGTTCCCAGTTTGCCGGCTTGTCGGCTGCCTGGTGCCGACTTCGATCGTGTTACTAACTAATAACCTCGCTCCTTCTTAAAGAAGGCGTTTTCAGAATTTCAGCACCAGACTGCCTTTGTCAGACAAGGTTTTACATTTCGTCGGTGTCAGAAAAGTGTCAGAATAGATCGACAAAGTTAATTATGTCCAAAAACGCTTTTTTCTTTGTTTCATGAGAGCTCTTGAGTCAGAAAACCAGTCGAAAGCTCAACGCGATTTCCCAAATTACAATCTTACATACTAATTTTGTATTTCTTTTTTGCTCTCAAAACTAGCGAACTTGCTACTTTCAAAAAGGGCTCTCTAGTAGCGTCGCTAAAAATTTCCCAACCCTGTTCACGATATACAAAACCAGGAGTAAACCTAAGAGACTCTTATTTCGAGTTTAATAAAAAACCAATTTCATTTCTGTTGAAAAAAGAAAAATATTTTACAAAATTCATATGTGGGTAGTCGTCTCTCAACTCCACATGTTTAGAATCCTTTGTTATCAAAAGAAAAAATTAATTCTCTACATCCCAAAAAATGTTTCAAAAAAAAAAAAAAATATTTTACGAAATTAAAGTCATATCAAACATACTTTATATCTCGCTTTTCAAATAATTCATAAGCCCCAACTCTATCAAAGAAATTTTTGTTCATTTTCTCGCCCAACTTTTCTTGGTTGTAATGATTGTTTTCTGAACGAAATAAATTTTCATTTTTTTACCATGTCTTTTAATGTCAATTTTTTTAGATATTTCCAACTATAAAGTATCACAGATGTTTGCAATAAAGAAGTTACAGTTGTTTGACAATCATGATTGCTATTTTGTCTCGTAAGATATTTTAAATGTAATCGCTTTCTGAATTCTTTCTTTCCGTTCAATTTCGCGTCAAGCAATTTTTTTATACCAGTCTTAAGTATGTACAGAAACACAGTACGCGGTTGGCGAAAAAAGCTTCGTTAGATGCAGTTAATAGTTTTCTGTATAAAACCTCAAAATACAGCCACTTGAAAATAAAATGACGGCAGCGGCTTAAATGTCGGCACTGCGCCGACTTTGACACCTAAATTTCTGTGGCGAGTTCAGCCCTTGCATGTGTGTAAATAAAAATTATTGTTCAATCCGCGCTACTTCACCTATACTTTCTCAATTATTATGCGTGACGTCGCGCGAATAACCTCTCTACCGCTACCGCCATTTTATTTTCGACTGCAGTGCAGGCCCATTTTTTGCATTTTTTATTTTCGATGAGCATATTATTTACATCTGTGGAATGGAAAATAAGACAACCGTGGGTCGACATATACCAAGAGCATCTGAGCCGCATTAAGACTTGCTAGCGCACGTCGCCATTTTATCTCAATATAATAATAACATGGTTGTACTCGCTAACGATTTTTTTAGCGACGCTAACGTCAACGCAAATCTCAAAAGTATTAGCGTCACTAGCGTCATTCGCTAATCGAAAAAATTAGCGCGGCAGTAGCGGTCGCTAACGCTCGCTAATTATGTTATCTCTTAAATTTTTCAGTTGGAATCAAAATATTTTTGTCAAGGATCAATTGCTACTAGATAAACGACTGTTTTGTACACGTTCGAATTCAATAATTTTCTTTAAAAGCTATCGGTTTTTAGGGGCAACTCGATTAATATTTTTCTAATCTTCAAATGTTGATATATCGTATGAGTCAAAAGTGAATACTTTTTTCAAAATCACATGGCAAAGTTGAAGGCGACTTTAAAGACTGTCGTTGACGACTGTCTCTGAAAACGGTACGACAGTTTTTAAAGACTGTTTCGGATACACTTCTAAGGAAGTGTGTGTGAAAATGCGAACGTGAGTAGGCTGTAGACGATTTAGATACACTTGTCGAGATTGATGTGTGTAGCGGTGCATTGCAATTTTTTTGTATGTGGCAGAATGCATGCACATGTATTTATCATGCTCGGAGCGGTAGCGGAGAGCGTGACGCAGTCCCCACACCCCAAAAAAACGTCCACAAACCCAAAAACCTCCATACAAAAACCTTTGGGACAAGACACGATGTATAGGCGAAGTTTTGAGTTTTTTCCCCTCGCCCCCTTCCCCTCCAAATTATTTAAAAAAAAACGACGTCGCAGCAGCTTTCCAACAAGCCCTCACTCATCAAAATCGGTTGAAAATTGGCTGAGATGTGGAGGTTTGAAGATGGTACTTTTCCATACATCTTACCAAAATCCATTGTTCTCATTATTATGAAAACTTTTTTCCTGATTTGTCGGTTTCTATCTATCTATGTTCTATTAATAATTTTCGATCTCGAGAACTAGACAGCCGATTTTCCTGAAATTTTCAGGGAACGTCAGTCTCGGCCTAAAATGAAAAATTTCATCGGCCGCTTTTCCGGGAAAACTCTGGAAAAGTCGGAAAGTGTGGGAAAGTGGTCAATTTTCATGGTTTTTCACGTAGTGCTCGGAGTTTTCGAATTTT
>CM055406.1:103562693-103607034 GCA_029228625.1 Pseudolycoriella hygida
AATAAATTACGTTTTTTTGTGTTGTCGAATTTTAGCTCCGGAGTTACAATACCTAGAGAGTTGGTTTGTTCCGAGCGATTATAGAGTTTGATAAGGAGAATTTTTTGGGATCATAAGAAAATGGCTGCCGGGTGTCAAAAAGGCGCCATTTTGAATTTTCCTAAGCAATAAATTACGTTTTTTTGTGTTGTCGAATTTTAGCTCCGGAGTTACAATACCTAGAGAGTTGGTTTGTTCCGAGCGATTATAGAGTTTGATCAGGAGAATTTTTTGGGATCATAAAAAAATGGCTGCCGGGTGTCAAAAAGGCGCCATTTTGAATTTTCCTAAGGAATAAATTACGTTTTTTTGTGTTGTCGAATTTTAGCCCCGGAGTGACAATACCTAGAGAGTTGGTTTGTTCCGAGCGATTATAGAGTTTGATCAGGAGAATTTTTTGGGATCATAAGAAAATGGCTGCCGGGTGTCAAAAAGGCGCCATCTTGAATTTTTTGCTATCTTCTGAATTAGAATAGCCAGACAGTTGGTTTCTTCGGGAAAGTTATAGAGATTGGTGAGGAGAATTTTTTCGTTTTCCTAAGAAAATGGCTGCCAAGCGTCAAAGTGACGCCATCTTGGAATTTTTGCTATCTTCTGAATTAGAATAGCTAGAGAGTTGGTTCCTTCGGGAAAGTTCGATAGATGACTTGGGCAGCATTTTGATGAATAGAAAGTGGGGTCGCCGAGGCGCCGAAGTTGGCCAAAATTGAGGCGAAAGTTTTCGCCAAAAAATTTTTTCGTCGGAATCGATAGATATTGACTTGCGCATCATTTTGATGAATAGAAAGTGGGGTCGCCGAGGCGCAGAAGTGGGTCAAAAAACAAAAAACTTCCAAAACTACTGATATCCCAACAAAAACCTTTTAAAAGGTAAAGTGTGACGCAGTCCCTATTGTCTACTTCCAAAATTAATGATATCAGCGGAGGTGACCCTTTTGCTGAAAATACGCATACATTTCCTTGACGACAACGTTACCCTGTGTTCAAAAAATCGCGTCACAAATGCCAGACCAAACGACTAAATAATTTTTCTGTACTTTCAGTTTTTACGCTGCAAAAATTTAACATTCGTGTCTTTTTGCGAAGATTGTTTTGAGTTTTAAAATTTTGCGTGTGAAAACTGAAAGTGTTGAAAAATTATTACGCTGGTGGGTCTGGCATTTGTGACGCGATTTTTTGAACACAGGGTAACGTTGTCGTCAAGGAAATGTATGCGTATTTTCAGCGCAAGCGTCACCTCCACTGATATCATTAATTTTGGAAGTAAACATTAGGGACTGCGTCACACTTTACCTTTTAAAAGGTTTTTGTTGGGATGTTTATTTTCAGCTTAACATTCCATACCAGTATTATACGGAGGGGCGTTTGTTTAGGTTTTCGAAAAGTCTAAATTTTTATGTCGTTATGAAAAATCCATGAAATTGTGGAAAACACATTATAAAAGCTATAAAAACATCGACAAAAACGATAAAAACAAAACATCCGAAGCAGCCGTTTCTTCTTCTTCTTCTTCTTTGATTTAGGCGACCACATTGTCAATATTTTTGAATGGTGAAAGTGTTACAAAAGTTTTATTGGAACCGTACGAAGTACAAAGGTCCTATACGTTTACAACAAACAAATTTATTGTAACATGGGGTAGGTTGACGTGGGAGTTGGGGGGATGCATCTATTATCGTCTAAATATCAGCAATAAAAAAAATGTCCGTCCGTCTGTCCGTCTCCACTATTTTTTCCAAACGGCTCAACCGATCAGCGTAAACTTTTTTTTCCCTGAAAGGTACATGCCTCCCATGATTCAAGTTCGAAGATGAGGAAAATCGATCAAGTGGTTCCGGAGATATGGTCGAGGAAGTGACCAAAAACATGGTTTTTCGAGAGTCGGTGAAACTTTTTCGCAAATATCTCAGCAAGTAAAGCACGGAAATTGCTCAATTTGGTGTCAAATGAAAGCATTTGATGCCAAAAAACTGGGGAATTTTTTCTGTTGGAATCGAGTCAGGGGTCTGGGCACTGTGAGCCACGGAATGGGCGAAAATAAGTTTCTCTGCCCAAAATGATAAGAGATGGTTTTTTTTAGCAATACATAGATTTACTTTCAAAGGCAAAGTTGTAGAGAATCAAATTTTAGCGAACACATGTCTCAGGGTTTTGGGGAAATATGGCCCAATCCTGGTATATGGCCACTTCCATAATTGGGCAGGATGACCCAGATCTCCAGAACTATGAAAGTTAAAAAGTTGGTTCCAAACGCGAAGTTATAGAGAATTAAATTTAAGCGAACACGTGTTTCATGGTTTTGGGAAAATGTCCCAATCCTGGTATATGGCCACTTCAATAATTGGGCAGGATGACCCAAATCTCCAGAACTATTAGAGGTAGAAAGTTGCTTCCAAGGACAAAGTTGTAGACAATAAAATTTTAGATAACACGTGTTTCTGGGTTTGAGGGAAAAACGACTTAGTCCTTGGATATAAGCTTTTCTAGATTTGAATGGTCTGAGACGTACTTCGGTAGGGCCTTTGACATTACCTTGGGTAATTGCTATAGATCTTTGAAATTCTTACAGTTAAAAAAGAAACGAAAACGTTGGATTGTTTGCTTATTTGTATATTTAGGTACGTTCGAGTCACATCTATTCTGATACGTACGGGTCTTTGGTTATGTTTTTAACTAAATGTTCGATTTAGATGACACTAAAAAGGTAGAATCTGTTTTCTAGCTTGTCCGTGACTGTAATAGGGCTTTTTCCCACTGGTTCCACTGTGTTGTGCTGATGTTAAAACTGAGCCCAATTATAAAATGCCGACAAACACTCACCGTCATCATGAAGTAGGGATGGCGGATTTGCACTTTTATTTGTAAACAAACGGGAGTACCCACAATTAATTTCTTTGTTATTTATAGTTATTTTAGTGTTGAAGTTATTATTAATTGTTCTCGTTATCAACTTGCCTAAAAAATTGCTAATTTTTATTGTGATTTGAATTTGGTGCTTGTTGGACCCGTACGAAGTACGAAGGTCCTATACGTTTACTACAAATTCGGGGCTCCCACAAATCCAATATTTAAAAAATTGTCCGTCTCCACTTTTTTTTCGAAACGGCTGCACCGATCACCCGATCACCGATCGGGTAGTTTCGGAAATATGGTCGAAAAGATGTCCAAAAACATGGTTTTTTGGGGGTAGGTGAGACTTTCTCTCAGATATCTCTAGAATTAAGGTAGTTAGAAAGCTACTTTCTGGGACAAAGCTGTAGAGAACTAAATTTTAGCGAACACGTGTTTATGGCTTTTCCCCAGAAACGTCTCGATCCTGAGATCTAGCCACTTCTAGAGTTGGGAGGGATGAGTCAAATCTCAAGAACTATGACAGATGGAAAGTTGCTTCTAATCGTAAAGTTGTAGAGAATTAAATTTTGGCAAACACGCGTTTCAAGGTTTTCCCCAGAAACGTTCCAACCCCGAGATTTAGCCACTTCTAGAATTGGTAGGGATGAGTCATATCTCAAGAACTATGACAGATAGAAAGTTGCTTCCAAAGGCAAAGTTGTAGAGAATTAAATGTTATCGAACACGTGTTTCAGGGTTTTCCCTAAAAATGTCAGAATCCTGAGATTCAGCCACTTCTAGAACTCAGAGGGATAAGAACATTAGACAATGCGTGATTTGTGTCAGAGTTCAGAAAATGTACTTCGGGAGGGCTTTCCACATTACTTTGGGTAATTTCTGAGAGTCGTTTAAGTTCTGATAGTTCTAAAAGAACTTGACTATGCATTCTGATGCGCATTATATTTATGATAATAGTAAAAGTTTGGTACATCAAGGCTTTTCGCACGTGAAGGCTTTCCGCACGTGAATGCTTTTCGTACGGGTCTTTGCATATGTTTTTCGATATGAATTGAGCAAAATTTCTTCACGTCGCGTCACTTGAGCAAATTTTGGCATTATCACAACAACTCTGTTTCAAGATAGGAGTGCACGCAATGTGTTATTCGGACTGCCAAAAAATGTAATCATTTTTTGGATTATTTAATTTTTTACCGCAATCGGAAGAGTGAGTTGAGTTACTTTTGGCACAATTTTCAATTATTTAGATGTAAACTTTTAGTTGCAGCGAGCGATAGACATGGTTATGGTTAACGCAACTTTCAGATTGAGTTCATTGTTTTTGTGAGGGAAACCAAAAAAACGGATCTCTAAGAAATAAATTTCCACATTCAAAACAAAATTTTTAGAAATTTTCGTTTGATCCAGTTTGTATTTTTAATTCAAAGTTCAAGTAATCTGCCATTAGGACTTCATTTTGAAAGTTCAATGTTTTCATGTGAAGTCCAAATTTCTGCGCGATCCATTATTGTTTCAAATGCAATTTACCATCAAATTCCTAGAAAAAACAAATAGAAAATGAAAAATGTGTGTGACTTAAGAAAAATTGAGTTACGAACGATTAAATTCTTTGCAGTTTATATTTCGACTTTGATGTAAACTGGGTCATAATGCTTCTAGACTTCAGTTTAGTTCTGATAAATCCGTCACGTCGTTTGTTGGTTATTTGAACTGAGCATTCTGTCACCACTTTTACGCACCTCTCAACTGCCTGTGTGTGACATGGAATACCGCACTCTTGCGAATGCCAAAGATCCGAACGCTTTCCATTCTTAACAAGTGATTCCAACTCCTGTAGAGAGAATTTCACGGTGAGAGGGGGTTCTGATATTTCTGTCTTTGTCCAATCAAGCATGCTGTACTAATTCTTAGCATTAAATTTAATCTGAGGAATCATGAACTTCCGTACACCGCTTAGTGGCTTCATCTCGCGATTTTGCCTGGCTTTGAAAATACGAGAATAGGCTACCGATCTTATTTTGTCATTATCATCTCGAATCATTTCAAGCAATACATTTTCGTGGTGAGCAAAAAATCCGTTTCGCTGTATGCTCTCATCAACAATGATTCGATTTTCAGGACTCAAGTATCGCTATTCTGCAACGAGTTTATAAAGATTATACGGAACATTGATACACTTCCAATGTCTTTTAATATTAAACGAAACCGGAGCATGGGAGCATATACTCTTGAGATGTACGTAACTATTACTTTTAACTGGGTTGTAGGCTGTTTCGTGCCAATGTACGTCCGCAGTAAATGATTTGCAATTGTGAGCCATCATGCATTCGAAATGTTTCCAGGGCTCCTTTTAGACAAACTAACACTGCAAGTGCCGCTAGAAATGGCTTTACACATTTCATAGAGATAACGCTGGTGCTTAGCGTTTTAATGTCGTCATCAAAATCCAGCACTTTTGTAGCAATAGGAACAAATTTGACGGGTTGCAAATCCAAAGACTTTGCAAGTTTTTTTTCCAATCGGACCATTAAACTCTTTTGGACTCGATGTGTTGCCGTTTAGAGCAACAAATAATGCTTTGAACGGCAACTCGTTCAAATGCAATTGGCATATAAGCCACTGCAATAGACGTTTCAGCTTTTTTTCGAGAAGTCGTATAGCTCCGCCTGTGTGCCTCGTGTTAGTTACCTCGCCGTAAGATCCAATAGCCGAGAAATCAAGGTGTGTGAACCTATGGAAAATACAGTCACATATATTTACGGCCAATGATCGCTTCAGTGCTATGTGTCCGAGATATTTGTTTGATGGTTCACCGATGACCGAAATATGCTCTTCTTTCTTGAAACGTTTGTGAGCATCGCCGTTGTCGGTTTCCATTTCCATTGTAAGATCTTTCCTTCCATCGAAGTAAAGACCAACTCTTTTCTCATCCCTGCGCTGATAAAGTTTTTGTCCAACTTTAATTTATTTCTGTCAATTACAAGCTGTAGATCGCCATCTTTTATTAAACCGACCGATTGCAAAGCAGCTGAGCTTACTGCTGTTCCAGCAGTGTCCGATATGCCATATCGGTCACATACCATTGCCACTGGATTTTTCCTTGTCTCCCGTGTGATAGGCTGGTGGATAATAAAATCGCTGTCAGTAGGATCATCGAGACAATGTTTGTCATCGTCGTCACTAGATAAATCTATGTCGATGCACGTAGAGCCATTAGCAAAGTCGTCAGTTTCTTGGGGTGACCCATCATTTCGCCGCGTATGTTTCGCCGCCGAACATTTCGCCGCTGATCATTTCGCCGCCGATCATATTGCCGCCGGGAACGTTTAGTCGCGGACTCGTTTGGCCGTAGATTCATTAGGTCGCAGACATTTCCTCAGTGTATGTGGTTTTATGTGATTAATGTAACCAAAGCGAGTGACTCATCCTTCTGCAAAATGTCACGAAAGCGAGTGATTCATCCTTTTATAAAATGGTCCGAAAGCGAGTGATTTATCCTGTTACAAAATGTAACAAAGGCGAGTGATTCATTCTCTTACAAAATGGCGCGAAAGCGAGTGATTCATCCTTTTACAAAATGTCACGAAAGCGAGTGATTCATCCTTTTACGAAATGGTACGAAAGCGAGTGATTTATCCTTTTACAAAATGTAACAAAGGCGAGTGATTCATTCTCTTACAAAATGGCGCGAAAGCAAGTGATTCATCCTTTTACAAAATGACATGAAAACGAGTGATTCATCCTTTTACAAAATTTCACAAAAGAGAATAGTTCCCCACTTCAAAAAATGACACAAAAGTGAGTGATTCGCCGTTAATTGATTGTCCAACACTCCGCAAAATGTTGCACGGCGAAAAGATTGGGCGGTGAGTTGGCCTAACGGCAAAATGATCGCGAGGCTAAATGATAACGCGGCGAAACGTGCAAGATCGCATTAGTCATCGTTTCGAACGGATTTTTTTCAAGACATAAGTAATATCTTAAAACATTCAATTTGGTTGGAAGTACGTCAGTAGAAAGATTGCAAGGAGAACCGATAATTTCGTAGTAGACTTTCTTTTTTGTACATCGTTTTGTTTTGTCAGCTATTCTCGGAAAATGAAATTTTGCTACTTAAAAGATGAGCAACTTTAATGCGTTGAGTGAATTTTCCACTATGCATACTTCGATTTGATATTCGAAAAGAGCAAAAAAACAGGAGTGATTTTATCTCGAAGATCATTCCTAATGCAAGTAAAAAATGGGACTCGTGAAAGAATTGAAGACTTGGAAACAATTGTACCAAGTAAACGGGAACTTGTCAACCCACTCCAGTTGTCTAGTTCAATATTTCAATTTTTTTTTTTTTTTTATTTCGACAGGAAAAAATTGCCAACGGCTAAAAGCCTACTGGCAATGCACATAATATTAAAATTTTAACAAAATTTTGACAATTCATCAAAAAGTTGGTGCGAGACCGGAAGCGAATAAGGCCCAGTCGACCCGTCGGAGTCCGTATTCACCTTCTCACACCCTTTCGAAACACTGTATTCAGTCTACTCCACCAGGGATTCCTGCATGGCTTCGATATCGTAATGGGCAAACCATAGTCCAAAGACATGTGTGAACGTACGAGGCACATGAAATAACACAAAAAAACATTGATTAGGTTCATTGAAAAGTCGTTGCAGTAGTTTAAGAGGACAACATGAATCCATTCACTCTCAGCACGTGGCTGGTCAAAATCATTCCTCTAACAGCCGATCGAAATCTATCTCTCGAGACAGATGACTCATAGAAATGAGAGAACAAGTTGAATACTCTAGAGGCTAAATTAACCGGTTCAAACAAACCATAATTGACCCGATGCCACTCTATTAGTGTGTAGTTCGTGTTCCTTAGCCGCCTCGCTGATTCGTTCACACGGAATTCGTCACGTAGCTGAAGACAGCGTATACGACCGGTCAAAACATCGAACACAAAAACTGCAGTCAAATTAATCCTTCTACGCGATAGGGGCTCAATATTAATGGACTGACAACGCGACACATATGAGGGAAGACGAAACCTCGTATCCCGCTGAACCGACCGTCTCAGCGCATACATAAGAAACTTCTTTTGTATAGACTCAATCTTACTACTGTAGTTCTGATAGTAAGGCGACCAAACAACTGAGGCATATTCAAGATGTGACCTCACATGAGCAAAATAAACACTTTTGAGAGCAGCAACGTTCCGAAAGTCCCTACAAACTCTCTTGAGAAAACCCAACATCGAGTACGCCTTAGAGATTATCAGGTCCATGTGCCTGTTGAACGACAGATCTTCCGCAAACGTAATCCCTAAATCTCGGATCTCAGCAACCCTTTTGAGAAACGATTGACCAATCGAATACACAAACCGAATCGGGTCGCGCTTCTTAAAAAAAGATATCACCACACATTTTTGAATGTTCAGTTCAAGCGAATTGTTTAAACATCACATTGCTATGGCTGACAAGTCACTCTGCAAAGCAATGGAATCAGCAAAAGATTTAACACGATGATAAATCTTGAGGTCGTCGGCATAAAACGATAATTTAGACGACTTGATGGTCAGCGTAATGTCATTAATAAAAATCAGAAACAAGAGCGGGCCTAAGTGGCTCCCTTGTGGTACACCCGATGTCACTTCGTATCGATCTGACCTCCATCCTGATATCTTCACATACTGGGTTCGCTCGCACAGATAAGTACGAATCCAATGCAACAGGTGAGAGTGCACTCCAAGTTCAAAGAAGATTCGCCATGAACATGACTAGCGACCGTAACGTGTATGTTGAGATGGGAGGTAAAACAAGCCGCAGTCGTATCTTAAACAAAGGGCTGGCACAAGGTCGAGCTTTCCAGTAAAGAAAGAAGGAGAATTTGTTTTAATCACGCCGCACCACTAACGAACAGAGTAAAGACTGTTTATAAGAATCATAAAGTTGACATTGTGTTCGCGAGTGAAAACAAATTAAAAAGTCTCTTGAACTCCACGAAAAGTAAAACAGATAATTTGAAAAGATTTGGTATTTACCAAATAAAATGCAAAATTTGTAACAAAATTTATTTCGGTCAATCAAAAAGACAAGTTTTAAAACGATATAAGGAACACTGTGCTCACATACGCTATAATAGACCTGAAAAATCTGCGGTCGCGAAACATATCTTAGAAAATATGCACTCAGGTATTACGGAGTTAGAGATGAAACTAAAAAAATGTGTTACAAAACCCTACACCCTAGATGCTTGGGAAAGTTATCATATGCACAAACGAAAAACAGAACTTATGAACACGGACCCGGCACCGGGTTAAAAAACCAATCGGATGACCAATTGTATGTAATTTATGTGTTTTATGTGTTTTATGTGTTTTATGTGTTCAGTTTCATCAAAAATACAAGAGAGGAAAGGAGAAACAGTCTTAATCTGCTACGCGACCGAAGATGATCCAGAAGGATCGAAATATATTTTGCGTGAGTTTATTTATTTCTAAAAATTTTTATTGAATTATTAAATATTGTAAGTTTCACTTAAAATGAAACTTTTTAACCATTTTACGTTCTCTCAGAAAGAGCAAATAAATTCAGGCGCACTATACAATTTGCATAACCTTGAACATTCATCCACTCTCTTTTGAAAAAAAAGAGAAGATCCAACTATAAAACCATTGATTTACTTCGATGGTAATTGCAAATTGAGAGATAAGAGTGCGCTTGCATGCTGCGACTGAAAATATTCGATTTTCAAATAAATTACTTTGTTCCATTTTACTTCGCACGCACAATAAATAAACAAATATAAAAAAGTGTGCTCAACAAACGGTCGAAAAATTTTGAAAAATTCAAGATTTTTATTGATTAGCCGCCGCCTTCTGACTTTTAGGCCGGCGGCTAGTCCCAGACGCCTTCGACACTTTTTTGACGGCTCAGCCGGGTCTAGCCGACGCCGCCGACCCCTATTCAGTCGGCTTGCCGCCGCCGTGATTTTTTCGATGGCTGTCATGTCTGACCCCAACTTACATTTTACGCGAGCAGTGTAGGTCGTTTATGATCACAAAATTTGATCGACTGTAGGTTACGGCAACTTTAATCCAATCGGTAGTCGAATGCGGTTGCGGCACTTCGAGAATGTCGCAAAATCCACGACAACCGAGACTTACTACAATTACGACATCCTTGAAGCTCCAAATACGTCCTCACGGAAACATTTTTGGAATTTCTACCGAAATTATGAAAGAATGGGGAATCTAAAATCACGGTGGAAACAGTGGTGGGCCGAATCTGGTGTGAGAAATCGCGCTTTAGTTAACGATTCGTCAGTTTAGGTAAAGGGTGCTGAGCTACCACGTAAAGTTTGGATCGAGTAAGAACTGGGCACGGTTGCTGTGCCTACATGATGCACCAATGGGGTTTGTCGGATTCACCTTTGTGTGAGTGTGGAGAAACACAAACGATGGTACACTTGGTAGGTTTTTGTAAAATTCACTGCTTTGAGGGGGACGTTAATGACATAAATAACGTAAGCGATCGTGCAATAAATTGGTTGACCAAGCTAAGGATAAATATTTGAATTGTATCTACTGCAATTGGTGCTCATTATAAAATTGTTATCTTGTTAAATTCATTGGAATATATAAATAAACCAAGGTTTATAACGATGATGAATTACGAAGTTTTCAAGGACAGCATCGGCATTCGATTAGCCGCGCACAGATCTAAATGCAATTGGGAATCTCGGATATTTCCAAAACAATATTTAATTGTTAGTCTAGAATTTACAATATGACTGTAACGGTAAATTCATTGTATTGTATTGCCCTGTGCAGTCACCCGAAAAGAGTAAAACCTACAGGTTATGGATAATGCTGGTATTTTGAAAACAATATTGTTATCTCAACCGATAATTCGATACATGTATGTTACGTCATTACATGCTATGTAAAACATCGCCTTGACATTATCAACCTCTATTTCAAAGTTATACAACATTAAATATGTGCACAACTGAACACGAAATATAATGCAGTCGACAAGTCCCATTTAAGTTCACTAACTACCTTTACCGAACTGAACGGCCGGCATTATTTACTAACATCATCCGACATATATTAGAAGGTTTACCAAAAACCAATATGTAAATATCGACAATTTGAATTGATTTACATGTTCAACTTACGGGCCATATAAACTTGTGTCTTACAGCAGAAAGAGCTTATTTGACATAATACCTCTACCGTATACAAAACAATATGTGTAATGTACTTTGGCTGGTGTTGTCCTTCAATAATGTTTTATGTAAGATGAGCATGTGAGCATACAACCGGAAGACATAAAACTTTGTTTGCTTTACGCTATAAAATACCATTTTGGGTGATAACTTTCAACCATTATATTAGGTAGATGTTGTTGTCCTTTTGTTTTAAGTACATTGTGTGATGAATCAACGTTTTATTGAAATATTTTCTTCCCATATTATCCGCACCCAGTGCCGCAGCTAGGAAGCGACTTCAATCCGGAACACACATTTAAAGAAATTTTTATCTATAAACATAACCAAAGACCCGTACGTATCAGAATAGATGTGGCAAACAATAAAAATGAGCAAACAAATCAATGTTTTAAGTTCATTTAGAACTATAAGAATTTAAAAGATCCGTGGAAATTATCCAAGGTAATGTCAAAGGCCCTACCGAAGTACGTCTGTTGACATCTGAGACCTTTATTTTCCACCAACTTTCTAACTGCCCTAGTTCTAGAGGTATGAGTCATCCCTAAAATTCAAGAAGTGGCCATATCCCAAGGATTGAGCCATATTTCCCAAAACCCTGTATTTTAGTCTTTACCAATAATAGGTTTGATAAGCGATATTAATTTATTACCAGCTAATATGGATGTTTAACGTCTAATGTCTCAAAACGTCTTTGACGATTATTCATTTATTTAATCTAAGGGTGGGGAGAAATGGTATATTAAAGTACGTTCGATTATGAAATGGCGGTAATATTTGATAATTCGAAATGTTTCGAACACTATGAGACACGTGTTCGCTCAAATTTGATACTCTACAACTTCGCCTTTGGAAGCAACTTTCCAACTCATATAGTTCTAGAGATATGGGTCATCCCAAGGATTGGGCCATATTTCCGCAAAACCCTAAGACACGTGCTCGCTAACATTCGATTCTCTACAACTTTGTCTTTGAAAGTAAATTTTTACCTCTCATAGTTCAAGAGATATTGCTCATCCTTCCAATTCTAGAAGTGGTTATATCCCAGGATTGGGCCATATTTCCCAAAAACCCTGAGACACGTGTTCGCTAAAATTCGATTCTCTACAACTTTGCCTTTGAAAGCAACTTTCTACCTCTCATAGTTCAAGAGATATGACTCATCCCTCCAATTCTAGAAGTGGTCATATCCGAGGATTGGGCCATATGTCCCCAAAACCCTGAGACCAATGTTCCCTTTTTTGGTTTTCCAGGATTTGGGAAGCTTCCAAAGTGCCGAAGGAAATAATTTAGAGACAAACACGTCTTATCAAAAGGACAATTTAATTTAGAAAGAGTTTATACAAAACGCTGAACACTAGATTGTAGAACAATATTGTGGGCAGCTGTGATCATATCAAATTGAAATTCCAACACCCTTAAACTTTATTCTTTAACAACTTTACCTTTGACAGTATATCTCCATATTGCATAGTTAAGGAAATAAAGACGAAAAACTGTTTTCGTATATGGCCAAGAAACTCAATTTCGTCCATTCCATTGGTCCCAGTGCCCAGACCCCTGATCCGATTCCTACGAAAAAATATTCCCAGTTTTGTGACATCAAATGCTTTCATTTGACATTAAAATGAGGAATTTCCGTGCTAAGCTTGCTGAGATATTTGCGAAAAAGTTTCATGGACCCTCGAAAATTTCATGTCCAACCACCACTTCTTCGACCACATCTCCGGAACTACTCGGCCGATTTTGCTCATCTTTGAACTTGAATCATGGGTGAACGGTTGAGCCTTTTGAAAAAAAAGTGGAGACGAACAGACGGACATTTTTTTTATTGCTGATTCGTCATATCTAGACGATATTAACCGTATTCCCCCAACTGCCACCTTGATCTACCCCATGTTACAATAAAATTGTTTCTTGTAAACGTATAGGACCTTTGTACTTCGTACGGGTCCATTTGGTACTACTTTATAATCCACCCTGTCATAACGTCGGTAAGGGACCTTGGATGTTACGCACACGTTGTACCCTATGAAAAGGTTTTCTTTATCCGTGGGAAGAAAATAGTGAATTCCAGCAAGAGTAAAACAACCCTCTTCCACGAAATTCTCCTTGGGGGTCGTGCACAAATGACGCCACGCTTGCAAGGTGCAAACCACAGCAGACGGCTAACCCTTGCCTTTTCTTCTCGGTATTCACAACTCTAACAACTTACGCTCAAGTCCTCCTTATTGAACACGTGCGAGCTCAACTGACTGGCTTCCGAATAGATCATCTTCCATATTTCCTCAAATTCCCTAATTAACCTGTCTCAATCCGAAAGAACGGTTGCTAAGTACTTTAGTTCAGTAGGAAAAATATACGAATTACGTCATTTGGGCAGGTTAAATTTGCAGCTGTTTCGTGTTATCTACCATTAGTATCAAGCCCTTCGAGCAGGATTAAAATTCGTCATAATATTCACCAATTTCAACATTTACCCAAACATTCTACCTAAAAAGATCTTGAATGCACAGGTGTAGACCAAGGAGAACGTTCATAGATTCAATCAAATCGGATTTGGAGATTAGGGGACTTTCACTGGGCAAGCAAACCATCTCCTTGGCTTGGTCGCTTGGTGGGCGATAGAAGGCCATGTAGGACAATAGTTCACCATCAAACCTAACACCGAAAGGTGAAGTTTGATGATCATGATATAAGAAAAGTTTGGATCATAACATCGATGAACAGTAGCTGTCAACAGGAACTGGTGCACTTAAAAATGTCTATTGAACTGAGAAGGCTAATGCCGCATGGCGGCACATCCATCGTGAACTATTATTGATGAAACTAACGAAGATTTTGTTCAAGATCTTTTCAGCTCCTCCTCTCAACCTACTCTGCCTACGGACCTGGTTCTTTTGGCACTTTTAGTAAGATTTTACATTATAGGTATTTTCAGGAACTTTTCGGAAACGAAATTATACTTGTCGCATCGGCGGATAATTTGAGCTTGCCTGTGTGTAGATATCCAAATTTTGATGAATTCGAGTGGTGATCACAGCAATAATTTTAGAATTAATTTATTTTATTACCTTGGACGAGGCTCAGAGTGGTTTCAGACCTCTGAGAGGGTGTCAGGATCAGATCTTTTGTCTTAGGCAGGCTATAGAAAAGCTCTTTGAGAGGAATATTGATCTGTACTTATGCATCATCGACTTGGAAAAGGCATTTGATCGGGTACCGAGGCAAAAGCTGTTCGAGGTGCTTAGCGAATACGGGATTAATGGAGGTTTATTGGGCGCCATTAAAAGCATCTACTCAGGGAGCAAGGCTGCGGTAAGGATAGATGGTGAAATTAGTGAGGCTTTCGAGGTTAATGAGGGCGTTCGTCAGGGTTGTTGTCTCTCTCCTCTTCTGTTCATAATTTTCATGGACAAAATCATCAAGCAGGCCAATTTGCAGGGGAATGTGGAAATTGGGGATGTAATTATGAAAATCCTGGCCTATGCGGATGATTTAACCCTATTAGCAGATAATGCCGATGATTTGCAGAGGGGGATTGACTGCCTGAATGTAGCATGTGAGGAGTACGGGATGAAGATAGGCGTCGGCAAAACAAAGGTTATGCATGTTGGCAAATTTAGGAAAGACGTAGTGTGCAGTTTAAATGGGGAGCAGTTGGAACAGGTTTCTGAGTTTAAATATTTAGGAGCCATGTTTTCAGAGGATGGCAAGTTAGTTAGGGAATTTGAGGAAAGGAGGAGAATGGGAAATGCGGTGGCCAGTCAGTTGAGGTCTCATGTGTTTAACAGGAAGGAATTAAGTAGTGGCACAAAGTTAGCTATTCACAGATCAATCTTCAGGCCAACAATTTTATATGGTAGTGAAAGTTGGGTGGACTGCGGATACCTTGTGCATGACTTGGAGGTTTCAGATATGAGGGTTCTTAGGAGCATAGCAAAAGTGAATCGGAGGGAACAGTGGGACAATCATATCAGGAACGACGACATCAGAGAAAATTTAGGGGTTAGGTCAGTGGAGGAGGCGGCAAGGGTTAGTCGTCTGAGATGGTACGGGCACGTTCAAAGGATGGGTAATAGTAGGCTCCCAAAGCGGATATTGAATGCACAGGTCCCGGGTGTACGTCCTAGGGGTAGGCCAAGGAGAAGGTTCATAGACTCAATTAAATCAGATTTAGAAGTTAGGGGGCTTTCACTGGGCGAGCAAACCATCTCCTTGGCAGAGGATAGAAGGATATGGAGGGGGGTGGTCAATGACCACCGGGTTGCGGCTTAAAGACCCCACACCGGAAGGTATAAACGGTCTATAAAGTTTGATGATGATGATGACGATGACCTTGGCGCCTATAACAAGCCAATTATAGCACTCAAAATCGCTGAAAATAGTACTATAATATGCCGATTATAGTCGGGTTCCATACTTCAGCGCAGTACCATAATACTGTTATACGCAAAAAAAAACTCTTACAGAGGAGGTGTGACGCAAGTCTTTTTCTCTACTTACAAAAGTTGTGAAATCAGAAAAGTGTGACGCATTAAGCATCTAAGGTAAAACTATTTCCTTCCAATTACAAAAGTTCTGAAATCAGAGGGGGTGACGCATTTAGCTTCGATACGCAAAAAAAAAAAATTTTAAGCAAAATTACGTTGAGTTCAAAAAATTAAGTCACAAATTCCAGACCCAACGACGAAATAATTTTTCTGTACTTTCAGTTTTGACGCTGCAAAAATTTGACTTTTACTTCTGATTGCATCGTTTAGGGTAAATTCGAATTTTTGCGTGTAAAATTTCAAAGCCCCGGGAACCGACAACATACCTGGAGAACTTTTCAAGCACAGTGGTAATGCATCATGCATGGAGATGCATGAGCTCATTAAGCGCATCTGGAATGCTCAGGAGTTGACGGAAGAGTGGAAGACTAGCATCATCTGCCCGTTACAAGAAAGGTAACAAATTGGAGTGTGGCAACTATCGAGGAATTTCGCTTTTGAATATCGCCTACAAGATATTTGCGAATATTTTCATAGACAAGTTCGTATTTCTTGGATCTCTGCTTAATTCTGACAACGTAATCATGGACGAAATCAAAAGACGGATAACTCTTGGCAACCGGAGATATTACAGCCTGATAAAAATTGTAAAGTCCAAATCAGTAAGCCGAAACTGAAAATGCGCACTGTACAAATCTGGTATATGACGAGAATCAGAACAGATGGCGCAGACGATTTAACTATGAGCTTATGGAGCTTTATCAAGAGCCGGACGTAGTTAAAATAACAAAAATCGATTTTAATGAGTAAAAAGTCATTTCGGCCTAAAATTTTGCGTAGAATCCGGGGGTACGTCGCACGGGGGGGGGGGGAGTCAAAAAGTTTCTGTATATGTTCCTTAGTCTACGAAAAAATTTCTTGCGAATTTTTTAGCGTGTATGACTTGCGTCACGGCCCCTTACCACCGTGGGGCCATGATAAACACACTACGATGGGTTGGTAACGTGCAGCGTATGGAACGACAATCGTGTTCCGAAAAAACTTCTCGAAACCAAACCAGAAGTGCAAGGCGACCAAAATCCAGTTGGTGCGATGCAGCTTTTGCCAACCTGAAAACTGTGGGGGGAACCAGCTGGAAGACGTTTGCTGCAGATAGGTCTGTTTGGAGAAGCATGAAGAAGCATGTTGGAGAAGGCCAAGGCCCTTAATGGGTTGTAGCGCCGGTTAAGTATACTTACTTAACTAAAGCATAATCTACTATTAAGTCGACGCAACTCAAATAATTTGTTCCAGTGACATTTACGAGAAAAATTGTCTTTCAGACCCGATTAGGAACAACTCTCCTCTACATTTTTACTGAATATTTGACAAGTCTAGGATTAGGATGTAATCCAAAGGCTAGAGACTGTCTTGAAGACGCAGCCGACGAAACGCCATTATAGCAGTATTTATGAAAATCGGAAAAGATTTACTCGAGCTATGTACAAAAACTCAAATCCACTTGAGCTTCCCTTGCCCCAAAAATGCCCAAATTCAATCCAATAAAGTATTTGAAAACCGGCTAAGTTTTACTCGATTTATCGTGTTGACAGACAGACGGACGGACGAACGGACAAACCCCAAAATGAAAAACTATCCAACTCCCGGGTCGAAAATCAACTGAATACAAGCGTCGTGGGAAACGCGGTTGACCCCTTCGCACGTCGTTCTTCACACAAATATAAAAATGTACACCCAATAGTCTAAACACGGTACAGCAGCGGCGGGTGCCAAAATCCTCCAGTGTATTATCGTCGGGGACGATAATATCGTTTACGGATCGATAATACCGTCCGCTGCAACGATGCTATTGTCCGTGAAACGATAATATCGTCCGCTGCAACAAATATAGGCGCGATGCGCCCGTGACGCAAGTCCCCATACGAGTAAAAAATTCAGAAAATGTTTTTTCGTAGACTTCGAAACCATATATACAGCTAAGTTTTGACTTCCCCTTCTTGCGACTTACCCCGTGAAAAACCACTTTTTTGGCTAGTGCTCGAAAACGGCTCGATAACTTTTCTTGAAATTTTGCAGGCACCTTCGGCTGGGCATTCTACGCCATATGAGATTTAAAAAAAAAGGGGGGGGGGGTACCGGCCTCCTTTGGGCGCAAGGACTCTTAGAAGGCGCCATATAAAGCCATATGTATGCAATGGTTGTATGTTCGAGATAGAGGTTTGGTGTCAAAGGGAAAGTTGTTGGGTTGGGTGTGTAGTGCATCAGGGTGACCGCCAAAATGGCGGAAAATAGGCGGGGACTAAAAAAAACTTTTCATATGTTGTAGAGGAAGTTGAGAGGATCATTTTCGCCCATGGAAGTAGTAGCCGCCGCGCTTCGGTTCGGCGGCGGCCGCGGCTCAAAAAAAACTTTTGATATGTTGAAGAGAAAGTTGAGGTGATCATTTTCGCCCATGGAAGTAGTAGCCGCCGCGTTTCGGTTCGTCGGCGGCGGCGGCACAAAAAAAACTTTTGATATGTTGTAGAGGAAGTTGAGGGGATCATTTTAGCCCATGGAAGTAGTAGCCGCCGCGCTTCGGTTCGGCGGCGGCGGCGGCTCAAAAAAACTTTTGATATGTTGTAGAGGAAGTAGTAGCCGCCGCGCTTCGATTCGGCGGTAGCGGCGGCTCAAAATAATGCAAAACATTACAATCACAACGGAAAGGGAAACGTGACGCAAGTTCTCGTCCCTTCTTCCAAAACAACTGATATCAATTTGGGTGACGCTTGCAGCTTCGAAAAGCACAAAATTCTTTTGAAATATTTTCACTTTTGATTAAAAAGATGCGTCACAAATGCCGGAACCCCCAGTGTTATAGTTTTTCTGTTCTTTCAGCTTTCACAATGCAAAAATTTGACTTGATGGGATGTATGGCGTATTTTTGTACAGAAAATCAAATTTTTGCGTCCGAAAGCTGAAAGCGTAGAAAAATTATTACATTGCCGGGTCCGGCATTTGTGACGCATTTTTTAATCAAAAGTTAAAATATTTCAAAAGAATTTTGTGCGTTCCGAAGCTGCAAGCGTCACCCAAATTGATATCAGTTGTTTTGGAAGAAGGGACGAGGACTTGCGTCACGTTTCCCTTTTAAAAAGGGTTTTTGTTGTGATAATATTGTCCGTGAAACGATAATATCGTCCGCTGCAACAATAATATTGTTTACGGGACGATATTATCGTTTTTGCAACAATAATACACTGGGGATTATTGGTAGTTGCCTACAGCAGCTGGTTCACACATATTTTGAAGTAAATAAAATCAAAATAAAATGCAACACATTCAAACCAGTGAGTTGCAGTGGCCTCAACGAACGTGAGTATCTCGTCTGGTGATTCTGTTTTTCGTATGTGCTTGTGAACCAACTCAGAATTCACTTGGAACATGGTTTGCAGAAGTTGTTTGATATTTATTTCAAATCCGAAGTTACTTTTCGTCCCCGGGGTTGGCTAGTGCTCTTCTATAAGATGGGTCGAACTATTATAGCAGATTTTGCACCACTTGCCACTTGGGTTGAGTTGGGTTGGGTTCTGTTCACTTGGGTGAGACAACTAAATATTTCGTAGTCCTTGAAATTGAGTAGGGTTGGGCTTAATACGATTTGAAGAACTGCGAAATATTTAGTTGTGTGAATTGAACCCAAGTCAACTCAACCCAACTAAACTCAACCCAACCCAACTCAGCTCAACCCAACCCAGCCCAATTAAGCTTAACCCAACCCAACACAAATCAGTTCAACCCAACTCAGATCAATACAACTCAGCTCAACCCAACTGAGCTCAATTCCAACTGAGCTCAACCTAACTCAGACCAATTCCAACTCAGAACAACCTTACTCAGATCAACCTAACTCAGCTCAGACCAACTCTGCTCAGACTAACTCAGCTCAACCCATCTCAGCTCAACCCATCTCAGCTCAACCCAACTCAACCCAACCCAATCCAACTTAACCCAACCCAACCGAACTCAAAAGATTCAATTTGGCCACACCCTGCACACACCCAAAACACGCTTGAGTTGTGCTATCGTAACACACTTGGCAAGAGATGCTATTTTATCTGTCGAGAACAGATATTTCGAGATAAGTAAAATTACGCTCGCTGGCGGGATAAGTTAGAGATTATCGTTCTAGATCGATAAAATGGTGTAATGATGTCACTTAAAATCAAAATTTTTATCGAAAAAAAATGTTTTCATTTGTTTTTTCTCCATATGAGATTTCTCGTGTGAAAATAAAAGAATTCGTTCATTTAATTTTCTTGTCTTTTCTGTGTTTTTGATTTATTGATCAATTTTTCCAATCTTTTTGAAAGGAAAATAGACATAGTGGCCACTCATGAGCAAAGAATTGAGCTGCTGATGGTTCTGGAATTAGGTTTTCATACAGAACAACCCAGAATCATTGTTTCAACTCCGATTATTTTGCCGTAGCTCACTCATGAATTTACATTCTGGCGCCGTCACTGGGGACACAGCTGCAAAAAACTGCGAACAAAATTCTCTGCTTTTTTCACTATCTGTAAAAACTCATCTAAAACACTGGCGTAAACATAAACAAATGCCTTTTTTGAAAGCCTATACACACGTTGCTCCCATTTTGGCAAGATAACAGTCCGCTTTTTGTGAAAAAGTAATCTTTAAAATGAGGTAATACATTTAGGAATTGTAGTCAACATTGCCTTCGTATGTGTGTGAATTGAAGAAACATAGCGAACTTATTTATCTTTGCCACCTTCATATAATGTTGTTGAATAATAAATGCTACACGATAGGATAAATCAGTAACATTTTGCGGTAGAATTATATTCCCATCAACAGGCAAAGGTTTTTAAATATAAATATTTTCCGCTACAGGAGATTCTTTACATCCATTCGTATCATCATTATGGCTTTTCAATTATGAACTGAATACAATAATAATTTTAATTGTTTAGCGAGGTATTTGTGTTAGCATCGATTTTAAATTTATAATTTTTGTGATTAATGATGAACGAGGCTTTCTCAATTCGAAATTAATTTTTCCCGTGAATACGGGTAGGCTGACCAATCACGCATGTGCTATGGAACATCCTTGGCACTTATAATTTCATTTTTTTACGTATTTATCTCTGCACCAGAACAGCAATCTGACTAGGGAATTTTTAGTTCCCTTTCTGGTCTCCAAATTTGATATGCCGATGTTCCACGCCCATGTTCTAACTCTTATATTCTTGAGCCCGGACTTGACCAGGGCCATAGCAAGAAAATATTGACTTTAGGTAAGCAATTTATTCTCGCAATGATGTATCCATGCCTAAAAAGACGTTATTTGAATTAAAAAGTGGGTGGGGTGGCACTTGGAAGTTATTAGTTGCAACTGTTATAAACTGTTCGAAAAAATCAACAGTCAAATTTTTCGATCAGTTTATAACAGTTCAAAGAGTGTTTTGGCCTCATAACTTACTTAACTTCCAAGTGCCCCCCCTCCCTTACGTATTTTTGGGCATGGATACATCATTGTGACAATAAACTGCTACTAAAGATGAGCGGGAGTTAATTTGAAATTATGCCCGTGCCTGATAGGGAATGGGCCGGGCAGGGCACAAATTTAACGGGCACGTTTCGAGGTGGGCAATTATTTTGAAATTTTGGCTAGGGTAGGGCGGGCACGGGCATAAATTTAACGGGCAATATGACCGACTTAAAATTTAAATTGGTTGTTGTTGTTTTGCTTGCCGAATACCAGTTAATAAACAAGAAGCTTCTGAATTTTAATTTTTTTTATTTACCTTGTCTATGACAAATTTGTTTTTAACTTACGTTAATTCAGAATAAAACTAATATCACGACAGGATTTTTTGATTTCTTGTTTACACTGACTGTTTATTAGGGTGGTCCAAAAAAATGTAAGGTATGGGGCCCCAGAGCTTAAACGATTCTAAATGTGTCCCTGACAAAAAGTGTCTGTGGATCTTGATCTGAAGTGATTTAGGTGGTGCTCAAGAGCAAAATAGTAAAAAATCGCGAAAATCAGAAGAAATACTGCAGCTCCACTGGTGTATTTTGGTGTTGCCCGTGATGTGATTCTGGGCTTACATTTTCGTTTTCCCTTTGAATGTTCGTTCCGTTTACATTGCTTGATCATGTTGTAAAACATTGGCGTAACGTTTTCTGCATCTTTTTTAAAGTTTACCGCATAGCCTTCATGGAGAATAATTTGATTGGTTCCGTGTATTTTGAGAATACCTCGATGGCGGACTTGTTTGAGGATCCTCTTCTTGTCGAAACCAAATTGATGTTTTGTTACGTCTACATGTTGGACTAATGCTGTCACGCGAGGACTCTTCTTTATGTTTTTAAGGTCTCTATTGTGGCCACGGGGTGGCCCACAGCGATCTCCTAAGTTCTAAGTTGTTTCTCTTAAGTATCCTTTCTCTCAATGGAGGGTAGTTTCGCACATGTGCGAGATTACCTTTTTTCCGTGGTCGTAAGGGAATTTGGCACATAATATAAAGTAAGTACGAGAATGTGTGTGCCAATTTGTTGAAATGAAAAGTTGTGTGCGAGATTTGATGTGCCAATATTGGCATTCGTGTGCCAATAAGTAGAACGTGTGTGACAAGTGTGGGAGAGTAAGTGTTAGTGTACTCTGCGGGTTAAGTAATAATATCAATTAGAATTCGTGTGCCAAAAGTAGAATCCGAGTGCCAAAGTAGAATCCTTGTGCCAATCACTAAAAGTTGTGTGCCAAGCGTGGGAAAGTGAGTTTGGTATACTTTGGAGGTCTGGGAATATGAAAAATTGGAATTCGAGTGCCAAAAGTAGAGTCCGTGTGCCAATCACTAAAAGTTGTGTGCCAAGCGTTGGGAAGTGAGTTTGGTATAGTTTGGGGGTCTGGGAATATGAAAAATTGGAATTCGTGTGCCAAAAGTAGAATCCGTGTGCCAATCACTAAAAGTTGTGTGCTAAGCGTGGGAAAGTGAGCTTGGTTTTCTTTGGGGGTCTGTGAATATGAAAAATTGGAATTCGAGTGCCAAAATTAGAGTCCGTGTGCCAATCATTAAAAGTTGTGTGCCAAGCGTGGGAAAGTGAGTTTGGTATAGTTTGAGGGTCTGGGAAAATGAAAAATTGGAATTCGTGTGCCAAAAGTAGAATACGTGTGCCAATCACTAAAAGTTGTGTGCCAAGCGTTTGGAAGTGAGTTTGGTATAGTTTGGGGGTCTGGGAATATGAAAAATTGGAATTCGTGTGCCAAAAGTAGAATCCGTGTGCCAATCACTAAAAGTTGTGTGCTAAGCGTGGGAAAGTGAGCTTGGTTTTCTTTGGGGGTCTGTGAATATGAAAAATTGGAATTCGAGTGCCAAAATTAGAGTCCGTGTGCCAATCATTAAAAGTTGTGTGCCAAGCGTGGGAAAGTGAGTTTGGTATAGTTTGAGGGTCTGGGAAAATGAAAAATTGGAATTCGTGTGCCAAAAGTAGAATACGTGTGCCAATCACTAAAAGTTGTGTGCCAAGCGTTTGGAAGTGAGTTTGGTATAGTTTGGGGGTCTGGGAATATGAAAAATTGGAATTCGTGTGCCAAAAGTAGAATCCGTGTGCCAATCACTAAAAGTTGTGTGCTAAGCGTGTGAAAGTGAGCTTGGTTTTCTTTGGGGGTCTGTGAATATGAAAAATTGGAATGCGTGTGCTTAAAGTGGAATCCGTGTGCCAATCACTAAAAGTTGTGTGCCAAGCGTGGGAAAGTGAGCTTGGTATAGTTTGGGGGTCTCGGAATATGAAAAATTGGAATTCGTGTGCCAAAAGTAGAATCCGTGTGCCAATCACTAACAGTTGTTTGCCAAGCGTAGAAAGGTGAGTTTGGTATACTTTTGGGGTATGGGAATATGTAAAATTGGAATACGTGTGTGGCAGAGCCCCTGAAATGTAATGAAGTTACATGTATATTCAAAAGAAACGTTGATCGAAAAGTGACGCCGCAGGCAATGGAAATAATGCGCCAATAAAAAGGCTCGGTCGTTGGGCGGCATCCCCCGCCGAGGGGGGTCAAGGGAGGAGTATCCCCCCTTGCGGGATCAAATAGGCGGAGCCTCTAGCGGGGTTTGGGGCAGGGTCCCATGCACGTAACGCCGCCTGCACGGTGAAAAATAAAGTTTGCCGCAGGTGCGGGGCTGAGGGGGTAATGAAGTTACATGAATATTCAAAATAAACGTTAATCGAAAAGTCAGTGTCACAGGCCATGAAAATAATGCGGCAATAAAAAGCGGGGTCGAGGGACGGCATACGAATTCTTATATTTCGTGTTCCCAGACCCCTAAAGTAGACTGCTGCACACTTTCTGTTACTTTGTCAACAATTTTTGGTAGTTGACACGAGTATTCTATTTTTGGCACACGAAATCCAATTTTTCGTGGTGGCACACGAATTCTAATTTTTTACCACTCCCTCCATTGAAATTATCTTATAGATTTTTACTCCGTGTGTCAAATTCCCCCTATTGGGTGAATTTGGCACAGTGCCAAATTCCACAGGCGGTAGAATCTGGCATACCACAGATTCAATTACACGTTCAACCATAAATGGTGCCAGGGATGAACCCATGAACATTCCTAATTTTTATCGATAGAATTTGCCTTCAAAAACAAAATAGTTGGAATGTTGAAGACAAATTTGTAGCATGGTTAGAAAGTCTTCTTTCCCGATCGGGGTGTGTTCCGCTATTCGTTCGAAATCCCGTTCAATTAACTCCAGTGCGAGTTCCGTTGGTATGTTTACAAAACAATTGACTACGTCAAACGACACTAGTACATTGGCTTCGGTAATCTTTTTGACGAATCATTTTGATGAAGGCCTTTGAATTCTTGATGTTGTACTTCTTGGCGCATCAAGGTGCACCGTGGTGCATCAAGGTGCACCGTGGTGCATCAAGGTGTACCGTGGTGCATCAAGGTGTACCGTGGTGCATCAAGGTGTACCGTGGTGCATCAAGGTATACCGTGGTGCATTAAGGTGTACCGTGGTGCATCAAGGTGTACCGTGGTGCATCAAGGTGCACCGTAGTGCATCGTACTACATCAAGGTGCACCGTAGTGCATCAAGAAGCACCGAGGTGTATCAAGGTGCACCGAGGTGTATTAACGTGTATCAAGGTGGTTCTCGTGCACCATGTTTCTATTTTATTATATAGATATCGATATTTGACAATTATCGATAAAAACTTTGATAAAAAGTAATAAAAAAATCGCTTATCGATTACTGATTATCACTTTTATTTTCGTCCATACCTACTTTGGACCACTCGGTCAAAGAATTGTGTTTTTTATTAATAGTGCAGTTAACTTTCTTAATTTGCCTACACATAGCAATGCGAAAGTGACGTATGCCAAATTTTTCTAATACGGGAATACCACATTTTATTCTTTCGATTTATGAATGAAATTTTTGTTTGCCTAATTCAAAAAATTTTGCATCTGTCACTTTCCCGTTGCTATGTAAATCTATAGTTACCTTCTTATATCATCTAAATCGGACGAACGACTAGGTAGTAGGAACTACAGGCATTATGAATTCACTTTGGTTATTTAATAAGACTTTTCGATTGGGAAATAAGATTATGAAGGGTATTTGAATGTTGATACGAGGATGGACTTCAAACCACAGTAAGTGCGGCGTTGAAGACAAATTTTCCACAAGTGCAATCGTGTAAAAACATGAGTTTTTCTGATTTCTAGGAGGTGTGGCAACCTTGTATAGTTGTATATAGTTGGATAAGTCTCTGAAGTTTCTAATTCTTTCGTTGATGTCAGAGCGAATTACTCCGAAAACACAAAATCCTCGCTTTCGGTCTGAAATGCAAACTCATTCTTTTGGGAAAAAATTTATTCGTGTTAGTTGGAAGCTTTGTAGCTCTAGTGTGATACTAGTTACTATTGTAGTTGTGGTAAAAATTACAGTGCAATGTACGAGCGGCGGCAGTGGGAGTTTGTATACTACTGAGTTATTGGCTCGCTTCACAATTAATAGTCGAAAGAAAATGTCCAATTTTGCCGCACTTGTCACACAAACTACTATTATTATAGCTACCGTTCAATTACAATTCATTAACTAAACAACATTTTCTCGCTAGAAGCAACTATGCTACGATTTCTCAGACAATAAAAATCACGAAATACGTGACTATTTACACTCAATAAAACGATTCTGCTATAATGACCAACTGTCGATTGTTGAAAGTGAAAAAAAATCACTAAACGCAAATTTTCCCCAATTCAACGTTTTGCCACTTTTAGATCAATAGCAATGAGTTTGCGTTGAATCATTAGGTATAATTCTAACATTTCATTTTCCTCATAAAATGTGAAGAATTGCCCGTTCGTTTTCTGATACATTCTCTTCATCATTTACATCTTTGAACACGTTATCGGGACCAAGTTTTGTTGCAATGCGCATAATCGAAACGCATTGGAAAAACCAATGTTTGTGGCGGGGAAATTTCGTTGGGTATTCCCCTTTCGCAGGGACACGTTTCTTTTTGCACTTTGAACGACAACAGAAAAATCATCGAGTTCTTCATGTCCTTTAGTTTTTCACGTTTGTTTACAGGGAGTAGACTGTCTGTCTGTTTATTTAAACGTGTGTACTAAGAATGACAAAAATACGAGAGGATTTCAAAGGTCTTTTCTGAGTAGTCGATGTTGAATCAATGAACGCTATGGCTGCATGTGTTCTGTTGGAAAAAATTTTTACGGAAAACTTCTGCTGGTGGCAAAAAGTTTTAGTTCGAATTTAGTTTGTGGAATATTCAGCTGGCACAGTATTCAATGGTAGTGAGAACTAATTAATTTAGGAAAGTTTCACTTATCAGTCTGTACCAACATTCTGCAATGTATGGCTTCCCCTTCCCTCGTGATAAATAAATACAACGATTCAACTCAATTCAATAACTGAATCAAATAACTAAATAGATTTTTTTCCTCACGTTAGCATTTACGAGTGTATAACTTTCAATATATATTTTCATTCACATACCTATAATCAGATTACAATTTTAAAAAAGTCTATTTAGTAAAAATGCTTTTCAGCAGTTTTCCTAGAGTATTTGGACCCGTACGAAGTACAAAGGTCCTATACGTTTACTTCAAACAATTTTATTGTAACATGGGGTAGATCGAGGTTGGGGGAGGGGGGGGGATGCATCTATTATCGTCTAGAGATGACGAATCAGCAATAAAAAAAATGTCCGTCTGTCCGTCTCCACTTTTTTTTCCAAACGGCTCAACCGATCAGCCTAAACGTTTTTTCCTGAACGAAACATGCCTCCCATGATTCAAGTTCGAAGATGAGCAAAATCGATCAAGTGGTTTCGCAGATATGGTCGAGGAAGTGACCAAAAACATGGTTTTCGAGGGTCGGTGAAGCTTTTTCGCAAATATCTCAGCAAGTTTAGCACGGAAATTCCTCATTTTGGTGTCAAATGAAAGCATTTGATGTCACAAAACTGCGAAAATTTTTTTGTGGGAATCGGTACAGGGGTCTGGGCACTGGGACCAGTGGAATGGGCGAAATTAAGATTCTTGGCCATATACGAAAACAGTTTTGCGTCTATATTTCCTTAACTATGCAACATGGAGATTTACTTTCAAAGGCAAGGTTGTAGAGAATTAAATTTAAGCGAACACGTGTTTCAGGGTTTTGGTGAAATATGGCCCAATCCTGGTATATGGCCACTTCCATAATTGGAAAATGAAAATTGTAAAATTTGAATGGTCTGAGACGTACTTCGGTAGGGTCTTCGACATTACCTTGGGTAATTTCTATGGATCTTAGTTATAAAAGAATAGAAAATGTTGGATTGTTTGCTTATTTGTATATTTATCTACGTTTGAGTCACTTTGCCACATATATTCTGTTTGCTACATCTATTCTGATGCGTACGGGTCTTTGGTTATGTTTTCAATTATTCTTAGTTTCACTATTAAACATGATAGTGCAGCGGCTTCGGTAGCCTCTATAAAGACGAAAGAATTTGTGAATCCCATCGTAGACATAGTCCGTCACAGCGAACAGCGGAATCTAGTCGACCGTAGGCCCAGGGTTCGAAAATCAAATTAAATTACGGGAAATCAAATCAATTTGATCATCAAAGAAAAAGCGGGATTATCAAATCATACTCCCCCTTCCCCTTTTCTGGCTTGTATCACGCCAGCCTAATACCTTCCCCTCTCGCGATGTGACGTCACATCAACTTCAAGAATTGAGTTATAGAAAGAGCTAGATTGTTACCAAGGTGACGATGATGACGATTTACCTGTGATATTTAGACTCGTGCGAAGAACGAGTTTCTTCGAAAAGGGCTCTTATGCGTTTACCACGACGTTTTTAACCACCCCAATTTCGAGCCGGGAGTAGGTGGGAGCTTCGATCATGGTCCTTAGATGACGAATCAGCAAAAAAAAAATGTCCGTCCGTCCGTCTTTCGCCGCGATAACTTGATTAAAACTCATTCGATTTTCAAAAACTTTTTTTTTGAAAGGTAATCGAAATATCTTTGATTGAGGGTTGGGCCGTTTAGGTGGTTTTTGGTCTTTTGTACATAACTCGAGTAAATCTTTTTCGATTTTCATATATTTTTTTTGTTTTAATGATCTAGGCATCTAGGACTGTCTCCCCTTTTATGGAAGAAAATTTTTTGATTGGAAACCCTTGGACTAAATCAGAACCCTAAAACTGAGAACCCGGTGCCTGTGCTTAGGGCTGAAGAAGGCCTAATGTCTGTCCTAAGGTCGGCCCTAGCCAATAAATTTTTTTTGTTATGTTGCAGAGCAAAGTGAGGGAAACGTTTTAGTCTATGAAATTCTGTGTCCGAGGCATTTTTTATGGCCCTAGGTCGGTCCTAAGATCTGCCCTAGACAAAAAAATGGTTTCACTATGTTGTGGAGAAAATGGAGCGAAATATTTTTGTCTATGTAAGTATTTGTCCAAGGCCTCTACTGAGGACCCTAGGTCGGTTCTAAGGTCGAGGCGGAAGTGAGCGAGTTGCTTTAATTATCGTCTAGAGATGACGGATCAGTGAAAAAAAAATGTACGTTTGTCCGTCCGTCGTTGAAACTTTTTCGCAAATATCTCAGCAAGTAATTGTTCATTTTGGTGTCAAATGGAAGCATTGGATCTCACAAAACTGTGAATTTTTTTTGTGGAAATTGGGTATGGGCACTTGGACCAATGGTATGGACGAAATTGTGTTTCTTAAGGCAAAGTTGGTGAGAAAAACATTTTAGAGAAAATAGTTTCCGGATTTCTTGGAGAATCAACATTTGTGATATGGTGGAGAACATTCAAAATCAATGGTCTCAGACGTACTTCGGTAGGACCTTAGATTAGATTAGATTAGATTTGGTGGGTGGAGCCGCTGGGACTCCTGCACCTAGGCCGCCAATGGGCCTGTTGTGCTTACCCACGAATGGTTTTTACTATATTAGAATACTTTTCCACAATTTAGAGATATATACCACTCAGTCATAACCTCTTGGTAGCGTTAAGGTACTCCAGCACTAGCTTGGGAGATATACACTTCATATTCTCATACTTAACAGTATATGAGCCAAAGAATTTGGATCTCTTCATAATGTAAGCCGGGCATTTACATAGAAAGTGCTCAGCAGTTTCAGTATCGCCGCATTGGTCACAACTCGGGTTGTTGGTGATTCCCATAATTTGGAGGTGAGCATTAAGGTGACAATGGCCTGTTAGAACCCCTGCAACCCGTTTCAAGTCCCTCTTACTCGAGATAGCGCTTCCTTTTCTCTGGCCTTGCCTCAATAGGATGCAAGCCCTTGGCCTGTCTCGCGTTTCCTTCGCTCCACTAATTCGCAAGGAGGCGTCTCTTCCATCGTTAATCCACCTTTGTAACGTTCCGATAGAAATCCCAATGCCTGGTTCGGACCTCTAGGCATTTGACTGACGCCTGACGAGCCAGTCTCTCTGCCAATTTCATTGCCTATGAATCGCCTATGGCTAGGAATCCAGATCAATTAACTGCGTTTCAAGTTGTAATGAGCTGGAGAGATTCTCTACACTTCAACGCTAATGAAGATTGACAATCTATAGCTATCAACGTTTTAAGCACTGATTGGCTATCCGTTGTAATATTATTGTGTCCCCACATATCCTTTTGAGAGGATTTTTCGCAGCATCCTTGAATGCCCACCATTTCTGTAAGAAACACAGTTATCCATTTTCCCCGCTGATAAAAAATTTCTAAATTCATCTGTGGGCAAAGCAGTACCCCGCTCTGAGCCCCGCCTAAGCGAGAGCCGTCAGGAGTTTTATTTAAAAGTGCGGTTGCGCATTTCCTGTAAACTCCTACTAGATCTAAACGCTGGAATCTTGGACAGCTGCGGTCTTAGCTGTTCTTAGTCTACACCGTGCGTGGCACCAAATTATTGCAGCGTCGCCTAATCTAAGGATCAACTATAGCGTGTAGATCCACGTCAGGGGGGATTTTGGGCTCAGGGGACCCAAGTTAGGTCGAAGGAACTTTGTCATTTGCCTTGGGTAATGTCTAGGGATCCCTGACATTCTTACAGATATAAACATTGATGTTTGATTCAGTCCAGTTATATCATATATATTATTATATATACTATATATCTATTATATATATATATTTATATATATATATAGATATATATATCTATTTATCTATATATCTATATATCTGTCCCATATATCTATTCTGTTTGCCACATCATTCTGATACATACGCGTCTTTGCTTATGTTTTCCTTTGTATTTCATTCCGCTTGTAATTTATTTACTTTTTGTAATTTAATTATTATCATCGTATGAAAGTATTATATCTGGGGAATGTGACCGTTGTATTCCAAACCGATCTACTGGTTTTTGGAACTCTTTCTTACAGGTTTTTAGTTACGAATTATTCTTTTGCTTATTGGCGTTAAACGTTCACGACAAGCACAGTCAAATAAATTGCTTCGAAACGGTGTCGAAAACAGAACACAATTTTATGGAAATTATTCAAAATATTAAAATAGTCGCTTTTAGCGCGGTTCAATTTTGAAATCTTCACTGCGTTACAATCGAATTTAGTACGATATATGCGTAATTACATACGGTATATGTGTAATTACATACGGTATATGTGTAATTACGTACGGTATATGCGTAATTACGCACGGTATATGCGTAAAATCAGCACACAAACAATAGATTCGAAACAATAGAGTTCGATCTTGTGTCAAATTATTCAAGTTTCAATTAAAATTCTAAAAGTGTCTATTTCTAATAAAGTTGAAGAGTTAACAACGCTCGCCGTAGGCAAAAATTTATAGATAAAATGGAAACGTTGCACTAGAGGTGTGCGGGTGGATTTTTTTCCAAATGGAACCCGAACCGAAACCTTAATCTAAACCCGAACTTTTTTAAAAATATTTCATTCGAAATGTTTTTGGACCCGCACGAAGTACGAGTCCCATGCGTTTACCGCTACGTTTGTAACCAAATCAGCAAAAAGAAATTTTGTCCGTCCCCTGATAGGTAGTACCAAAAATGAGTTTGGTATTGCAGATGGGCATTTTTGGACGAAGGGCCGCCTAAGTGGTTTTCGGTCTTTTGTACATAACTCGCGTAAATCTTATCCGATTTTCATAATCATTTTTGTTTGAAAGGTCTGGGCATGTCTGGAAGAAACATTTTCGATTTCGAGCTTTCGGACTCAGTTAGGTTCCTAAAACTGAGTCTCTACTAGGGCCCAACGTGTTTTTTACATAAATCGGGTTAATCTTATTCGATTTTCAAAATCATTTTTTTCCTGAAAGACAAGTGATAACGAATTTGAATGTGCGCAAAATCGGTTAATAAGGTACCTCTGGTCGATTCCGGAAGACAGCCTGGTGCCAAAAAAATTCCTTTCACAATGTTGGATGATGAAACGAGTACATAAATGTTCACTTGGTTTCAACTCGACACCAGGTTGCGTACTTGAATAGTATTAGCAGCTTTACAGAAGATAGCCTGGTGCCGAAAATCTGTTCATCAGAGTGGTTTGGGCTGTAGAGTCCTTAGTGTGGGTCCTACTCACGCTACACGACCCTACACGATATTTTATTTGGTTGCAGAGAAAAAAGTAGCCAACTTTTCTGTCCATTATGTGTTAGTGACCTCTCCTAAGTGTTATAGGTCGATTCAAAGATCGGCCCCAGTGCAAAGAAAAGTTTTGAGCGTTTTTATCCGGATACTCTACATTAAAAAGAGCGTTTTTTGTTGGGGTGGTGAGACAGGAAAATTTTAGCCGTTTTTTGCGTAGATGCGTTCAAGTCTTTTTGGAACATCTATTCTGTTTGCCATATCTATTCTGATGCGCACGGGTCCCTTGCATATGTTTTAAACTCAATTTTGAGAAAATACAAAAACAAAAACAAAAACCCGTTAGTTAAAGACCTGAAAAAACGAAAATGAAGACCCGACCTGACTTGATGGGCCGGGTCGGGTTTTTAGTTGAGTTTCAAGCGGTCCTATTGGCATGTTATTGGCATGTTAAGGATATAGACCAAGTTTGTTACGCTTCTAAATAATGCGATAATACTAGCTTTTGAGTGTAGCTGTTTGTCCTTTAAGTAAACCGCCACCAAAGGAAAAAATCACCGTGTGGAACGCAGAGCTCTCCATTTTAAAACAGGAAGCAAGGAAACAAGGCTTTTGTTGGGGGTAGATATCGTCACTCCTGTGATTCCTAGTAAAATCATTCTTTGGACATGTTCTATGTCTTTTTTTACTTTTATCTTTTGGTACCAAACATGACTACCAATAAGCAAGCAGGATGACAATATCGTCGGCAAAACCTTCCGTATTGAAGCCTGCTTGATTCAGTTTTTTCAGGAGACCGTGTATAAGCAGTACATGCGATATCTTAACCTCGATAGGTATAAGAAATAAGAACATTAACATATGCTCTGATAGCCAAGTCTCACTCAAAGCTCTGAAAAGACATTGTTCTACGTCAAAACTCATAGTAGAATGTATGAAAGCATTAAATATTCTATCCAGCACAAATAAAGTAAACCTCATCTGGGTCCCAGGACATAGCCGTATTGAAGGCAATGAAAAAGCCTACATTTTAGCACGCCAGGGCGGCGAAAAACCCTTTCTAGGCCCATCACTGACTCTCATTTACTCAACTCAACGTGAAATAATCAGAAAGTTCTATGTAGCCCAACACAGAAACCGGTGGATAAATCTTCCGACCTGTAAGCACAGTAAAACCATAATCTATGGCCCAAACAAAAACTACACAAAGCTCCTACTTAACAAATGCAGAAAGGACTTCAGAATTATAATAGGCGCAATCACGGGACACTGTACCCTTAACAAACACCTAAGAAATATGGGACTGACCGAATCTCCAATGTGCGGGAGATGCCGGGAGGTAGAGAAAACGCCAATTATTCTTCTAACTACTTGTCCAGCCCTAACCTATAGCAGATCGAGGACTCTAGGAAATAGCTCATGGACCATGAACTCGGACAGATAACCTGCTCAAATATTTTAAACAAATATATGAATTAAACTCAACAATTTTGTAGATTGGACACAAAAGAAGCCCACATATGAGGCTCAATTGTAAATCTATTGTAATCAAATTACTTTACCAATAAACGAAACTAACTAACTAACTATTGGCACCAAGTGTCAAGATTCTCGCGGAATTGTTATCTAATAGCAATCCGGTATTACTCGATGGGACCACCTGCAGCCAATTTTAAGGTTCGTTAGTAGATGACGCAAGTAGTCTGGCCCGAGCAACCGGTCCTCTAGAGTCAAACATCCTGGAAAACTTGCTGTCGATCCTCGGAAGATCCCAATTTCTCTGTTCCTGCTTCTGTTCGTCATTTCCTGGAATAAAATCTTGACGGATTTCCCCAACCAACTCTAAAATATTATTATCAATTATTTGAATATTAAACAACTTATTTGACAAATCAGATGAAGAATACACAGACGATGAATAGGCCGGTAATGCTAAATCATCAACCTTTCGAATACCTAAACCCCCAAAAGCTAATGGAAGAGTAGCCTGATCCCAAGAAAATTCTGACATCCTAACATTCGTAATCGCTTCAATAGTTGAACGGAAAATCTCGTCAACATTTTTCAAATGATTACGCAATAGAAATGTCCTGGAAGTTCGCAGCAAATAATTAAACCTACAACTACCTAAGGACTTCCTAAAAAAAAAACAAGACGGGGTGGTGAACATCCATTAATTTTAAACAATCACACATTAATTTGATCGCTGCAATTTTGGATGAAAACATCTTTTCTAAACCTGACTCGAAAATTGGCGAGCCTAATATCTCAAGAGAAGACTCATCAACTTTCTTAATCCCTGGCAATAATGCTGATATCTCAGAATACATGTTGGCCTGATCTGCATCAGTGGCATTAACAAATTGACAATCCTGATAGTTCACAAAAATCTAACACCTTCCTAATATCATTTAGTACCGCTGAAAGCTTATCAAACAGTACCATCATCTAAATGTGTCATTCTCATAATACCGATGCAAAAACCAGGAGGACCTAGTGGATCACCCTGCTGAAACCCTCTCTTTGAAAGCAAAGGCTCATCAAGAAAGTAAAGATTTGAGAAAGGGAGCGTCCATAAATGACGTCTGCATTTAGGGGGTGGGAGGGGTGTCATGAAAAACAGACGAAAGCAGACAGAGGGGAGGGGGGTGTTTGACGAAAATAGACGTCATATTCGGTAATGTCGCTCAATTTGAAACTACCACCGTTTTCATGATGAAAGCCGTTTCTCTAGCAAACCATAGTTGTCCCATCCCATTTTCGAACAAAAATTTTATTCGTCTTTTCATTTCGAGAACTACAAAAATTGTAATTTCTCGATATTCAAACATAAAAACATATTGGCGATGAAATCACACTATTGGGTTTCGCATTATGACCTTTTTCTTTTCGCATCAATTTTGTGTTGACTTTCGCACTATGCACGAACTTGACTTTTTTTATTTTCGGTTCTCGAACGGAGTTTGAAAATTACAGTTTTCGCGTTCCAGCAGTAGAAAAAAAGAAATTTATACAAGTAACGCAAGATCGCAAATGAGTGAACTTTTTGGATATTTTTTAGGATTTCGCCCCTTTGCATGTAAAGTTTTATATGCATCTGTTCTGGACGACGGTTTTTAGACATTTTCGTTTGTAGACCTCACTTCGGTCTACAACTCGCAAAATTGCCTAAAGTAAATCTTGAAAAACAGATTCACAAATAACTTTTTTTTAAAAAAATCAAAGAATCTTCAAATATATTGCAAATAGAAGTTGAAAAAATGATGTCTGTTTTTCGGGGAGGGGGGGGGGTATGGAAAACAGATGAAAACAGACAGGGGGGTAGGGGGGTGTCTAAAAAAGCCGAAAAAATGTTGAAGCAAAGGAAATAATTTGGAACTTTTTTATTAATGGATTTTATTTTTGATTAACTTGGTTTTGGAACTATAGGATTTTAAAAGATCCACAGTAATTATCTAAGGTACGAAGTAAGTCTTATGACATCTGAGACTATTGATTTTGTTGGCCGAAATGTGCTCCACTGTACCGTATCACAAAGAGGACCAACGTAGTTTCTCCAAGAAATCCTGAAACAACTTTCTCTAAAATGTTAATTGTCTTTGGAAGCAACTTTCTAACTGCCATATAGTTCTAGAAATTTCTGGGAATCTCAGAACTCCTCCTGAGATTTCGCAAAGCAACATTCACAAGCCAACTTTCTTAAATAAGGACAAATAATTGCAACCCTTTTTCCAAATTTCGTCTGCAGCGCACTTCTACCATCCATTTCCAATATTTCTACTGTCAACAAACCTCTGAAATATTCAATAACTCTTGTTACAAAATCTCAACCTTCAAACATTTCTTTGCTTCATATGCAGAATGGAGTTAGAGCAACAGAACACAAACAATAGCAATGCAGAAATTGGTGCTAGCTAGTCATATAAACAAAATTTTTCTCTCTCTACTATTTTATCGTTAAACACTTATGACTGTTCCTCACTTGCAAAATATATCCTCTACCTCTTATTACTGTTAATAGGAAAAGTTTAGAGCACATAACATTGAATGACAGTTCATCTTTGTTATATTTTTCACCATTTAGGTTCGGGACTGAGCCCTTCCTCTCAATCCATTCTGGCTACGGGCCTAAATACAGCTATGTATAGCGATGTAGCAGTGTAGGTGGTACACCAAAAGTTTTTACATGATGTCCATGCCATGATTAATGGTTGTTTTATGTAAATAGTTTCAGATGGTTGAAACTTTGTACTGAATTTTTATCATAGTTGTTATGGCCTTCTATGTTTCGGAATTTAATATTTTTGGTTTTAGACATTTTTGTTCAAATATTTCAACCTGAAGCTTTTGCCACTATGTGTCTTAGGTGTTACAAAAAGAAGAAAATTCTTTAAAACTTCTATTGATTCACCAAAATACCTTAAATCTATGTCAAGTGTGTGTTATTTCTAGCCCTATCACGGAAAGAAAATCTTATTAATTTCCAATAGCTCCCTCGTGATCACATCTCCCCTAACTTTTAAAAGAAATATTTATTCCTCCCGTCACCATTCCATCCGAATACACAGATCTAATTTAATTTCTATTATCCTAATTTTATAAACGACAACATTTATAGTCAAATTACAATATTTCAGTGAACGTATGTATTATTTCCCATCGGAAAGTTTCGCATAAAATATGTTAACTTATGTTGCTAAGAGAAAGAAAATGTATTGCGGAAATTATTTAGGACTATTTCATATACTTATACACCTATAAACGTATATAATTTACATTTTTATTCCAAAATTATTTTCATTTTATTTTTCACTTTGTAACAGTTGAGTGCTACCTAAATTACGCTGCCTCAACCCGTCAAGTGAACGCAGCTTCGTTTGGTCTTTCAGTTTCTCTTCAGGTAAAAATATTTTATTATATGTGCGATACACATCTTGTTATATACTTCATAGTATTGCAATGTACTATTACATACCTAGGTAAAAGAATTACATTCTTCCACTCGTCATATCAGAGCCTATTCTGCCCTACAACGCATAAAAAACCTAGCGACGAGAATTTGTGAGAGAAAATATATGAAAATCTCTCATCTGATAACGTCGCTGGGTTTTTTCATTCACGAAAAAATTTGAGAAAAATGTCGTGCATTTCGTAAAATTCGTGAAATGTTTTCTCGATAATGACTCTGCGCTAATTTAACGAAAATTTCACGAAATTTACGACTTTTTTATAATTTTTTTTCGTAAATTTTTCGTGAAATTCATGAAATTTTTTCACAAAAATCGGTTCTTCGCTAAACTCCGAAAAAAAGTAGGTGGAGGTATTGCTCAACAAAACAATAATGCTGCAGCGAGAGAAATAATTTTCTTTGTCACTGCATAATGAAATATTGACGCTATAAAATGATGTTATTCGGTTAGTGTACTGAAGGGAAAAAACATCTCCAATCGTCATATACAATTTCTTCAGGCTCACTTTCGACTCGTTTCTAAAACATCACACTGTCCAAAAAAAATAGTTTACTCCCTAGTTGGTTAAATAACTTTTTTAAATTGCTTTTCAAATGAAAGCATCGTTCATTTGGGAATCGGTAAAGGGATTTCTAGCATTTTATTTATTTGTTGCTTGAAAGCAAAGATATAAAAATGCTGTATGCAGATCCACGTGACTGACGGGGTGAGTGGTACTCAGTTCTTTTGTAAATTTATGCAGTGCGGCGAGGTAGTGTGAAAGGCAGCGATGTAAATTTGATGCAGTGCATTACATATTGTGGTATATCTTTGACTGAGCTGCTACATGAATCTAAGCGTTTGTGAAAACCACAGTTTTTATTTTATTTTTCTTGGGCATACGACGATATACGTTATTTTACGGTGCAACTGTCCAGAAACTGATTTATGTGAAAAACGATTTTTTCACTTATTTAGCTGCATTTCAAAAGTCATTGCAATTATTTTTTATCGGAAGTATCGATTCATTTATTTCAATTAAAAATTGAAGTCACCATGCACGAATGCAATATTATGGGTTAGTGACTAGTAGGTGACCAATTGAAAAGTAGAATCGAATGTTGATAACTTGAATTTTTTTTGTTTATTTTTCCCTGCCGACGTTTCTTTAATAGAATAAGATTGATTATGTTCAGTGAAATCGGAAATATTTCAAGAGTGAAAACTTCAAAAATTGTTCGAAGTGCACTCAGTTATTAGGTCACACAATCACAATCAGTCTAAAGGCTGAAAAGATAAAAAAAATTAATTCTCGAAATTCACGGCAATTTACATTTAATTCACAATTGAAGTGTTTTAAAATCTTTTTAGCCATTAAATTTCCCAGGTGTTTTGAATTTTAATTGAAGTAATATGTACGTTTCTCAACTCTTATGCACCTCGATTGATGTATTTTTTGGAGAGCATTTGCATCCTGTGATGTAAGAAGCTACGTTAACTATTTGCATTTTCCGAAATAAGTCTCCCAGCCACTTCACCCTTATGCTTGCGAGACTGGACGGTTCAACAGGGAGTGCTTATCTATTAACCATCATGTTCAGTTGATATGTGTATTTTCAACACGAATGCAACCGCATTGTTGACTGTCAACTGGATTGTTGACTATCAACTGGATTGTTGACTGTCAATTGGATTGTTGACTGTCAACTGGATTGTTGACTGTCAACTGGATTGTTGACTGTCAACTGGATTGTTGACTGTCAACTGGATTGTTGACTGTCAACTGGATTGTTGACTGTCAACTGGATTTTTGACTGTCAACTGGATTGTTGACTGTCAACTGGATTGTTGACTGTCAACTGGATTGTTGACTGTCAACTTAATTGCTGACTGTCAACTGGATTGTTGACTGTCAACCACAATGTTGACTGTCAACCACACTGTTTTGAAAAGAGCGAAAATTTTACATATTTTCGACACATAGGTTGCATTTGATCTAAAATTTTATTCAAAATGCGCATTCTATCAGTCACGGTGGTGCCAACTTATCATCTGCTATCGAGGTAACAGATAACCACATTGTAGAATTCCAACTTAACAACAGCTATAACTATAAGTTTTCCAATACTTGCCGCAGGCTTGTGCGTGTGCCTTAAAGTACCCTCATGTGTAACTCATATCTTGCAAGAAAACATCTGAAAAAACCTTTTTCTCGAACTAAAGACTACCATAGCAAAGCAGCATAGAAATTCTCAGTTTCATATCAACGTTATTCTAAAATATCCAATTACAGTGTGTAAAAGTTGTTGAGCACGTTTCTACTATAATCTTTTTTCTTGTCTTATATCTAAAAACAGCTAGAATTTGTTTATTTTGAATAAAACATATTAACAAATGATGCGAAATTTCACTCGTTAGATGAATGAATGATACTGTAATGAACAATCTGTAAATAATAGAGTCATTATCACTCACAACGCGCTTCTCGGTGCTCATAGCGTATGTGTGTTGTGTGCGTTGTTTGCCTCCACATATGCCATACAGATTATATCGTGAGAGGGTTGTAAACGTAGTTACATTTACGATATCGTGTGCTTTTGAAAACACTTTGTCGTTGTAGTGATAGGGGCACCACGCGAAATGAGAGTTATACGAAATGTTGTGTAGTAATTTCAGAAAATGTTTGCATTTCACAATATTAATTAATACATGAAATATTTTAAAGCTTTCGCTGGGTGCTTTACAAATACATTACTTACATCCATATGCAGATGAATGGAGGCTGTGTTTCTACGTAGCCCATAAATTGACGACATTTTTCAGGGTCGGCCGAAGGAAATGTTTATAGAAACAGTACCGTATCTAGACCGCTAGAGTTTTGAAACGCGCATAGTAACAACGTATGTGTCTGGACTGCTCGGAACAGGTCGGGTTTGACCTGTCCTGAACCTGAAGTCATTTTACCTGACCTAGGTTTTTTCTTCAAATGAAATGAACCTTACCTGACCTGATTTGACGTTGACCTGACCTACTGGCCTGAGTTCTTAAGCCAAGAAAATAGATTTGGCATATTAGGCCAAAGTATTGAAAAATAAATTGGAGAATTATTGTTTCCCTGATCGGCAGAGATCAATTCAACACAGCAGAAAAAAAGATTTTTAAACGATGAAGTGAATTCGTGCATCAGACAAACCTTGATCGGCGGCCGCAATTGTACTGCACAGCAGGCATGAGAGCCTCCGAAAATAAGCCGTTGGCTTAGCCGCCGCCGACAAATTTCAGTCCAGTCAAGTCGCCGACCGTCGAGGTGGTTGAAAGTCGGCTTGAAACGGTTAAATTTTTCAAAAAATCTTAGAACATAATTTTTTTTTGTTTGAAACGTCTAGGCATGCTTGACAATTAATGGAATAAACATTTTCGATTTCGAGCTTTTGGACTCAGTCAGGTCCCTAAAACTGAGTCTTTGCTAGGGCCCAAAGTGCTTTTTTCTACATAAATCGGGTAAATCTTATCCGATTTTCAATATCTTCTTTTTTTCTGAAAGATAATTACAACAAAATCCCTTTTAAAAGGGAAATTTGACGCAAGTCCTTGTCCCTTCTTCCAAAAAAACTGATATCAATTTGGGTGACGCTTAACGCTTCGAAACTCAAAAAAAACTTTCAAAATATTTTCACATTTGACTAAAAATATGCGTCACAAATGCCGGACCCACCAGTGTTATAGTTTTTCTGTTCTTTCAGTTTTATACGCAAAAATTTGACTTCCTATACAAAAATACTACATACATTCCTGAAGTGGTGTGCGAGTTTATATAAGTGGTGTGCGAGTATGTAGAAGTGGTGTGCGAGTATATAGAAGTGGTTTGCGAGATTATAGGAGTAGTGTGCGAGATTATAGAAGTTCCAAAACATGTTACCGTTGATAATTTTATTAAAGCTATGGCAACAATCGACCTACAATATCGTACCCTCGCAATCGATTTCGAACCGAAAGGTGCACAAATTTTTGCCAAAAAAAAGAAGAAAGAGACTATTTGCACACTTAGACGTAGTACTAATTCTAGTTTCCTTACCCAAAAACTTTTTGTGACATTTTGTGAAAGGAAAAGTTCCTTTGCTTCGTTAGCCACCTAGTTTTCGTGACATTTCGTAAAAGGATTTGTGATGTTTCGTAAAAGTAAAAGTTCCCTAGCTTCCTTAGCCAACTAGCTTTTCGTGACATTTGATTAAAGCGCAAATTCCCTAGTTTCGTAGACCACCTAGTTTTTGTGACATTTCGTAAAAGGAAAAGTTTCCCAACTTTGTAAGCCACCTAGTTTTTGTGATAATTTGTAAAAGTAAAAGTTCCCTAGCTTCCTTAGCCAACTAGCTTTTCATGACGTTTCATTAAAGCGCAAATGCCTTAGTTTCGTAGGCCACCTAGTTATATTGACATTTAATAATGTAAATGTAATATAATGTAAACTTAAATTAATGTAATCTCGCACACCACTTCTATAATCTCGCACACCACTTCTATAAACTCGCACACCACTTCTATAAACTCGCACACCACTTCTATAACCTCGCACACCACTTCTATAATCTCGCACACCACTTCTATAAACTCGCACACCACTTCTATAATCTCGCACACCACTTCTATAATCTCGCACACCACTTCCAATAACTCGCACACCACTTCTATAATCTCGCACACCACTTTCAATAATTCGCACACCACTTCTATAATCTCGCACACCATTTCTATAATCTCGCACACCACTTCTATAAACTCGCACGCCACTTCTATAAACTCGCACACCACTTCTATAAACTCGCACACCACTTCTATAAACTCGCACACCACTTCTATAAACTTGCACACCACTCCTATAATCTCGTACACCACTTCCAATAACTCGCACACCACTTCTATAAACTCGCACACTACTTCCAATAACTCGCACACCACTTCTATAAACTCGCACACTATTTCTATAAACTCGCACACCACTTCTATAAACTCGCACACCACTTCTATAAACTCGCACACCACTTCTATAATCTCGCACATTACTCCTATAAACTCGCACACCACTTCTATAAACTCGCACACCACCTCTATAAACTCGCACACCACTTCTATAAACTCGCACACCACTTCTATAATCTCGCACACCACTTCCAATAACTCGCACACCCTTCCAATAACTCGCACACCACTTCTATAATCTCGCACACCATTTCTATAATCTCGCACACCACTTCTATAAACTCGCACGCCACTTCTATAAACTCGCACACCACTTCTTTATACTCGCACACCGCTTCCAATAACTCGCACACTATTTCTAAGAACTCGCACGGAGGGAATCTCGCACTGTGCGAAATTCCACCCTATAAGAAGAATCTCGCACACGCTGACGTGTGTGCGAGATTCCCCGACCCCCTCTCGAAAAGTTTGTAGCAGCAACTGAGTAGCGATATTGGTCGGTAGCTCTCGGGCAAGGCAGCGGCTTTATTCGGCTTGAGGACTGCAATGACCTTCGCCATTTTCCATGACTTGGGTAGACGCCCGTTCTCATAAATACTCGAATACAATTTTGCTAGCCACTTTCTCGACGCTTGTCCGAGACTCTATAAGAAATTTGGAAAAACGTTATCTATTCCAGGAGCCTTACCTATTTCGACTTCCTTGATGGCTTCATTTACTTCGTCAATCGTTGCTGGTCTGGAGAATGCTGTATTTTTCTGGCTGCATCTGAAGTTTCTAAGGTATCCGTTCTTCACTTTCTTCTTTTGCTTGACGTCGACTGTTCCTTTCGAATTTTCGACCAGCTTTGCTGCTATTTGATCGGGTGTTATCGGGTAAATTTTCGCCGATTTCCTTTTCTTACCACTTACCCTACTGATGAGACTCCAAGCTTTTCTGCTCGATTTTGCGAAGTCGAGTGATGCGAAATGTGACCATTAACCAAGGGACGAGTGTAATTCCGTCTGGCCGTTTGCCACTATTGCTCCATTGCTCGAACCCACATCGTTCAGATACTCCTTGCACTCTTTGATCAGCCTAGAGGTCACCACGGGCGATACAAGTGCCCTGATCACTTCCTCACTATCCGAAAGGATAAGGACGTCCTCTCCGTGCGTCCCCGTTGGCAGTGCTTTTCGAGCTCCCATTAGTACCGCGAATGCTTCTGCCTGGAGAACACTGGTGGTTCCACTTAAGTGGAACCAGTTACCCTTCACAGCATTCGGATCGTAGGTTCCAACCCCTGCCCCTTTGACTGCCTTGGATCCGTCTGTAAATCTAACTTTTGCCTTTTCACACAGATAGGACGGCCATCTATGTAGCCAGTCCTCTCTGCTTGGAAATACCGTTTCGAACCGCCTTGTAAAGTCAATCACCGGCGTCGTCGTCCGGTCCCTAGGTATGCTAAAAAGAGTGCCCCCAGGAACTTTACTCCTGAAGCCAGTTCTAAATCCACGTTCAAGAGCCTGATTTCCCCCCCCCCCCCCAAATCTGATCCTGTTGTTCCTTCTACTGTTCAGTAGAAGGAAGGTAAAGTGTGACGCAGTCCGAAAGTCCGCTTACAAAATTTATGATATCGCTTGAGGTGACGCTATCGCTGATAATACGTAGAAGTTTGTTTGAATGGAATCTTGTGTACAATTTCTTGAAAAAATTACAGCGTTTTTTTTTTTAAACTAAATTACGTTGTGTTAAAAAAATTGCGTCAACAATGCTGGATCCACCAGCGGAATAATTTTTTTCAACTCCTTCAGTTTTTACACGCAAAAATTTAAATTTACCTTAAACAATCTACGCAATAAGAAACAAAAGTCAAATTTTTGCAGCGCAAAAACTGAAGGTACAGAAAAATTATTTCGTCGTTGGGTCCGGCATTTGTTACGCAATTCCTTTAACACAACGTAATTTTGTTTTAAAAAAAGCGCTGTAATTTTTCCAGGAAATTAAAACTTTGTACACAAGATTCCATTCAAACAAACTTCTTCGTATTATCAGCGATAGCGTCACCTCCAGCGATATCATTGATTTTGGAAGCGGACTTTCGGACTGCGTCACACTTTACCTTTTAAGACGTTTTTGTTGTGATATCAGTCGGTTTGGAAGTTTTCAGTTGTTGAGAAAGTTTCTATTTTTTAAAAAAAATTTTCTCAGGAAAGAAATATTTCTTAGGAAAAAAAATTTCTCCGAAAAAAGTTGTCTTTCAAACAAATTTTCTCCGAAAACCGTAGAAGCATAAACGAAAATCCAAGATGGCGCCGCTATGACAGCTGGCAGCCGTTTTCTAATGATACCAAAAAATTCTCCTGATGAAACTCTATAACTTTCTAGAAGAAACAATGTCTCTAAGTAGTGGCATTCCGGAGCTAAAATTCGAAAACTGAAAAAGCATAAACCAAAATCCAAGATGGCGCCGCTATGACAGCTGGCAGCCATTTTCTTATGATCCCACAAAATTCTCCTGGTCAAACTCTACAACTTTCCCGAAGAAACCAACTCTCTAATTAGTGTCATTCCGGAGCTAAAATTCGAAAACCGTAGAAGCCTAAACGAAAATCCAAGATGGCGCCGCTATGACAGCTGGCAGCCATTTTCTAATGATACCAAAAATTCTTCTGATGAAACTCTATAACTGTCTAGAAGAAACCATC
>CM055406.1:103607534-103637899 GCA_029228625.1 Pseudolycoriella hygida
AGCATAATTTATACCTTACAAAAATCCAAGATGGCGTCACTTTGGCAGATTTCTGAAAATCCCAAAAAATTCTCCTGATCAAACTCTATAACTTTCCCGAAGACTCTCTAAGTGTTGTCATTCCGAAGCTAAAATTCGAAAACCAAAAAAACCTAATTTATTGCTTGGGAAAATTCAAGATGGCGCCGGTTTGACTGCTGGCAGCCAGTTTCTTAAGATCCCAAAAAATTCTCTTGACCAAACTCTATAACTTTCCCGAAAAAGCCATTTCTCTAGCTATTGTCACTCCGAAGCTAAAATTCGAAAACTCCGAGCATTACCTAAAAAACCTTTAAAATTGACCACTTTTCCACATGCCACGGCTTTTCCAGAATTTTTGTATTTGGGGCCGAGACTGACGTTCCCTGAAAATTTCAGGAAGAGGATAGTTTTCGAGATCGAAAACTATTAATAGATAGAACATAGAACATAGATAGATAGAAACCGACAAATCAGAAAAAAAGTTTCCATAATGACGAGAACAATAGAAAAATTTATTCTCCATACAAAAATGTCATTTTCAGACCTCGACATCTCAGCAAATTTTCAACCGATTTTGATAGTGTGGGCTCGTTGGAAAGCTGCTGCGACGTAATTTTTTTTAAATAATTTGGACGGGGAGGGGGGAGGGGGGCGAGGGGAAAAAACCCAAAAGTTCGCCTATATATGGCTCCTTGTACCAAAGGTTTTTGTATGGAGTTTTTTGGGTTTGTGGACGTTTTTTTGGGGTGTGGGGACTGCGTCACGCCCTCCGCTACTGCTCCGAGAATGATATTGTTTTTGCCTATGAAAACAGTAACTCTCGCTCAAATTTCAACCCCAGGATAAGATACATGGCATAAAGTTAGACAATTAGTGGCTCTACAATTACAATTACAGTTCTAAATGGTACATGCAAGGGGTGGTACCAATTCCGACGGATCGACTGGGTTGCTGTCATTTTCGGGTCGCATGACCACCCTCAAGTGTTGTACTACGTAAATTGGTTTTTGTTTGTTTTGTCTATTTTCATAGTCAAAAAAGCTTAGCTTAGCTTAGACCCCGAAACGAAAAAGCAACCAACTCCCTGGTCGAAATTCGACTGGTTACAAACGTCGTGGTAAACGCTTCCTCGTACGGGTCTTAGTGACGTTAGTTCGAAAACCGCTCTCTTCGTTCGAATATTTGACTCATTTACTTACCAAATATCGTGATATACTATTATGATGATTTTATTTCTGCAAATACGTTTTTTTATAACTTTCAACCAACTAACAATTTCAGAGATGAAACCAAATTGGAGCGAACGAATATAAAAGCAACACAGAAGAAAAACAATTAGCACAAATTCATTGCCTTTAGAAATTAGAACCCGACGTCGGCTGCGGCGCTAGTAAACCAAATGAATTGATTATTTATGTTACGATTTGACCTCTGTGCAAACATTGTTCCAATGAATGTGCTCCGGCCAATTTTATGAAAATGGGAAAATGTTTTTCGACGGTGTCTCATTAATTAACTGCAATAAATTTAGACTCGACGAGACGTTAAGGTTGTAAAAGAAGAGAAATGTCGTTATGAGAAGCAAAAAAGATTCGACCTTTAAGCATGTCTCGCACAATGTGTGTACTGATATACAACATGTAACTTGATAGGGTTTGATGTAACTAAATACGTTTGTTTCTAAATCGGCAATTAAGTATTGAGAGGGAATAGGATATTGACATGTAGTGTGGAATACACTCATAAATGTTGCGTATGTCAATAAATGTGCTGTTGTAAAGATACCATTGACCGTTCGCCCATGAATTTAAACCGACAAATTCTTAATCCAAGACGGTGAACACAAGTCTCACTTTATTTTTTACAATGCAATTTTTTGTAAATAGTGAAGTGATCATACAACAATGAAGTTGCAGATTAACGCGCGTACCTAGTAAAGCTTTAACCGCACGGCCCCCATGGGCAAAGCATTGGGTACGCCCAATTAACGCGAGTCACCTAAAAACGGATGTTCGGTACAAAGCCTAGGAGACTAAGGTCTGAATTTTCGCTAACCTGGTTGCCGTCAGCGAAAGAGTCGACAATCATGTGTAACTCGGCCACAAGTTAAAATTAGATCTTGTGGGATTGAGGGCACACACACCGGATGTGCAATAATGTTTCGAATGGTCGTTGACACTGCTTGAACACGGGCGGTCATATTTCGTAAACGAGAATGTATAGCACACGTTGTTATGAAATAAAGAAACGCGTGAAGAAATGCAAAGTAAGAAATGCAGCGAAAACAACTATGAGTTATTAAACCGTTGTAATTCGATGAACGGAATTTTATATTCGAACGATGTTGCAGTTCAGTTTGTATTAGGTCATTAAGCAATAAACACCTATTCTTACTCTACATGGGGGCTCAACCGATTAGCCACTTGTAACATTGAAGTTGATTTTTTTTGTTCTGAAGGAATAATTTGATTTGATGGAAGTTGAAATAGAGATCAGCCTGTTCGAACAAAAAGTTTTCGAAATTTGCGTGTGTTTTTTATTAGTCGCGACAATACTAATAATAGTGATTGCAGCGCTCGTATGGTGTATCACAGTGCTGAAAAGTGAATGATTAAAGAATTATTGCGTACTAATAGAACTGCGTGAGTGATTAATAGTGAACTAAAAGACTGATGGACAATTACGAACAGTTCACAATCTCACAGTTGAAAGAACATTGTCGCGCGCGGGGAATATCCACAACGTACAGATTAAAAGAAGATCTGATAAATCGTTTACGCGAGGGTGATTTTCTCGGAAAAAGTGAGCCTGTCAAACACGACGACGAGGGAAATTCTTCAAAGTCTGGCAACGACGATAACAGCGACTCAAGTGGTGACAAAGACGACATTGGTGGTGCTAGGGATACTTTACTTAACCGGTCCTACAACCCATTAAAGGTCTTGGCCTTCTCCAACCGGACCTATCCTCAGCTAACGTCTTCCAGCTGGTTACTCCCGCAGTTCTCAGGTTGGCAAAAGCTGCATCGCACCATCTGGATTTTGGTCTGCCTGCACTTCTTTTGCCTTCCGGTTTGGTGATAAAAAGTTTCTTAGGGATACGATTGTCGTCCATACGCTGCACAGTTCAGTTCAGTTTTAGCTCTCACACGATACGGACGTGTTTTAATTTCACGCTCACTTTTATATTGTATTGTTTCGTCTTTTGCATCGTCGAAGACAATTGTCCCGTTCTTTTTTGTTAAATATCATTCCAAATGTTGCCGCTTTAACTGAATTCATGTGCTGGTCAACGTAAATGCTTGCTGGTGGAGCTTATTTGCTGTTATTTCGTATTAAATGACGATGCCTGTTTTGGGTTCCTATGTTGCTTCAATTGTCTAACTTTTGCTATAATGTGCACGTGACGCGCCATTGTCTAAATCACTTGTTCCTGACGACTACGTTTTTATTGAAATTTTGTAAATAATGTGAATGGAATTCTTTCAATGATATGATTGCTCTGCATTGCTGGTTTACATTTGAATTTATCGCAACTTATGCTGTATTGAGTCGACTACATTCCATGACAATTTGAAGCGCAACCTTGGCCTGCTCTCACATAACCTATGCATTGATTGCAGTCTTAATGCTGACAGTGGCCTAGACAAACGCCCCAGTTCGCATATAAACAATCAGTTGACCGTGTACTTTGGCACAACAATCCAATCATCTAACTTCACTAATAGATCACTACCGTTTTTTCATTGGCATTCGGATTTTGATTTGAGATTGATCGAAGTGCGGGTGAATGAAGTTCGATAGTGATTCCTATTACATTTGTTATCGATAACTCGCTATTTAATTTAATTTATGTTCATACGTTGCTATTTTCGTTTATTATATATACCTTATACATATGATGCCAATAAAACATACCATACCATACCATACCATGACCAAGCCATCGTAGTCTGTGAATTTTTGTTGTTCTAACCATGTCCGGCTCTCCATAAAGTTGCATAAGCTCATGATTAAATCGTCTGCGCCATCTGTTCATATTTTCGTCATATACTGGTCCGAAAATTGTCCGCAGTACCTTTCTTTCGAACGTGAGCAGCGATTGTTCGTCTTTCTGAGTCATGCACCACGACTCCGACCCATACGTAACTATTGGTCTTATCAGAGATTTGTACAGTGCGCATTTAGAGTTTCTGCTTACTGATGTGGACTTTAAAATTTTTATCAGGCTGTAATAGCTCCGGTTGCCAAGAATTATCCGTCTTTTGATTTCGTCCATGATTACGTTGCCAGAATTAAGCAGAGATCCAAGATATACGAACTTGTCTACCACCTTAAATGTGTGTGTGTCAATTGTTACGCTTTGGTCGTGTTGTCGATTCGATGGGGAGATAATCATGTATTCGGTCTTTGTGTCATTAACCTTCAACCCGAGGTCGGTACCTTTTCTGTCCAAAGCCGTGAACTTTTCCTTAACAGCTTCCATGTTTCGGCCCAAGATATCCAAGTCATCAGCGAAGCCCAGCAATTGACTGGATTTGGTGAAAATGGTGCTGCTGGTGTCGATGTCCATGGTTCTCACTGCTGCTTCAAGGGTCAAATTAAAAAGCAGCGTCGCGAGCAGATCACCTTGACGTAGTCCTTCCTCAATGTCGAAAGCGTCTGACAATTTGCTTCGGACTCTTACTCGGCTGTTGTCGGCCATTGTCAACTTTGTTAGCGAGATTAGTTTTTTGGGAACCCCTAATTCCTCCATCACTCTCCATAACTTCCTCCTGTTGACACTGTCGTATGCTGCTTTGAAGTATACGAACAAATGGTGTATTTCCACGTTGTACTCCTTACACTTCTCCAAGATCTGTCTAATTCTAAACAGCTGGTCCGTTGTTGAACGACCTACACGAAAACCACCTTGATATTCACCAACAGTAGATTCCATGTATGGAAGAAGGCGTTTGTATAGAATATTCGCAAATATCTTGTAGGCGATATTCAAAAGCGAAATTCCTCGATAGTTGCCACACTCCAATTTATCGCCTTTCTTGTACAAAGGGCAGATGATGCTAGTCTTCAACTCTCCCGGCAACTCCTCGACATCCAGATGCGCTTGATGAGCTCGTGCATCTCCATACATAATGCGTTACCACCGTGCTTGAACAGTTCTCCAGGTATGTTGTCGGTTCCTGGGGCTTTGAAATTTTTGAGCTTTAAAATTTCATGCTCCACTTCCTGTAGCGTTGGTTCTGCAATATGTGGCTGCGCGGTCTGAAATGGTAAGTTGTTGTTGGTGTCGTTTCGGTTCGGTGGTCTGTTCGGGTTTAGCAGTTCCTTAAAGTACTCTGCCCATCGTCTGATGCACCTTTCCTCATCTGCTAAGACCAACCCATCCTTGTCCTTGCACAATAAAGCTTGTTGACTGTAACCTTTCCTCGATTCGTTTACTTTCCGGTAAAAATTCCGCGTCTCTTTTCGATTACCAAACCTTTCAATTTCGATTAAAACTTCCTTGTCATGTTGTCGCTTTTTTCTTCGGAATAGTTTTTTCTCGAAATTTCTCTTCGAACGGTACTCTGCCATGCCAGCTCGAGTGCATCTATTTAGATATCTCGCTCGAGCCGCTTTTTGTCATCCAGTGCTTTTCTGCATTCGTCATCGAACCAGTCATTTCTTTTCTTTCCCGTTCTCGTTCCTATCGTCTCTGCTGCGGCTTGCTCTACGTTTCGTCTAATTTGATTCCATGCATCGTCTACGTTTCGTTGTTCGCTTTCCATTCCGTCAATAATTTTCTTCTCCAAACTATCCACATATTGTCGTTTAATATTTTCGTCCTGCAGTTTCTCGACGTTCCACTTTTCCAATGCCGGCTGTCGATTGTGTGAAATCGAAACTCGAGCCCTAACAACCACCTTTACCAAGTAGTGATCTGAATCGATGTTCGGTCCCCTACAACTTTTGACATCCAAAACATTTGAACAGTGACGCCCATCTATGAACACGTGGTCAATCTGGTTTTTGGTTCGTCCATCAGGTGATACCCATGTCGCTTTGTGGATGTCTTTATGTTCGAAATAGGTACTGCAGACAACCATGTTCCTTGACGCTGCGAAATCAATTGCCAACGTTCCATTTTCGCTTGTCTTTTCGTGGAGGCTATATTTACCAATAGTGGGACGGTAGTAGACTTCGCGACCTATCTTGGCATTCAAATCCCCAAGTATGATTTTGATGTCTCGATTCGGTGCTCCATCATACACTTTCACCAGTTTCTCGTAAAATAGCTCCTTCGCTTCATTATCTTTTTCCTCCGTTGGAGCGTAGACGTTAATAAGAGTATAATTGAAAAATTTTCCTCTTATCCGTAGAGTGCATATTCGTTCGTTGACAGGAGTGAAACCAATCACCGCGTTTCTGGCTCTACCGAAGACCATGAAGCCTGTTCCGTATCCTCTTGGGCTGTCGTTGTTCTTGCCGCTGTAATAAAACGTAAAGTCTCTACTGATCATAGAATCCTTCCCAGGCCATCTAGTTTCCTGTACTGCTGTAATGTCAAGTTTAGTCGCCCTTAGCGCACTAGTGAGTGATCTCAACCCTCCTGGCGTAACAGAGATCTAACATTCCATGTTCCTAATTGTAAATCGTTGTCCTTTTTCCGTTGCCTAAGTCGTTGCCGTTTATCCTGTTCAATTCGAGGCTCTGTTGTTGAATTCATAACCATATTGCTTTTTTTGAGTGTGGTATGGTGGCTAGCCACACGCACAACCCACTAATTCGATTCCCCTCTGACCCGTGGGCAAGTCATCAGGTAGCACTCTTAAGTTTAGCACAAAACTCCGAAGAGAATTGAGGTCCCGGGGACTACGACGTGGACGTAAAAAGAGCACTTGATAGTTAGACAGTTGCACGCCTGGCACATGACACGGACTACCACACTCCGCTCATATGCAATCAGGCGCTACCCTATCTAACTACCCAATCCCCGTGGTGCTAGGGATAACGAAGGTAATTCTGATACCCTAGTAAAAGTGAAAGTGAAAACAGGGACAGCACTGGTGACGAAGACAAAGATAGGAGATATAACGGTGTGCATAACGCTAACGACGGTAGCGAAGACGACGAAGAAGTTATGGCTCCAACGATATCATTTAACGACGACTAGATGCGGATTTTTGACGACAAATCCAACAACGACGACTAGATGCGGATTTTTGGTGATAAATCCAACAACGACGACTAGATGCGGATTTTGGACGACAAATCCAACAACGACGACAAGATGCGGATTTTGGACGACAAATCCAACAACGACGACTAGATGCGGATTTTTAGTGATAAATCCAAACAACGACGACTAGATGCGGATTTTTGGTGATAAATCCAACAACGATGACAAGATACGGATTTTTGACAACGATGACAAGATGCAGATTCTTGATTACGAATCAAACAACGATGACGAGGTGCGGATTTTTGACGACGAATCCACCAACGATGATGAGATTTGATAAACCAACCCATTTCAACTGATGTTCGGGGTGCAGATGCGTAACTCTGAGGTCACCGAGTTGATGAAGGTATTAGAAGAAGAATTAATTAACGGTTTTGTTGAAAAAAGGTCAGAAGAACGAGCAAGGGCAGCCGCCAACATTGCCAAAGTACAAAAAGTGGGATTTGGAGACGGCCCAATCCGTACATCAGTTCCTGCCGACAGGATGAGACCATGGGCCGATGAGACATTTTTGGGGAATGACGCATGGTGGCAAAGGGAAGTGAAATTATATTTTGAGTTGATGTTACATAATAATAATTTCTGTTTAATTAAATTTTAGTTACACATGACACAACAGTGAAATGACCTGGTTGGCACTTCGATGTTTATTCCAAAAAATGACGGTAACAACATTATGCTACAACGAGGAAATTGAATAAAACGTAAACAAGGAACGAAAACGGTTTGCATAAATAACCACGTCAATTCACATGTATGTCATAGTTGGTTAAGTTCAGTTAGACGCTCAAGTTTAGTTCGTTAAGAAACAAAAAATTAGAATAAATCAATCCTTTAATTCTGTGCACTGGTTTGAGAGCACAAGTTCTGATAATTTGACAGTTCAGTAAACGTAGTTGTACTCGAGCCTAGTTGACAATTGATAGCTGAGTTTTTTTTAAAAATTACGAAGTGAGTAGAACATACGTTTAGTGGTTGCAACTAAACGTGGAAGCAAACGGAAGAAATCCTAAATCTTTGCCTAACGTAGATTTGTCGTCACAAACACTTGAGATGGGTCATGAACAGTCAAGTCAATCGGAAGTGGCAGGTCAGGCCAACGCGAACATCACCGTTGAACAAGAAGTAGATCACATCGACGTGTTCCATACGGTGATACTGGTGCTGATACTGGGGGTCCTAGCAATTCAAATGGCGTATATTCTGTACAGACAGCATCAAAGAGGCATGAAGAAAAAATATTTGGAACGTATGCGAACTCAACGGACACAAGTTTGACGCATTAGAGAGATATTTCAAGATGGCGAATTGTGAGTAGTTGAAATTGTCTGCTGCCGATCTCGTTTAATTACTTTATCTGAAATCTGAGAGCTATAAACTTGTGACATGTGCGAGTTATTTAAGTTCGGAGTTGTTCGTTAGAAAATAATAAAGTTTTACTCGCAGTAAGCGTGAGTGTTGTTAAAAAGACTTTAATTGGTGGACTCCTTTGTTGTATAATGCAATGCTCTCTTTACAAATTATTACAAACACACTGAGCCAAGAATTGTGATTGTTCGAACACTATCACCTAGATTAATCAATATTTTGGACTCTTGCTGATATAATTGACCAGACCCGTGATCATAGTTGTTTTGCTTATATATCATATCTGGAAAACTGCTGTCTACGCATCGTAACACAACCTAACTTCAATAAATCATCGAAACACCGTTGTGAGACTGGTTTTGTGTTTTGTTCAACGATATGTCAACTATTAATAGCGAGATGCTTGCACCGATCTTCAAACAACAGCCAGGGAATAAGCGTAAACGTACTGATTCCTCACCTTCTGATAAGGAAGTATCGAACAGTCAAATTTTCGATGCTATCATCAAACTGAACGAAAGAATGGATTCCATAGAAACTAATTTAGTTAAAATTGTCGACTCAAAGATCACGGAGTTCAGGAAGGATTTTAAGGCTGAAGTGGAAGCTGTTGTGGATGTCAAAATTACCAATATTGAAAATAAAATTCGATTGCAGACCTCGAAGCTTGTTTTAAACTCTGCCACAGAGTCACGCTTAGACACTCTGGAACGTAAAGCACGAAATAATGAATTGGTGATCAGTGGGGTACCGCTTGTGGACAACGAAAATCTGGCTAGTATCTTGGATGGCATCTGCAAGGCGATACAATTTTCCGGCGATAGTAAAAGTGTTGAATCCATCTTCAGACTACCACTTGGACGGAAGGGGTCGAATCGTTCTCGCACTCCGTCCATCATCATTCGATTTTGGGCTGATGACGCCAAAGTAGAATTCTTCAAAAGGTATTTACAAGTGAGGAACCTCTGTACCACGATGATTGGTTTTGATACACCAATGAGAGTTTATGTTAATGAAAATCTCACCAAAAAGAATTTCGAAATATTTCGGTTGGCACGTCAATTGAAAGCTGCTGGTAAAATCTTTCGCTTCAACTCGCACAATGGTAGGATCTTCATACAAGTACTCGACAAGGCCAGACTAATAGGAATAGATAGTTTAGAACAACTCAGCTCATTAGTTACAACAACGGCAGTAGCAAATGAAGTGTAACAGAAGTTAACAAGGAAATTGAATAGCTGATTAAGTGAAGAAGTGCTTTGTTTTGATTTGTTTTTTTTTCTCTCTTTTGTTATTATTTTTATTTCTTATGTTTTCTTTTTTTTCTATCATAGTTTTGCCTACTGTAAGCCTTAGCTAATACCTCATCAGCATTAAAGTACGGCGGCCTTGCGCCCGAAGTTTGTCTAAAAAGTTTTTGACGCAGATTCCTTCTCTTCAATTGTCTTGTACTTGTCCACCAAGTTATCGTCTTATCCACCGTACAACCTTAATAGTTTAATAGTTTTAACGTAAGTCTTTAGACCCAGACAGCATGACGGCACAGTGTAAGCTAAAGAATTCTAGACCTTCTGTGGGAAATGGTCTATGCATTACTAATATCGTCCTGAACTCTATTTTGAAAACCACTTCTAATGGGCTGAATATATGCCATGTTAACGCTGGTAGCCTACACCCTAAGATAGATGAATTTCGACGTATTTTCGAGAAGAGTAACGCACATGTTACTGCTGTCTCCGAAACATGGTTCAAGAGCTATCGAAGTAATGCGTCAGTGTGTGTGGAGAGTTATGAACTGTATCGAAACGACAGGGTGGCTAGGCGAAGTGGTGGTGTTGCGATTTATGTTAAAAAAGGTATCAAGTGCAAGGTTGTCCGTGCGTCTAAGAGTATTAAGTCTGAGTTTCTTTTTCTTGAAATTATACTTGCCAACTCTAAGATATTGCTCGGTAGCCACTATAAGGGTCCAAAGGTGGATGAAATTGACGTCTTTGAAGAAGTTTTGTCAGACCTGATGCCGAAGTATTCTGATGTTGTGATTTGTGGAGACCTTAATGAGAACAGGCTGTTTCATGACGTGACAGGTAACTGCAGCAATTGTGTGCTGCGAACCTGTGGTACGTGCAGGCTAAACCGGTGTCTCACGCAACTTGACTTGCACTCACTAGGCTCTTGTGCTACGAACTTCGACCAAACCCCCTCACAGATCGACTTACTCCTTACGAATCAGCCCAGGAAGTTTTCGGTTTTTAATCAAATAGATAGCAGTCTTTCTAATCACGATATTATTTTTGGTACGTATTGTTGCGCAGATCCTATCCTGGTAGGGGAACCCAAATTGTGGCGCAACTACTTCTCGATCGAAGCAGAATCTTTAAATAGAGATTTTTCTACCAGCAAGATGACAGACATTTACTTGCAGACGGAAGTTGACTCAATGCTGAGCATCTTTAACTCGGAGATGGTGAGGTTGCTAGATGTGCATGCCCCGCTTACGCCTTGTCGTCCAAGGCCCAGTCTAAACTCGACCTCTCGGTGGTATTCAGCAGAAATTGATAAGGCTGCTGCTGAACGCGATTCTAAGCTTAACAAAAAGTCTCTATGGAATAACGCGCGCCGACTGGGTCTTGTCAAAACGCGTTCCCTTCATCAACCAGCGTTTACGGCTGATGAGTTCAACCATCATACTACCACATTCAGATGCCTGCCTAATGAGACTCTTCCTGATAGTGAACAAGAAAAGACTGCTACTATTGATGAGCCGGTGCGTGCAAGTGGAAACCAGTTCCATTTCAGAAATGTTGATGAGATCGAAGTCTTACGGGCGATCTTATCTCTTAGGTCTAATGCCATTGGCATAGACGGTGTGCCGTTTAAGTTTTTTAAGCTAAGCATTTCATATGTCCTGCCATTCGTACTACATATAATTAATTTTGCCATAACTTCGTCAAGGTGCCCGAAAGCTTGGAAGATGGCTAAAGTGCTTCCATCGCATAAAAAGACCAAGTTCTTTGATCTTGATGCTTACCGACCTATAAGTATACTGCCTTTTTTCTCAAAGATTTTCGAAATTATACTTAGGAATCAGATCCAAGAATTCGTTTCTGCTAATCGTCTTGCCACTCTCTGCCAATCTGGCTTCAGGCCGAGGCACAGCACGACCTCTGCGCTCTTGATGATTACTACAAACATCAGAAGAGCTTTAGGAAAGAAAATGGCAGCGGTACTCATGTTGCTAGACTTCTCTAAGGCCTTCGACATCACCTACTCTGTGGAAAGCTTTCCTCTGCTTTTAGATTTGGTTCGTTATCTGTTGCATTGATGAGGAGCTATCTGCCGCAGAGGTCTCAGGCAGTGTGCATAAATGGTGTTCTATCGGGTTTTGTTCCAGTCAATAGTGGTGTGCCACAAGGTTCCATCCTAGGTCCCCTGCTATTTTCACTCTACATAAATGATCTGCCTGACCGTGTGAAGTTTATGTCTCCCCATCTGTACGCAGATGATGTACAACTTTACAAGTTGATTCGCACAGTTGAGATTAGGGCTTCTATAGAACAAGTAGAGCTAGACTTGAAGGCGGTTAGTGAGTGGTCGGTTGTTAATAGGTTATCTTTGAATGCTCGGAAAACTCAAATTATGATCATTGGCTCCAGCGACTCCGTTAAGATGGTCCCCTCTGTTGTAAGTGACGGCGTTCAGTGCTATAGGGTCATGGTCTTGGGCAAGGATGGGTCTTTTGTTCAGTGTCCTAATGTTATTTTTGGGGAAGCTATTGAATATTCGCAGCAGGTTAAAGACTTGGGGATTGTGATAAATTATCGCTTCACGTGGATTGACCACACCGAAGGGGTTGTTCGGAAGGTGTACGCGGGTCTCCGTAGCTTATGGCCACTTGCACACTGCACTCCTCTTCGCACCCGGTCCATGCTGGCGAAAGCCTTGCTCATGCCGCATTTTAGCTATTGCTGCGAGGTGTTTTCATATGACCTTGATGGGATCTCTGTTAAGCTGTTGGAAAAGGCATTTAATGCTGTGGTTCGTTATGTTTATGGGAAGGGAAAGTACCAGAGCATAGCGGTTGTCGTGAACATGTTTTTGGGTACTAGTTTGCAAGATCATTATAAACTGAGAGCGATGGTCTTCATATATAGGCTTCTGCGCAGCGGTTCGCCAGCTTACCTGCTTGATCACTTTGTCCCAGGTCGCTCTAATCGCACGCGACAATTCACGCCTCCTAGAGCTTATAACAGAAATGACTTGTTTGCACGCGGAATTGCGGATTGGAATGCTTTACCGTTAACTGTTAGGAACTCAGGGTCTCCTGACTCGTTTTGTGAAAAATGCACTGCTTTTTTAGTCAGCTGAGCTGTTATGTATTGCGTTACGTCAGAAAGGGATGACATGCATGAGTTATTCTGGCAGGGCTTATGCGGTGAAAGTCCGCCATAGTCCTGCACTGCGTTTCATTCTATTTTGAAAATTGGGTGGACAGGTATTGAGAGACATGGATAGAGTGGGTTGGCGAGTGGTATTTACTATGATACTTCTTTTCTTTCTTTTTTTTTTTCTCAAATTACAGTGAATTGAAGTTAGACACATGCTTACAATTTGCAATGCAATACATTTTTTTTTCTTTCTTTCCTTTTTTCTCTTCTTCACTTAAGCTTAAACTTCTTACATATGCTTGTCGAAAACTTATAATTTCTAGCTTATCTTTATATATGAATTATTTTAGTTGTAATGTTTAGTATAGTTGAATTTTTTTCTGTAAATGTTCGAGATTGTGTCCAACGATGTTGTAAAAGGGAAACCTTGACGCAATTTAATATAAATAAATGAATTGAATTGAATTGAAACATTTTGGATTCGCGGTTGATCGTGATGTGTTTGATTTGAATTTGGTCATGATTTTCTGATTACTTTACCTATAAGCGAAAATATTGACATTCAATTGACAAAAAGGCATGAATTAAGATTTGCTATATTTTTAGTGTTAAGTTAAAATGATGTGAACAACGAATTACAACGGCGATGCATAACTCAGTGGGAAAAATCACTTATTCTGGAATTGAATTTTTTTTTTTGGGTTGATCGAAGATGATTGACAACAACAGTAGTATTTCATTTTGAATGGGTGCGAGCACACCTACATGAGTATTTTGTGTGTCGGGGGTGACACACCGTCGAATGGCCGAGTGTGGGATTGAGGGCACACACACCGGATGTGCAATAATGTTTCGAATGGTCGTTGACACTGCTTGAACACAAGCGGGCGGTCATATTTCGTAAACGAGAATGTATAGCACACGTTGTTATGAAATAAAGAAACGCGTGAAGAAATGCAAAGTAAGAAATGCAGCGACAACAACTATGAGTTATTGAACCGTTGTAATTCGATGAACGGAATTTTATATTCGAACGATGTTGCAGTTCAGTTTGTATTAGGTCATTAAGCAATAAACACCTATTCTTACTCTACATGACAATCAAACGGTCGAAGTCAAACGTAGAATTGGCCTCGGATGGGCAACATTCGGCAAACTCAAACACATTTTCAAATGCGAAATGAACAATAGCCTAAAACGGAAAGTGTTTGATTCGTGTGTCCTCCCGGTTTTGACGTATGGGGGCAGAAACATTGACACTAACGAAAGCATCCGAGAACAAGCTCAGAGTAGCACAGAGAGCAATGGAACGGAGCATGCTTGGAATTACCCTTAGAAATAAAATGACAATGGATTCGCCAAAAAACAAAAGTCGTTGACGTAATGGAAAGGATCGTCATTTAAAAGCCACTAACAATTCTTAATCCTACTTCCAATTGTTTAACAAAAATCGAAAAACTAAAAGTGCTGATTTCGTCGTTTACGACTCATCAGTACACCTTGTCTTAGGACCATGTGTATATCAGCAACGATAGCCATAGAATGATACTCAGACTATGTCAACTCGCCTTTTATACAATCCAAACCCTATGATTGGATGCATGCCATTTCATTTGAACAATTTGGAAGTAAAAAAATTGTGAGTTTGTTTCGGTTATTTTTTATAGTATTTACGTGTCCACAAGAACAGAGTTTTTAGCGGAGGCAACGAACGGTGGCAGAAGGAGAGCGGCTATTTACACGGCTCCCTTCCTGCAAACGATGCTGATGCGACAATTTTCGGACGAAGACACCACTGTGGTGAGAATTACTCGTGAAAATGTTCATGGGGAAGACTTGCTAGTGGGGTCTTGTTATATGCCCGATACGGCGGACACACCGTACACAGAGCTACTGATGAAAGCGATAGAATTCTCTGAGGAAAAGAACGTACCAATCATACTAGGCTCTGATGCGAATTCACATCATACAGTATGGGGAAGTACGGACATCAATCCTAGGGGAAATCTTCTGCTGCAATTCATAGCGAATTCGAATCTTAGAATTTTGAACAGAGGTAACATACCGACACCGACGTTTGTCACTAAGAATCGTAAAGAAGTACTAGATATCACCCTAGCTTCAGAGAACCTAGCCGATCAAATTGATTCATGCAGAGTTTCTCTGACGCCCAGCTTTTCGGACCATAGAACTATAAAGTTCAAGCTGAGGGGCTGGGTGACGAAAGTGGTGAAATTCAGGAATCCCAGAACAACGAACTGGGAACAGTATAGGAACTTTCTGAAACAACATGTGGAGACAAAGCTTGAAAGAGTGATGCTGAGATCATCGGCAGAGCTCAATGATGCAGTAAATGTTATCACAGAGTCGAATGCCTATGAAAACTCATGCCCGGAGCAGAAAGCTATTCGAAAGAAGGGCGGTAAACTCTGGTGTAGAGAAATCAAAAAGCTCAGACTTTTTGCGAGGAGATCATGGAACAAAGCCATGAGAACGGCAGCTGAGGCCGACTGGGTCACTTACAAGGCTGCCCAAAAGGCTTTCAGGAAAGCAGTTTGGAGGAGGGCCAGAGAAGCATGTAAGAGATTTTGTGCGGAAATGGAACATGTTCCAGATTATGCCAGAATCCATAAGATCCTTGCCAATACAGATAGGAGCTTTACAGGGAGTGGCTGTGAGACGGCCAAGCACTTGCTGGAAGTTCACTTTCCTGGCTGTGGAGAAGATAAATCCGAAGCTAGCTTGCCAAACATCGTTCCCCCGACGGAAGAGGATTGGTCGCTAGCCAGGAGAATCATCAACATGGGAAGGTTAAGGCTGGTAGCAAAAAACATCATTTTCGATTGGAGAGGTGGCACTGGGATGTTTTATGGACATTGAAGGTGCCTTCGACAATACGAATTTTGATGTTATTCGCGGATCGCTCGAGGAGATAGGAGTGGGAGGTGTGGTAGTTATGTGGGTAAGTAGCATGCTCAGAGGTAGGACTGTTGAGGCGGAGGTTTGTGGTCACAAAGAAAATCTTCGGGGGTGCGAAAGTCTGCCCTCAGTTCGGGATTCTATCGCCTTTGTTGTGGTGTAGTGATAGACTCTCTCATCAGAAAGCTGAACAACGAAGGAATCTATGCGCAGGGCTATTCGGATGACCTGACGATTTTAGTTAGGGGAAAATTCGAGAGCACGCTGGGTGACAGAGTCAGAACAGCTTTGAGAGTGGTCGTGAGATGGTGTCGTGAGAACGGTCTGAAAATCAATCCGGCCAAAACAGATCTTATACTATTCAGCAGAAGGCGCCCAGGATCAAATTTGGTCGGTGAAATCAGGCTCTTCGATAAGGTGCTGGATTTAGCTCCGCAGGTGAAATACTTAGGAGTGACGCTTGATAGCAAGCTAAATTGGATTTCTCATGTCAAAAATAAGGCGCAGAAGGCGGTAGCGGCTTTTCGGTTTTGCAGGAACTCCTTCGGGAGAAACTGGGGCCTACCGTCAAGGCAATTCTGTGGATTTATGAGGCTGTGATAAGGCCGATGGGCGATGGTTAGCCACGGTTGCATGGCGTGGTGGCCAAGGCTAGATGTGGAATGCGCTTGGAAACTGTCAAGTGAGATTCAAAGGCTAGTGTGTATTTGTACCACGGGCGCTATGAAAACCACCTCTACCCTAGCGATGGAGACGGTGCTGGCTCTGCCTCCTATCGATATTGTGGTTAAAGCGAAAGCTTTTGCCACGGCTGATAGGCTGATGCAGAATGACATGTGGACTCCGAATTTTCACATTGGGCATGGAAAGATTGCAACGATAATATCGATCCCGGTGCTTGAAATGTCGAGAGACGATATGGCCGTGGTAACCTGTTTCGACAGGAATTTTGAAGCGAAAGTTCCCAGTAGGCAAGAATGGATTAGTGGATGGCCAGCGAGCCTTCCCGGGAACTACGTGGTTAGATTTACAGATGTATCGAAATCTCGTGAAGGAGTAGGTGCTGGTGTATACGGCATGGGCTCCGGAGAGGGAAATTGCTTCTATCTGGGGGCTCTTGCCAGTGTGCTCCAAGCGGAGATCTTCGCGGTGCTGTCAGCAGCTCGTGAGACTCTGTCTATTGGAACGCACGGCAAGAGGGTGCTTATCTGTTCGGACAGTAAGGAAATGATCAAGGCGCTGATGTCGCCTAGAGTGACCTCCAAGCTAGTGAAAGAGTGCAGAGATTACCTGAACGAAATGGGTCTGAGGAATCAGATCACTTTAGTTTGGGTACCTGAGCACTCTGACGTGGAGGGGAATGAAAAAGCTGATGAGCTACTAAGGCGGGTGCCGAAGCTCTCGGTCACGGCCCTGAGTCGTTTTTGCCGATTACTCGACCTGCGCGTGTAGAAGCGCTGGGGAGCTGGGTGATGAGGAGGCATGGGGAGCGCTGAGAAGGATACTATGGTGGTATCCACACCAAGCGCTTTTTCCCGAGACCTAATGTGAAATGGGCCAAATCTCTGCTAGGGATGGACAGTAATCGCATCAGGAGAGTGGTGGGTGCGATCACTGGACAATGCGGGCTGAATGGACACATGAAAAAGCTTAGGCTCTCGGCGACCTCTATGTGTGCGTGCGGGTTAGAGGAAGAAACGGGATTTCATGTATTATGTGAATGTCTCAGTTTCTTCCAACTGAAGCGCAGGCTGCTGGGAGGGTATGTTGTAAGACCGTCCGAAGTTGCTAACCTACAACCAGCTACTTTGAGCAAGTTCTTGGAGGCGACCGGGAGGCTTAACTAACTTGTGTGGGGAAGCTGATTTAAATGATGAACGGGAAAGGAACAAAGGATCGTCAGAACTGTGTTTCAAGATTGGTAAAACGATCGTCCCAAGCTGATAAATCTATTAAAAAAATAGAATTTACAGTGAATATTTCGGCTCCAAGGGGCTAACCATACCCTCTGTGCAAAAAAGTACACAAACTTGCAATCAAGGTAAAAATTGAGAAAATTCTCGTTTTGCTACAATTACAGCCATAGAAGTAATATTTTACTATGGCTGCTGTACCTTCGGCAGATTTAAAGTCCACCCGCTTGAATCATCATCATCATCATCATTTATTTATAATTTTGTGCAAAGGCTATAATCTTATACAATTTTCATTGTGCACAAATTAGTCACATGAAAGGCAACAAAGAACTAACAATATCATTTCTATAATAAAAACAAGAAAGAAACATAAAACAGCTGAAACGAAGGAAAGAAATTCATTCGCATCTAAGCTCTCCAAACAATAAAACGACTAAAAGTCACTATTCAATTCATGCACGAAACAGAGTGCGAAAAATACATTCTGCAAAAAATCATAGCTGTCCCAGCATACCTGACGCCAACAGGAAGCGAGTTCCAGTCTCTAAAACCCTCAGCAAATATAGATCGCCTACACCGCCTTCTATCGAAGCGCAAGAGTCTAAGTCTAGTTGTCACGTCAACGCTAACAAGCTCATAGAGATAAGAGGGTTCCCCAGCAGAAATAAGCCAGTAGATAAAAGCCATCGCACGAAACTTGTGATGCTCTTCCCACGAACAGGCGAGAAACTTATTAACGGCCGCTCCTTCGCAAGCCATAAACGTACCTCACCACGGATTTGAAAACCCTATCAAGAAGCCCTCTCGAAGTTGCGTCAAAGTCATAATAAAATATTTCACAATAATTATCGAAATGTGGCATCAGCAGAGCTTTCGCCAGCATCAGCCTTGTCCTGAACGGTGTCATCCGCGATAGAGGCCACAAACTTCTAAGGCTAGCATAAATCTTTTGGATGATTATGTTCACATGATCACGCCACGAAAAATCAGAATTCATAACTAGTCCTAGATTTACTTTGGTAGAGAATGAGAATCAACATTTTAAAATCTGCCGAAGGTACAGCAATAATAATAATAATAATCTGCCCTACAACCCATGAAGGGTTAGAGGCTAGATCAGTATTTACTAGTTTCGCTGTTTGTGGTTTTACTTTATTGAGATCCTTTCATTACCGGAAAGTTTTACTGCGCCAGTGGTAAGCTGTGCGACAAACCCAGTGCCATCTATGAGATGTAACTAGGAGCGAAACTAGTAGGAGTAGAATACCGGCACCTCCCAACAATGCCTTTCACCGATGGCACTACACTCAACTTCACTTGACTGGAACGATTCAATCAGTTTTGTTTTGTTTACAAATCTAACAATCGGTACAAATCCGTCTGCGGTTGAGTTTTGAACCAACGCACTGGCAACTCAATCTCGTAGTAGCAACCAGACGTGTTAACCACTACGCTATCGAGTTGTTGAGCCGGGAAGAAAATATTACTTCTATGGGTGCAATTGTACCAAAACGAGAATTTTCTCAATTCTTACCGTGAAAGGATCGCATCTCTAAAGTGGAATTGGGCAGGACACATTGCGAGGATGTCAGACGATCGTTGAACAATAAGCATAACGAGTTGGAGACCAGTCGGGACGAATTAGCAACAAATTGCAATGAAGAAAGAATGGAGAAAGAGAGGGGAGGCCTACATCCAGCAGCAGATATCAACAGGCTAAACAGGAGGAGGAGGAGGAGGAGGAGGAGGTCAACACGTGAACTGCTTTGACTCAGTTCACTATCTACCACAGTTTCCGCAGCGCTAATAGGCACCTCAACCAAGCGCTGGGCGGGAAGCGGCCATATCACATGACGCACTACACCCGGGGGTTCCCCAGCCTCGCGGAACAGATTTTACCCTCAGTGGGGGCTTCCGCAGCAAGGTTCTTAACCATACTACTTCGGTAAGAATGTGCAACCATTCCTGGTACCGCTTGACCAGCTCAGGAAGCCATGGTGTCGCTTCACACCAGTGGACCAACGGGACGATGCAAGCAAAGTCCGTTGGCAAACACCCCTATGGTAAATCATAAACTGCAATTTGACACCTAATTAGTTCAATAAAAATAATATTAAGTGAGGATGAGGGACAATTAATAATTTGTTTTGGGTGAAGCATTTTCGCTGCCGTTTTTGTAGGATTTTCTGATACGTTGAAGTGATTTTTAATAAAAACATATGCAAAGACCCGTAGGCAAAGCCTTCACGTGCGAAAAGCCTCGATGTACCAAACTCTTACTATTATCATAAATATAATGCGCATCAGAATGCATAGTCAAGTTCTTTTAGAACTATCAGAATTTAAACGACTCTCAGAAATTACCTAAAGTAATGTCGAAAGCCCTTCCGAAGTACATTTTCTGAACTCTGACACCAATCACGCGTTGTCTAACGTTCTTATCCCTCTGAGTTCTAGAAGTGGCGGAATCTGATGATTGGGAGATTTTTCGGGAAAACCCTGAAACACGTGATTTAATTCTCTACAACTTTGCCTTTGGAAGCAACTTTCTATTTGTCATAGTTCTTGATAAATGAATCATCCATATCAATTCTAGAAGTGGCTAAATCTCGGGATTTGGACGTTTCTGGGAAAAACCCTGAAACATTTGTTCGCTAAAATTTAATTATCTACAACTCTGCCATTGGAAGCAACTTTACATCTGTCATAGTTCTTGAGATATGACTCATCCCTACCATTTCTAGAAATGGCTAAATCTCGGGATTGGGACGTTTCCGGGGAAAACCCTGAAACTTGTGTTCGCTAAAACTTAATTCTCTACAACTTTGCCATTGGAAGCAACTTTCCATCTGTCCTTCAGTTCTTGAGATATGACTCATCCCTCCCCACTCCACTCCACTACAGATCATTTCTGGAGAAAACCCTGGAACACGTGTTCGCTAAAATTTGATTCTTTACAACTTTGCCTTTGAAAGCAACTTTCTATCTATCATAGTTCTTCATATATAAATCATCCCTTCCAATTCTAGAAGTGGTTAAATCTCGTGATTGGGACGTTTCTGGGGAAAACCCTGAAACACGTGTTCACTAAAATTTAGTTCTCTACAGCTTTGTCCCAGAAAGTAGCTTTCTAACTGCCTTAATTGTAGAGATATCTGAGAAAAAGTCTCACCTACCCCCAAAAAACCATGTTTTTGGACACCTCTTCGACCATATTTCCGAAACTACCCGATCGAGTTTTCTCATCTTTAAACTCGAACCATGGGACATATGTAAATTTCAGCGAAAAAAAAGTTCAGGGTGATCGGTGCAGCCGTTTCGAAAAAGAAGTGGATACGGACAATTTTTTAAATGTTGGATGTGTGGGAGCCCTGAATTTGCAGTAAACGTATAGGACCTTCGTACTTCGTACGGGTCCAAACATACGTGCTGGGCGTCCACTAACGTGCCTAAAGTAACGATATCGGTGAGCTTTTTCGGAGCCGACTTTGGGCATGTATACTAACGTCTGGCATATGTATGATAACTGCAGAAACTTGATATGGCGGCTCCATAAGACAATTTGTAAAAATTTCACCATATGACAATTTCTTTCATTAGATTTAGTCTATGTAAGGAAACCAGTCGCCATATCATGTCTCTGGATAATCTGGATAACAATATCATGAGGAACTATATTAACGCTCAATTATATTATTGCCCAATCTAGGCAAATACACATTATTTATTATCGCCCAATTTTTTCTTGTAACAATGGCATTTTGCACTAGGGCGATAATAATAAACTGTGTTGATCCCTTTTATATTATCGCCCAACTATTTTCCATACATTTGTTGGTGGACGCTAATATAAATAGACACAATTCATCTAAATTATTATCGCCCACATTGGGCGATAATAAAATTTGTGACACCATTTCCTGTATTATAGCCCACTAAGAAATGTAAGGAGAATAGTTGGGCGATAATATCAATGGGTATGTTGTCCCTTTTTATAATATCACCCTATACTTTTCAATACATTTGTTAGGGGGTGATAATAAATTCAAACGCAAAACATGAAAATTTTTATCGCCCAATTATGAGTAAATTGGGCGATAATAAGAAATATGTTTAGTGCAGACATTTATTAACACCCACTAACAAATATTAGAGGGAGATAACAAAAATTTAAATACAATTTGTGTTGAAATCACGAACAATGCACTGCTAGTAAACTCGGAGCAAAAAAATTTTCAAAAATTGTTTTTTGAAATTTTTTGTTTTTCTATTTTTAATATCGCCACAAATAATCCCCTCAATATTCTGCGCAACAAAATAAATTTTGGTTAGAAATTGATGAAGTAAATTTGCATTTGCCATGGTACGAAACATAGTTGATATATCCTATTGCAACGAAAAAAGCATTGTTGCCTACTTTTTTAATACCTAACTTTATTCATTTAATCCATGATCATTTAACCTGAGTCGAAAAGCTCAGAGGTACAGATTACATATCGCTCATTTCACCTGCACTATCATAGAAATTAATACTGTAACCAGTAGATGTGCTGACGCTCAATTTTACTATAAGTCGAAATAAGTTCAAGTGCTCTTTACAGAGCCTAGTTCGGTATTCCGCGGAGGGAATAAATGAGCTCATGCTAAGCCCGAGACGAAGACAACTGTTTCGTCATTTAAAAGCCTTAAGAATCCACATACTCTTCAGTCAATGGCTAGTGTTTCACAGAGGTCATCTTAAATGTGCCACCTATACGGTTACGTACGCACAAGTTGAGTAAACGTTCGTTAAAAAATGATCTAATCCCGGGATAAAGCCACTTCTAGAATGGGAATAATAACTCATATCTCTAGAACTAAGGCCAAAATTTTTGTTATAAGACGTACTTCGGGAGGGTTTTTGACATTACCTTAGATAATTTCTGTGTGTCGTTGGAATTCTGATAGTAACAAAAAAATTGAAACATTGAATTTTTTGCTCATTTTGAAAACTATGCAATATATATTTTCGGGAACGTACGGGTTATGTTTCAAAAAAATTGCGCCGTCATTATTTGTCGGCGGCTGGCGGCGGCGTGACGTTTTTTAAGCATCGGCGGAGACGCCCGGCTTAGCCGAACTTTTTCTTTTCTTCGGCAGCGGTGCACTTTTTAGACACTTTTTTCGACGGTGCACGCCGGCGCACAAGTCTACTCTAGCCGGCGGATATTCTCCCACGGCGGGCGTTAATCGTTCTGCATGAATGAGAATATCCGCCGGCTAGAGTGTAATATCGCCCGCCGGGGGATAATCGTTCTGTCCGGTGGAAAATAACGCCCGCCGCGCCGGGGGAAATAATAAATACCAAACATTTGGTGCTGTCTGTTTTTTTCACAAAAAATAGTTTACTTACTGGAAGCCAGACTGTCTTGACCTCCTGGCAACTCCTAATAGTGCATCTTACAGTTTAAAATTAAAAATAGAGGCGTATAGGTAAATATGCCGATGAATCGACGAAACATTATTGCACGAAACCAGCAAACAATCATTAACAACAACAATTCTCAACAAACTCATTAACGTAATCGGACAGTCCTTACCAATATGTCGAATAAACGTTGAAGGCTTGAGCCGTTCGTAAAGTGAATATATTTCGAAACTTTCGGCGGAAGAAAATTTGAATGTTGTTTTGATACAAGAAACGCACACTGCAACACCTGAAGCTCTGCAGCAAAGAGGCGTTATACCAGGATTTGACATGGTTGCTGCGGAATATTCACGGGTGCATGGGATTGCAACTTACGTAAAAGACGGAATGGACGGTGTTTGATATACTTCAATCAAGCACGAACAACAACATTTACTCGTCGATAATTCGTGTTGGTGCATTAACGATAACTAACGTATATAAAGCCCCAGCGTCCCAGTGGCCTGATAGTGTTTTGCCTCTACATCCTCACCCGGCAGTGTATTCAGGCGATTTCAACAGTCATCATAGTGAATGGGATTACAATGACGACGATGATAATGGTGTAAAAGTAGTAGCGTGGGCATCAAGCGCCGAGCTACAACTTTTGCATGACTCTAAGGATCGACGAACTTTCCATTCAATAGCCCACGGAACTGAAAGTAACCCGGACCTCTTCTTTGTCAGTGCTGGCAGCGCAGGTACCCCACTCCAAGCACAAAGAAAGGTCCTTCCTGCTTTCCCGAATAGTCAACATCGACCAATCATACTTAAAGTTGAAGTATCTGTACCGATTATCACTTCGGTGTCGAGACAACGCAAGAAAGCAAAGGTGGATTGAGATCGTTGAAAGTATGAATATGACGCATTCGAGCAGAAACGGGTGGTCACTGATTAGGAAAGTCGGTGGTGCTTCAAAACTGTGTAAGAGAAAACCTAACATGAGTGCTAATCGGATAGTTTGCTCATCGAAAGCACCATCCAAAAAGTACTTCACGAAGAGAATAATTCGAGCGTACAAAGCGATTCGGAAAAGTACACCCATTACATGCATCCTTTCGAGAGCATTCACAGTCGACGATATCAACTTTGCTCTTCTATGTGTCAAGAACGGAAAGGCAAGCGGATTGGTTGATGTGTATCCTGAGTTCTTAACCTATTGTGGTCCTCGAGCAAGATTGTGTCTAGCAAGGTTCTTCAGTAACATCGTCGAATCGAACAAGATACCGCAGGCGTTCAAGTAGACAAAAATAATCGCCCTGCTAAAGCCGGGGAAATCTGAATTACTTCCAGAAAACTATCGTCCCATAGCATTGCTATCGGTTACGTTCAAACTCTTGGAATGGCTTCTGTTCAATAGATTGGTGCCCGAGATCGAGAAAAAAATTCCAGCGGAGCAAGCCGGCTTCAGAAAAGGTCGAAGCTGCGCAGAGCAAGTGATGTCGCTTATTAGTCACATCGAAAATGGGCTTCAAAAGAAACTGAAGACTGGGATAGTACTCATAGATCCCACTGCAGCTTACGATACGTGTCTGGAAAAGAGGTCTTCTATATAAGTTGATCAATGCCATCCCATGCCTAAGAGTATGTAAGAGTATGCAATATGTTGAGCGACCGTCTGTTCCGGATCTTCCTAAATGACCAGCGAAGTCAGCTGAAAAAATTGAACAACGGACTTCCGCAAGGATCAGTGTTATCTTGTCTGCTGTTCAATCTTTATATCCATGACCTACCAGCTTCTAGGTCACGAAAGTTCCTGTACGCTGATGATATGGCATATGCCTTTCAACACACATCGTTCCACCAGCTGAATAGGACACTCTCTGAGGACATGGCTGCCTTCGTACAGTACTGCAAACAGTGGCGTCTGACACCCAGTATAACAAAAACCGTATCGTCCCGCTTTCACCTGACCAACAAAGAAGCACAAAGGGAATTGGATGTTATATTTGATGGTGTTAGGCTAACGCATTGTCATTTCCCAGTCTATTTAGGAGTTAAACTCGACAGGTCGCTTGCCTACTTCAGACATGCTGAAAAGGTAGTGGCGAAGACCAGCACCAGGAACAATCTTCTGAGAAAGCTATCAGGTGCCACCTGGGGTGCAACAGCATCGTGTCTTAGAACCTCGGCATTTGGGCTCGCATACCCATGCGCAGAATACTGCAGTTCAATAGCGGCTCAATAGCGTTCATGCAGCAAAGGTTGATGTCGAGTTGAACAAAACAATGAGATTGGTTACCGGGCCAGTCATGTCTACGCCACTCATTTGGTTACCAGCATTGTGTAACATCGCTCGCCCAACAATTCGTCGACGTAAAGCCCAGCATTTTCAACAAAGCTCTAGTGAACGCTGATATCCCACTGCACTATGATATTCAAACAATCGTCAACCATAGGCTTAAATCGAGAGAACCATCGACAAGTACCGCCAGAGAATTACATTCATTACCCTGGCATCGAATGGAAAGAAATGTGGTATGACTGTAATGTGACGAGCCCAATCTTCTACTTTGACCACCATGTGACTAGCAAGGTATTCAATCTTCCACGGAAGGTATGGGTAAACCTCAATCGGCCAAGAACGGGTCACGGTAATTGCAATCAAATGCTTTTCAAATGGAATTACATCAATGACCCGAGCTGTCCATGTGGAGCGGCAATACAAACGATGTCTCACATATTATCGGAATGCCCATTGTTTAAGTACGAAGGTGATGTTGAAGACATTAATGAGCTGAAAGATGGTGCAGTAGCCTGGTTAAAGACTTTAAATTTGTAAATGTTTTTCGTGGTCTTGTTTGAATAATTTCGTTTTCTGTTTTTTTTTTTAGTGTTTTGAAATTTCTTTTTTATATTTTTGAAATTTGTACTATTACGATGATAAAATAAACCATACGCTAATAATGCTAATAATAATAATAAAACAGTCCAATTTCATATACGTTCAACGAATCGTGAGTTGTCCAATATGCAAATGCCGTTGGACATATCACGACTTATTGAATCTGGAGTTGACTGATCATTTTGCCTTCATACAATTTACTTGGACAACTCCAGATTTCTTTTGGCCGAACAACGATTTGTTACCTTAAATTTTCGAAAATTTTTAAATTCTGAATTTACTAGCAGTGCATTGTTCGTGATTTCAACACAAATTGTACTTAAATTTTTTTATCGCCCTCTAATATTTGTCAGTGGGTGTTAATAAATGTCTGCACTAAACATATTTCTTATTATCGCCCAATTTACTCATAATTGGGCGATAAAAATTTTCATGTTTTGTGTTTGAATTTATTATCACCCCCTAACAAATGTATTGAAAAGTATAGGGTGATATTATAAAAAGGGACAACATACCCATTGATATTATCGCCCAACTATTCTCCTTACATTTCTTAGTGGGCTATAATACAGGAAATGATGTCACAAATTTTATTATCGCCCAATGTGGGCGATAATAATTTAGATGAATTGTGTCTATTTATATTAGCGCCCACCAACAAATGTATGGAAAATAGTTGGGCGATAATATAAAAGGGATCAACACAGTTTATTATTATCGCCCTAGTGCAAAATGCCATTGTTACAAGAAAAAATTGGGCGATAATAAATAATGTGTATTTGCCTAGATTGGGCGATAATATAATTGGGCGTTAATATAGTTCCCCCCATTATCATCAGCTTTCATCATACTTTCGTTGCGTTCAAGAGTAAAACGTATTCAATATTCAATTTTGCAAATAAAAATTACAAAATGAAAATACGTTTTATTCACAAGTGAAGCGGCACCTATCTAAGTTATAACCCCGGTCTTTTCTGCTTAATTTCAACACATAACATTCTGCGACGTTACGAGTACCAATGCTACGATCTGTCTTCTGTATGAACAATTCCTGAAGTATTGTTACAATACACTTCCGATATTAGCATACATGCCACATTTATACAAATGTACTATTTTCCTACATGTATACAAACTTCCCACATGTATTGTTCCCCAGGTATACAAACGTCCCACATGTATACAAACGTCCCTCAAGTATGCAAACGTCCCACATGTATACAAATGACCTGCATGTATACAAATGTCGTACATACAGGGCTGGACTGATCTAATAGGCGATCGGGGCATTCGCCGATGTGCCTTTTTCTTTTATCGACCAGTCAAAATTTCGTTCGGCCCTTATTTACATTTCGCAGAATGCAAACAAAAAACTTAAAGAGTGATTTCATTAAATCTTCGAACGATTTATATGAATCTCGCATATATCGCATTTCCGATTCTTCCAACCTTGGTATCTAGTGATTTCCTGTACGTTTCCTAGAATGTGTAATATCAGCTTCAAAAAGCCCTTTAAAAATACGAAATTTGTAAGTAGACCGCTTTTGCTTGCGATCTTACGACTGTACAAATATGAAGTACAACACAAAATATCGCCCAGGCCCAGGTTTTCTATGTTTTGTTTGAGAATAGAATTTTTAACAATTATTATGGGAATATGGCGCCAGAACTTTTCAAAGTCGAAGGATCTAGAAGTCGCAAGCAGCTGAGGATAAAAAAGCAGAATATGTGAGGAGGTTTTTAGATTTTTCTTTGACTACAAGACTTCGTGACTTTGGGCCTGATCGAAAACCTGTGGGCCTGTTAGCCAAAAAATGGGGGCCTCATAAAACTCATTTCGTGGGCCGTATCAAAATTTAGCCCGATGGGCTTTCGGGTCATACGTACACAAATGGCATACATGTATGCAAACATACTACATGTATGTAAATGTACCACATGTGTACGAACGTACCACATGTTCACAAACGTCGCACATCTATACAAATGTTCCACATGTATGCAAACGTCGCACATTTGCACAAACGTCCCACATGCTTGCACACAATCGTCCCACAGGTACACAAACGTCCCACATGTATACAAATGTCGCAAATATTCACAAACTTCCCAAATGTATATAAACATCACACAACAATATATGCTGGGCATGTGATAAAATTGAAAATTTTGAACATGTGCCATGTTAAGATGCATATCTTATGTCTATACTGACATATGAGACAGAAACTATACTTACAGTGTCGTCAACTTACATACCCGATGTAAAGTATAATTTTCTTTTTTTCAGTGTGTGTTCTGTCTGTCGATGCTGAGTGAGAAATTAACGTCAGACAAGTATATGACTCGGACTGTAGGTATATACAAATATTAAGTGCTCTGAGCAAGTGATTTTAAGTGCTCTAGTTTTCATCAATGCGTGTAACTAAAAAAGTGGTACGATTGGACCGTAGGTTTCTTGTAGGTTAATCAGCCTAGGCTGCATAAACAACGTACTAAGCTAAGACATAACGCATTTTTACAAAAATAGACGACACACAGTAGCATTGTTGCGATGAGCGATCCAACACTCAGTTGAAACTAGTTGAAGCATTGTTATTGTCCAACGTTGCAGCTATGAAAAATGATTTCAATTGTTACTACACAATGAAATATTGGCGCTGTATGTGCTTGCATTTTCAGAAAAGGTCTTTCTTTCACTAGTTCCAGATGGTAATAATAGTTCGGTCCTGGACTTATGAAGACATTACTACGGAAATGGTTGCTGCTTATTACAAATTTGGTGAAAACCCATTTGAATGATTAATTTGATACGAAACATATTTGTCAGATTGTCACTCTATTACATGGAAAATATGACAAGTGATATAATGGCATGTACATGTACACATATTAGAATATATATTTATTATTCGCGTGAAATACATAACAATTTTCATTGCGAAGACAAGGTTCAAGCAATAGTGAAAATGAAATTGTTTCTTATTGAATTTCTGGATCTATTGAATGTAAAGTGTAATATGTTCCATGCATTATGAATATATGAGCGAATCTAAATTTAAATTGGTTTTCGATGTTATGGAGCGGAGACACAGAACGAAAAGTAACCATCCATGAATGGGCAAACACAAGAAATTCAAAAGCATATTCATTTGATTGTATTTATTTCACGGAAACATTTCTAAGCAACTTTTTATTAGACTGTAAAGTCTATACGCTTCTATTCACGTTGCCATGCTTTATTGAAAATCTGGCTTGATAGACACATACGATACGATGTATTAGAAGAATTCGTTTTCGAGAAATTAAAAAGAAATTGCTGTTCGCAGAAAGGCAACAGTGACATTGACTTCGGAATGAAACAATTTATGAAATTTAAAGAATGATCGAAGAACGTGACAGTTTTTTCAACGCAGTCAATTTTATAAAGAAACATTTTTCATTCTCTAGGATAAGTTTCCAAAATTAAGTATTTAGGAGATGTTTGATACGAGGATTCTAACATGTAAAGTAAGTAAGGAAATTCCGGAATTTTCCCAAAAATGCGAACATTCTACGATTAGTTGAATCCATTAACCTCCTCCTCTATCTGCCTTAGACAAAATAAGCTACCCAACGGCCGGTCGGGTCCCATACGTAAATACATACATTTACATACGCAACCATCATGGCCCCACGGTAATACAGGGGCCATGATCCAAGTTTTTCATGCTATAGAGATGTAACAAGAAATGCGCGAAGTGTCTTTTCACTCAATACGAGGGTTGCCTTTTATGTTTCTGGGTACTTCCAGCCCGAAACACGGAAATCTGTCGATCCTATCTTAAAACTTACTATTTTTTATGGTCCCGGCCCGGCATTTGTGACGCAATTTTTTTAACATAACGAATTTTGTTTTAAAAAAAGCGCTGTAATTTTTTCATCAAATTAAAACTTTGAACACAAGATTCCATCCAAACAAACTTTTGCGTATTATCAGCGATAGCCACCTCAAGCGATAGCCACCTCAAGCGATAGCCACCTCAAGCGATATCATTAATTTTTGAAGCGGACTTACGGACTGCGTCACACTTTACCTTTTAATAGGTTTTTGTATGCGATATCAGCCGTTTTGGAAATTTGCAGGTGGTAAAACAAAATTTAATGAACAAATTTTTCTGTTTTTTGAAAAAATATTTATTCGAAGTTTACTTCGAAAAAAAACTTTTTCAGAAGAGAAAATTTTCTCAGCAAAAAAATTT
>CM055406.1:103638399-103675081 GCA_029228625.1 Pseudolycoriella hygida
AAAAATTTACTTCGAAAAGAAATTTTCTCCTAAAAAAGTTTTCTACGAAAAAAATTTTTCTCCAAAAACATTTTTCTCCGAAATTTTTTTTTTTTGCACCATTCTCCATTATTTTCCCGAAGTAACCAACTGTCTAGCTTTTCTAATTCAGAAGATAGCTGATAGATGGCTGCTATTTTCTTAAGATTACAAAAAAATTCTACTCGCCAATCCTTATAACTTTCCCGAAGAAACCAACTGTCTAGCTATTCTAATTCAGAAGATAACATTTTTGAGTATTCACAAAATCCAAGAATCGAAGAAACTCTCCAAGTATTCTCATTTCGGAGCTAAAATTCGAAAACCCAAAGAAGCATTATTTATAACTAACGAAAATCTACTTCACTTCACTTCACGTTACTTTGGCAGATTTCTGAAAATACCAAAAAATTCTCCTGATCAAACTCTATAACTCTGTAGAAGACAAAAACTCTTTAAGTATTGTCGCTCCGACGATAAAATTCGAAAACCAAAAAAAAACTTAATTTTTTGCTTGGGAAAATTCAAGATGGCGCCGGTTTCCTTAAGATCTCAAAAAATTCTCTTGACTAAACTCTATAACTTTCCCGAAGAAACCAACTCTCTAACTATTGTCACTCCGGAGCTAAAATCCGAAAACTCCGAGCATTACCTAAAAAACCCTCAAAATTGACCACTTTTCCACATGCCACGGCTTTTCCGGAATTTTCCCGGAAAAGCGGCCTATGAAATTTTTCATTTGGGGCCGAGACTGATGTCCAGTGAAAATTTCGGCTGACTAGTTCTCGAGATCGTGATCCGTGAATAGATGATGATGATGACTGTGATTATAAGCACATTAGCATATACAGAGTAAGTTGAAGGATTTTTAAAGTTAGGAAAAACTTGTGTTGGTGCAATTTGTGAACTTTGAAATGTCATATCTCAGCCAATTTCAAACCGATTTTAATGAGTCCGGGCTTGTTTGAAAGCTGCTGCGACGTACTTTTTTTAAAAATAGTTTTAGACAGGGAAAATTTCAAAAGTTCGCCTATATATAGTTCCTGGTCACCCAAAGATTTTGTTTTTGTATGGGTTTTTTCTGGTTTTGTGGACTTCTTTTTTGAGGTGGAAGGACTGCGTCACGCCCTCCGGTACCGCTGCGGGCATGATTACGGAGTGACATTCAAAATACAATTCTTCAAAATGTAACGATTGATGTACTTTTTTCAATGTAGGAAAAAAGTTAGAATCTTGTAGGAAAAGTGTAGGAAAGTGTAAGAAAGCTGTACGGAAAGTAAAGTAAAGACGGATTTTAGACCCTCTCCCCCCTCGCACGCACAAATACCGGGAAAAAATTCAGAATGTGTGGAGCGGACTCTTTTCTCATACCCTCCAAAAAAAGCGTGCGCACTGTTTGAATGACCTCTTTCTCTTAATGAAACATCATACGTTAGTTAATTAGTTAGTACCAAGGCCATTTATATGAAACGACTTTTTTTGGAATTTTCTCGAAAACGGCTCGGTATTTTTTCTTGAAAACTTGCAAGGAGCTTTGGCTGGCGACTCTGCGTCAAATGAGATTTTCAAAAAATTGTGTCACCGGCCTCATTTGGGAGCCAGCTATGGGAGCCGCGCGAAGTCCCGCGCCGCAGCGCGAAATTTTTTTATGAGTTTGGGTTGTGGAGAAAGTGACGGAGATCATTTCCGTATGTATAGATGAGCATCGCCGCCCGCCGCCAGCTAAAAAAACTTTTGAAATAGTTTCACATTCGAGAAATGCGTCATAAATGCCGGACCCACCAACGTTATAATTTTTCTACGCTTTCAGATGTCATACGCAAAAATTTGGCTGCTCGTACATCCCGTACATCCCATACATCCCGTAAAGTCAAATTTTTGGGGTGTGAAAACTGAAAGAACAGAAAACCTATAGCAGAGGGGGGTCCGAAATTTGTGACGCATTTGATTCTGTCTATCATGACTTTTTATGTGAAAAATTAGAGGAGCAGTTACACTTTTCGAGGTTGGCGCTTGTGGCAGGACGCGTTGTGTGCAGATTGAAGATTTGCTGAAGATCTTCACTACCGATCAAGTTTGTGATTCCTCAGAGGTCTGTTCTAGGGCCGTTCTCTCGTACCGTGTATTATGTCAAATGGCGAAATGAGAGAAGTCGGAGAATCATAGAAATAGAGAAAACGGTGATATTACAAATAGCGAGTCATTCTTATTGTGCATAGCTGTAGTCCAGAGAAAATTGCATACACTTGTCCTTATCATCCCCTTGTGTCGATGCATATTTTCGTTTTCCATTAGCAAACATCTCAACAGTTTTCCTATTTTAATAAAACATTGACGTAGGTATAGAAAAGTAGCGATAGTGTATTGTTCGAGAATTGAACGTTCGGTTATATTTGTGACGTCGTTTTTGTGACGTCATAATTGTGACGTCATTTGTGCGACGTCATTTGTGAGTCGCTATTTTTGTGATGTTCCATTTGTAACGTCATCTTTGTAACGTCATTTTTGTGACGTCATTTTTGTGACGGTTCACAGACGGACGGACAGTAAAGGGTGAAAACATAAAGTAACTATCGCCTTTAATAATTTCCAAGCAATGCAATGGTTAGAAACTCAAAAATGAAAACTGACTACTCCGACACAAGTTAGAAACTTAAATCGCTTGGAAATAGGAAACGTTCACTACCATCCAGTGATTGCAAAGTGTGTGTTCTGTAGGTTGTGTGTAAGTATGTCTTTTGTAGGTTTATTCGTACGAAAAATTGGAATTCGTTCGCCTCACATAGAATTCGCTTGACACAATGGTTTGATCATTTCGTTGAAGAATGTTTGTTTTAAAGTAATCTTCTGATTATTATATGTGGTTATTGAGCAGAGGTTAAATAATTCAAGTTTTGTATCGGAACTGCTCATTTATTTTACAATTTACACGATATTTTATACAAGCTAATCTCAGGAGTACGCTAACGACCGACGACTCAAATTAATATTTTCCGGTTCGAATTGATATCGCATTGGTGCTATTACTTCACAAAATAAGCGACTGAATGAAATTCAATGTATTTTGTTGTATTGCATGGTCATTGAAACTCAGGATGATGTTGGAATTAGTAAGCACCGTTGCTGATATTTAGAGTTTTGCAAAATTAAATGCAAAATAATGTGGCAGATAGTTTAACAAAATTGAATCGAACAAACAAAGCGGCTATTAAAGCAAAAACACTGTGGTGATTGACTTATCTATTATGTGCCTTGCTGATATACACATATCTTGCAGCATAGGTGTACTGATGAATTCTTATTAAGACGAAATAATCATCATAGATTATCGTCTTTACAAGTAGGAGTTTTTAACTTTGCGACTTTTAATAATTATTTGGATCACAAGGGGTAAATGTATCAAAATTCCTGTGCTAGAATTGCACCGAAGGCAAGAGCTGCAATTGTGATTCACGTGATTTTTATAACAACAACGAAAATCGCCATTTTTCAATTCCCAAACACAAATTTTCAACCACAACAAATGCACATACACTCTCTTTAGAGAAGTCAACTTTTGCTCTTCTAAATTTACATTTTTTTACTTTCGGTTCTAATATGAAGCATGTAATAAATGTTGCAAACTTGTCACGAATCAGTCGAGGTTCACCGAGACTCCTCGTGACAAGTGTGCATTCTTTTTTATCACATCAGCGAAAACGGGGCGAAAAAATAGAACAGAAGAGAAATTTCAAATTACACTCCCTTCCTAGTCGATGCAATTTGACATCCGAACGACGCGCGTATGTGATAGTAATTATTACGCATCTGCGGGGAGTAGGAACCGAGGGAGAAGCTTGTATCCCGAGCCGAAGGCAAGGGATATAATCCTCCGAGAGGATAAATAAATTATCCTGCAGAAACGTAAGAGTTTTTATGCACCGAAGCAAGAAATCAACAAAACAAATTTTGATACAACACAGTAATTTATGACTTATCTCCCTAGACAGCCACTGAGATGTATAAAAGTTTATACGTCACTTGGCAAGCACTTTCGGCTTTTGTCTTGTGACGTAAATAACTATTGGTCAAAACCCAAGCAATACAAAGTGATTTAGAAGTTCTGATATTTTAAACCTTGTGTATCTGTGTATCTTACGTACAATGAATTTCGCCTGCTTTTAGGGGGAGGGGGAGGCGACATTAGGTTTTGAATCACTGCAATCACAATCGCTTACATATACAACCAAAGCATGTGATTTTTACCCAGAAAACAATGAATTTTGCTCAGTAAGTGACTTTTTCTAGTAGTCCTGGTATAAATTTTTGGATTAATAGGTGGCGATTGGCGATGGCACATATTTTTGCATTCACTGCGGCAGTGAATGTCGTAACTTGCAATTGTTAGGAGTTGGTTCGGCTTGCTCGGATCTCTCTTGAAATGTTAGTGCAACACTTATGAATGATCCAAAAACACTTATATCAACCACAAGCCCACATGGAAAGAAGATGTGCAGTGTAATTATTATACCGCATGATGCCATTAAAAACGTTACATTGTTTGGCCGTTTTGTTGTCCATAACCCACTTTTTTATTATGAAAATATAACTTCGTTACATTGTTTGGCCGTTTTGTTGTCCATAACCCACTTTTTTATTATGAAAATATAACTTCTATTTCGGAGGGAGGGGGGGGAGGGGTTCGGAAAAACAAACGGAATATGACAGGGGGAAGGGGGAGAGTCAAAAAAGTCGGAAAAAAGCAGACGTCATTTATGGACAGCCCGTAAATTCATTAATTTCATAAGGGCCTCTGCCCCCTCTCCCTCACCTTCTCCCTCAACCGGGGAAGTCGTTGCATGGCCTTATAATAAGGGTAGTATACTAGAACACCCCATACTCAGTTTTTCGGTTCAAGCAGTAAAGCATTCCCAAAGTTTTCACCTAAAATGACTAATAACTCAGGAGTGGGAGAAGGCTCCAAGGAATCCAATGTTGGAAAACCTTTGTATCATTGGGGCTTACCATCTAATAAAAATTCATTTGATTTCATTTCGTTTTACACGAGATATAGCCAAAAAACCATTTTTACCACCACCTGACATGCACTTACTTAGCTCACCATAGCTCCCTCAAAATATCAAATTTTCCAAAAATGAGAAATTACATTTCTTACAATAGAACAAGGAATCGAATGACACATTCATCGGTAAAAAGTAGGACATGTTATCCCAAAATCGTTCGAAGTTTTCGCAAAATCACTCTTAAAGCCATAGGTCGGTCCTAGCCCAAAATTTTTGTTAGATGGTTTAATTACTCGAGTAAATGAGGGGACAGGCTTTCCGAAATTATCATATAAGAGTCGGGAAAATAGCTAAGTGACTCGAGTAAATGCCATACAATCGGGTAAAGGTGTGAGACACTTTTTCGCCGAGTCGTTCGATGTATGCAGCATAACTTAGAGGAACATTTTTCGCCTTGGATATATGGGTTGTGATGGTATTCACTACACCGCTGCTATCTGGACATTACTTGCAATAACATTAGCCTTCCTAGTCAGGGCGGGTTTCGTGTATTCATATCAATTGATTGCTAGGATAATGTACTGACATTGCACAATAACAAATATAGTATAATTATGTAGGGTAATTGAGCGCGTAGATTAAAGCAGAAAATTTTTGCAGATTTTTCTGTTCCAATTCAATGAAATGGTTTGATTGTTGAAGCAGTTCACAGTTAGTAACAATTCGTTTAAGAGATCAGATTTAACAGAATTGTGATATTTCATCCAATGATCCAACTATTAAAATGGAGAATTTTAAAATGATTGTATCAATTGCTTTAGTTACCTTTGCTGTTACAAAGATTTCGTCAAAGGTAAGTCCCTCTCGATTGTTTGATAGAAATAATAAAGATTTTCAAGTGTTAATTCTCAAGGAATTATATGATATCCATCCAAAGACAATGATTTGCAAAATATTGGACAAGCAACTTGTGGCAAAATTCACTTGCAGGTCAAAAAATTTAAATTCAACTGCCAACATTGGATCTAAAGAACTTATCTTTCAACCAGGTGTTGTGATTACCAATGCATATGTAAGACTTACAATTGTCATTAATTAAATGTAACTTCTGTACAAACTATGAAGAATAAGAAAGGTGTTCCGAAGGGGTGGGGAATTTTGACAAATTGTTTAAAAAGGATTTTGTAGCAACTTTTTTTGAAATTTTTCAACGAAAATTGTTTCTTACACCGACCGTTGTTTTTATGAATCCGTCAAAAACTTTAACCGAAAACATATGCAAGGGACCCGTATGTATCAGAATAGATGTGGCAAACAGAGTTGATGTTACGAAAAAACTCGAACGTACTTAAGTAAATAATGCCTTCACACTTAAGTATATGAAATTACGCCCACATTAAATTGTATTGAAAATTGCCGAGAGGGCGATATTGAAAAATCCATACGAAGAAATGGCGTAGAAAAGGCCTTCCGAAAGTACAAAATTGACCCTCAAATAGACAAAAATGTTCATCACAATTTTTTCTACAGCATAGCGAAAAACCATTTTTTTGTCTAGGGCAGACCTTAGGACCGACCTAGGGCCATAAGGATATGCCTCGGCAGAATGTTATAACGATTTTGAAATAAATAAAAATTATAACTTCCATAGACAAAAATGTTTCCCTCTGCAACATGCAAAAAAAAATTTTTTTGGTTAGGGCCGACCTGGGGAAAGACCTGAGGCCCACTTCAGCCCTAATCACAGGCACCAGGTCCAAATTTGTTTTTGAACATAATTCGGTACCCGATCATCTCTCAAATAAAAAAAATCAACAAAATCAGTTAGGATTTGTCCAACTTATGTAAGCGAACACGTTGGGCCCTAGTAGAAACTCAGTTTTAGGGTCTTGACTGAGTCCAAGAGTTTCTAATCAAAAAATTTTCTTCCATAAAACGGCAGACAGTCGTAGACCATTCGATCAAAAAACATTTGAAAATCGGAAGAGATTTACTCGAGTTATGTACAAAAAACATGTATGGCCCTAGCATAGATTCGTTCTTAGTGCCCTAGATAAGTCCAAGGACTCAAATCCAAAAAAGGTTCTTCCATAAATTGTTGGTTATGCCCACATCGTTCAAACAAACAAAAATTTGTGAAAATCGGAAAAGATTTACTCGAGTTATGTACAGAAAACCTCTTAAATGGCACTCGCTAGACGGCCCTTGGGCCGACAGTGCCCAGATTCAATTCGATGAAATACTTTTCAATTACCTTTCAGGGAAAGAAAAGTTTTTGAAAATCGGTTGAATTTTTCTCGGTGTGGGACGGACGGACATTTTTTTTATTGCTGATTCGTCATCTAAGGACCATGATCGATGCTCCCCCCCTCCCCCTCCCCTACTCCTCAGTCGAAATTGGGGTGGCTACAAATTTCGTGGTAAACGCATAAGTATGGACTCAAAAAAAGTCTCAACGACATTTTATGTGATTACTTTTATTTATTTCACTCAAAAAAATTAAAATACACTGACCAAAATTTAAATCCGAACTTTGTAAACTTTGTGTATTTCTGCTTACTTTGTACTTCTGCGCACGTTTTCTGGGTGTTAAAAACCTGCTGAAGTACAAAGTTTACAAAGTTCTTATTTAAATTTTGGTCAGTGTAAGCATACAGACAATGCACATGCAATTAGCAATTAAAGGCAATTCATAAAAAAAGTTAGTGAGAGACCGGATGCGAATACACGTATTCATCTTCTCACATCATTTTACCTCTCAACAATGACCTCTCATATAGATCCATGCGCACTAGTGTATATAAAAGACCATTGATGCCAATTTTATCCGTTTGCACATATGAACTTATCTATAAGTTTGTTTGCGTGAGTGCTTCAGCTGGTTCAAAATTTTATATCTTAAATGTAGAGATGCCAAACCGAAGCTCGGCGGCTACTACAGCGAACCGCATATAAGAAGGGACAAGTCAAGTTTTGACAATCATAATTTGAATAAATATGTTGACATCCTGCTAGGCGCTAACCTAGTGGTTTCTAACAATTATGTCACACGGCCATCGACAAAATCTCTTATCGACCATGCGATATTTAGGTGTTCAGATGACATTCATATTCACAACTCAACTATTGGCAATGAGTTTAGTGACCATAACCCTGTAATTTCCCACGTTCGTTTTCCGTGTAAAATTTAATTGATTTATTTGATTATGATAAGGTTAATGAGAAACTCCATCGCATGCTTTATGAGAATAATGCTCCGTGTACGAATGATGTGAATGTACTTTATATTTATTTCTTTGAGTGCTTTAATGGTTGCTTGTCGGAGTTTACCAGGTTGAAAAAGTGTCGCATTAAACGTTCCTACGCAAAGTGCCCATATATGAATGACCACTTGTTATACCACATAGAGAAGAGGAAGACCTTGTGGAATAAGTTGAAGGCTGGTAAAAGGAAGGGAAGTGCCTCAGTAGTGAAGTGGCAGGGTCAAATCGACGTGATTAACATAGAAATTACACGGTTGCAAACGATCTATAAAGAGCAATATTACGCTGACTTATTTAACAAATGCGAAAATCCCAAGCAAGTATGGCGTGCTATTAATAGGCTCATTCGGAGTGATAAGCATAGTCGATCAAAGGTGAACATAAAGGTGAATGGCATTCAGGTTGCGGAAGACCAGGCTGCGTTGTCGTCTAACAATTATTTTGCCGAGATAGGATCTAAATTACCTTTGAATTTTCAAACTGGTGATAGCAGTAAAGACGTCTATAGATTTGGGACCTTGAGGAGTAACATTAAGACTATCGTCCATATTGATAAAGGTAAAATTGTGACAGGGCTTTTTTTGGACTTGTCGAAGGTATTCGACACGTTCAACCATAAGCTCTTACTGGAAAAAATGTCTGTTGCTGGCATTAGGGGTGTGGCACTGTCTCTTATTACCAGCTATCTTGAGGAAAGAAATCAAAACCCTACTTGTTTGCGGATGATTCGAGCATATTTTCTGCACCAATTTGCTTTGCAAACAATGTAAGTGTTATTAGTGGTGTGGTGATCTGATGTTGCTGACTGATTATTTTGACGCTAATAGGCTTACGTTGAATCTGAAAAAGTGCAATGTTCTTCATTTCAGATCCCCTCGTGTAAGGTTTGATGGCTCCCTGAGAATAGAAGCTAGAGGAGTAGAGATCAAGCCTGTAGACTCGGTGAAGTATCTGGGGGTTACTCTCGACAAGAATGTGAGTTGGAACTTTCATATTACCCAGCTTTGTTCAAAAATTTCTGGACAAATTGGCATCCTTAAAAGACTGCGTTATGTGCTACCTGTAAAGACCTTAGAGTCTCTGTACTTTTCTTTGATTCACTCTCGCCTGTCCTATTGCATAGGTGTGTGGGGAAGTGCGAGTAGGAGGTTGATTGAGAATCTCGAAAGGAAGCAGAGAATCGCCTTGAGGGCTACTCACAGGTTACATTATAGGTACCCTGGTACATTATCCAAAATTGTTGACGGTCAAAGAAATGCATGAATACGCGGTATGCAAATTTGTGTTTATGTCAATGAGAGGCTTATGTCACCATACTTTGAACTTCAGAAGACCAACCCATAACTATCCCACTAGGAGCTTGAAGCATCTGTACGTCCCCTACTCGCGTACCCGTGTTGGACTGCAAAGAGTCAGTGTTGCTGGATCTAAATTTTTTAACTCTCTGCCCTTGAATGTTCGGACATCACACACGCAAGCCCAATTTTGTCACTTGTTGAAAACTTACCTACTGAAAAAATGACGCTTTAAAATAGTCGATTCTTGTGGAAACTTCTATGTTATAATTTTGAAATTTTGAATGCTACATGTTCCGTTGTACTGATCTCCATGGAAGTTTTTTTTTGCTCCATTGATCGACTTTTTTTTTCGGGATTACGTCGTTTTTCCCTACATACTAAATTTTCAATGTTTTTATTTAAGCGAAAAAAAAATGCTCTCAATGGCGCAGCCAGTAAAAAAACGATCTTTTCAACAACAAATTACAATAAATAAATTTCATCTACTCTACTTTTCCCTAATGTTGCCAGGATGCATGCCGCATTGCCTCTTTGAATTGCAACTGAAATCTTCTGTAATAGGAAATCTTTCGAGCGTGATTCCCCAGAAGCTGTCCTTATCAATGACCCTAATTTGCCTATAAATTTCTTCGACTGCTTTTTTTTATTTTTTGTTTTGAGAAATGATTTTTTTTTTCATTCACAATTTAATTGAATTTTTCTTTCTTTTATGTTTTCTTCAAATTTTTATTTATCAACTGATTTTGCTAATCTGATTTTATGATATTTTTTGCCCCTTTGAATTGTTCGCATAGTGGGGCTTAAATGATTTTCCAATTGATGTTTTTTTCTGTATTTTCTCTTTTTTCTTTTGTGTATCTTAGAAATTAAGAGAATATTTACAATAAATGATCTTTATGTAAAAAAAAAAATATAAGAAGGGACCAGTCAAATTTTGAACAATGAAATTCCATTGTTTAAAGTTCGACTTGTCCGTTTTTATGTACGGTTCGCTGTACTTCCATGGGCGAAAATGATCCCCTCAATTTTCTCTACAACATATCAAAAGTTTTTTTTTAGCCCCCGGCTATTTTCCACCATTTTGGCGGATACCCTGATACACACTACTCACCCAATCCAACAATTTTCCCTTTGGGCTTTATATAGCGCCTTCTAAGGGCCCTGGCGCCCGAACAATGCCGGTACCCACTCTTTTTTAAAATCTCATATGGCGCAGAATGCCCACCGGAAGGTCCCTACAAAATTTCAAGAAAAGTTATCGAGCCGTTCTCGAGAAAATTCCAAAAATGTCGTTTTTCATACAAGTGCCAATAGAAATCACTAAGTAACTAAGTAACGTAGGATGTTTCCATTAACTTTGGCTTGTATGAAGTAGCACATTTTGTATGAAAAATGACGATTTTCTAAAGGTCAGATCTTCGGATCCACTGGACCGATTTTAATGAGTAAAATGTCGCTTTCAATCGAAAATTTACATAGAATCCAAAAAACTCGGTCTCAGGGGGGAACGATGTAACACTTCTTAATACGTTGGCTCGACGCGTATTATTATAAGTGTCACACGGCGTTGTTTCTTACGACTTACCGCGCTATGGAATGAATATCATATTTACAGATAAAATACGAAAAAAAAAACTTACATGTTTGCGATCTCACATAGAAAAGTAATTTATTGATTTATTAACAGAATTATGGATTGAACTTTATCGATGAATATTCTTACAACTAAAAAGATGAATTAGCGCTAAGTCTCACTAACGTTAATTCACTTTTGAGGATGATATTTCAAGACACGCTTGAAATATCATTTAATACTTAATCTAAAATGCGCATACGAAATTGATTATGTTAAAAATAACGAACCGTTGGAGCTCTCAAATGGCGACGCTGGTCCAATGGAAGTTTGGCCTCTGGAATGACACTTAACTAGATATATATTTTATTTTATTAAAATTATGATGATATCCTTTGCGGATATCATTTATTAGGTACGACGACCTTTCTAAAACACTTTTCACTTTAATTAAATGTGGCCTCTTGTAATCTCTTTTGTTTTGACTAATTGTAAATTTTAACTTTCGGAACACGATCGCGTTTGTCTTTAATATCGATTGATCTCAAAACTTGCACTAATGAAACGTACTAAAGTGTCACGTTTCGTTCCTCCTTCTTTTTACTCGCAAAAATAGAAAATTATCACTATTAACTTTTACTTGGATGGAATTGATGTGTTCGCAGCGAATAAAAAAACCGAACTGAAGTTTCGATCCTCTCTCCCACTTCAGTACTTCTATTTATTGTGCCCTTTTGGCGGCAAATTGCGGCTTCTCTCAAATTCGAATTTCTCGAACAAACTTAACGAACATGAATGTAATAGAATTTAGGGTGGCTCGTTCGACGTAAATATTAATTCTTAAAACTAAGCTTATAACTACTTCTTAAATCTATGTGGGAGCTTTTTTATTCCTCCGACATTGTCGTGCCGCAAAACCCCTCCTATCTTTTTTTAACACGTTATAAATTTTATATTCTAATATTTACAACTTGATATTTGATTGTGGCCGAAAACATGTAGTATTATTTATAATATATTGTGATGAAGCCGGCCAGCGGATTCATTACAACGACACAATGAAAAAAAGTCAAAACTTAGTTGTAATGGTTCTTAATTTTCTTAACTTCTTAATTTTTTGATCGTATGGTGACTTGCGACACGGGCGCATTGCTACCGCGCGTCCATGATTCCAAAATTCGGGAAGCATTCAAATTGGCACCGGGATTTCCCGAGAAATTTTTTACCAGGTATATCTTTAACTGACTTTAACGACGCCGTCACACTATCTACAACGCTACATGTAACATACAACACAAGTTAATATCGAATTTACAACGATAACTGCATCCAAAGGTTATTTTGTCCAGGGGTTATTTCGTCCAGGGCTATTTTGTCCAGGGGTTATTTTGTCCAAGTCCCAAGGCAAAGCGAACACTTGTTTCAGGGCATAAGAGAAAAATGACGGATCATCTGTTATTGGCATATTGTAATTGGCTAATGGGAACGTTCATTTTTTCGGTAGGCTGAAGTCCAGGTCTATTACAAATTTCGAACTGAATTTCGTCCGTATCTACTTAAACTACACGAGGATGTTTGTTCTATTTTTAATGGAAAATCGCCTTTGTATGCAAATGCTTTCAATGCAGCTTATTGGAAACGATTTGGAAACTATTACGATCCCTGCCCTCTCCAGGTAAATTTATCGTAAATTAACATACGTCAGTGCATAAAATACGTCACTTTCCCCAGGGTCGTAGATTTTTCAATAACGTCACATCGAATTTTGACCATTTTCCTGACATTTTACCAGCTGGTGAATATCGCTTGGACATTTTGACGTATACAATGATAAACAACAAAAAGAGGCCATTTGTTATAAGTCAGAACTTTGGAGAAGTGAAGACAAAAACAGCGGCCCAATGGAAGAAATAATTTAAATTAAAAAAAAAAAAAAATAAATGGAACTAATGGGGGAGGGCGGAATAGTAATTTGGATGACAAGGGATGAAAGTAAGAAAATTCAAACCCGTGTGAAGTTTGCAGCCCGAACCGAAGGTGAGGTCGGCAATCACACGGTTTGAATTTTCTTACTTTTGTCCCGAGTTATCCATACTATTTTTTTTTTCACAGAGACAGCGGAAGGTTTGAACTTTAGCCACGAAAAAACACTGATGCATTCTGAATATAGTATTTTTCACGAAAATGATTGGGGTTGAACGCACAAAAATGCAATAATTCCCATTTACGAACAACATCACTGAATAACACTGTTGTCACTTGGCAAGGACTTAAATTATTTGAATTAAGTCAACACAACACAACATTATTCCCATTATTGTTTCCATTATAATATAAAAAATATTTGCTTAACAGCCAATAAAATATATGAATCCGTCAATGAAAACACAGCAAACAATAACTTTACAAAATAACAACAAACTTACTTTGACGCCATATTTCATGGTTAACATTGATTCCCTTTACGACGTCGTGTTAAGTAAATCAGAAAAAATTTGTTAGGAAGTGATAAATGCTCTAATATTATTAAACCAGAAACAACCGCTGGTTAATATGTAGCGCTCAAAATCAAAACCACTTCTGTGATGGCAGTAGTTCATTGACGCAAAGAGGGACGAAATTTGTTCATTTGTAATATTTTCGTTCTCTTGGCTTCCTTCTTTTACTTTCGCCCCGTGGGATGCATTTTTCTACTTTCGTCCCTGATTTGAGGGGCGAAAGAACAAACTTTCGCTGCCTCTGTGATAAAAATGAATTATATTTATAAGTGTGCACCGCTGAAAAAAATGGCTACGTCGATGCCTCCACTGTCATTTGATATTTTGCTGAGCCGTTTTCTATCAAAATTTATGGTTATAAAAATGTACGAATAGTTCCAAACAATTGAAAGGTGGTGTTGCATTAACCAAGTCGAGGAAAGCAGGCTGGTGCCAAAAAATTATATTGGGGAAGTTTGAATCTAGTATTCATTACATTACGTCGCAAAACTTTTTGATTTGGCACCAGGCTACCCTCTATGTGACCTTGAACAATGAAAAAGAAGGCAGCCTGGTGCAAAAAATTGATTGAATTGAAGGACATCACTACGACGGCATTGACGAATGCTTCACAACGCATAAATTTTCATCTTGGGACCGGGCTGCCCGTGCCTTCTACATTTAAACGAGCATAGCTCAAGAAGGCAGCCTGGTGCCAAGATAAATATTGATGCGTTGTGAATCATTCGTCAATATCGTCATAGTGATATGCTTACATTTTTGGCACCAGGCTGCTTACTCTGTGCCGTCGAACCAAGTACGCAGCCTGGTGTCAAATTGAAAATTATTTTTCCAAAGTGTACTTGCTATTGGCTTTAACATTGCCTTATATCATTTTTTGATACCAGGCTTCCTAGCCGAAAATGAGGTCTTCCACTTGTTGCAACTTTTTGAACGCAGCGTACTTCGGATTCAAGATCCAGTAGTTTCATGCACTTGAGGAAGGAAGGATCCTTTACATGAAAGAACTATAATTGCTGAATGTATTGGAGATTCTCAGTAAGACTGTAACAAGGTGCGCCATCAATATGTGATTTTTCACCTGTAATTAGTTTAATGACAGTCCGTAATCAGCTATGAAAGCATGGATGACTCCACTAGATTGCCCTACAACGCATAAAAAACTTAGCGACGTTATCAGATGAGAGATTTGCATATATTTTCTCTCACAAATTCTCGTCGCTAAGTTTTTTATGTGTTGTACGGCAGTAGAGAGAAGGGACTAGTTCTATGTTGAGACGTAAACTCAACTATGAAAATAGCATAGGTGTCACTACTTGAGGTTCGGGGACAAGACACGATTAATTGTGTAACTACATTTTAAGTTCAGTTTTCTGGCCAAATTTCCTTCGATATTTTCATTGACAGTTGAAGATGGGATTTTTTTCCATTGAAATTGAAAGCTCCCAAACCTCTTTCTATTACTCATGTATGTTGTATGTTGACAAATAATAAGAAAAAAAGGTCGGCGCCAGCGGTAAAAGTGCTTTAGTTTCATATTTCAAATGAACGGATGAACGGATCATCGACGACATCATGGCAGCATCAGCTGATGCAAATCGACGCAAAACACTTAACCAATTGCATTTCCATGTAAACGTAGAAATTTCATGGCCTGATTCTTTAGAAAGTTAGTTTTGAATTCGCAGTAGCGGGTGTAATTTGTGTGCGTATGAGTTTGAATGCTTGAATCGAGGAAAGGATTTTCAGGGAGATTTTGTAGGTGCAGTGAGAAAAGTAGCGATAGTGTAATGTTGAGAATTAAACGAAACAATATCTATGCCGTCATAACTTTTGGTTATATTTGTGACGTCGTATTTTTGACGTCACATGTATGAATTCATTTTTGCGACGTCAAATGTGTGACGTCATTTGTACGACGTAATTTGTGTGATCTAGTATTTGTAAAGTAATTTTTGTGGCGTAATTTTTACGACGTCATTTTTGTGACGTCATAATTGTGACGGTGCACAGACGGACGTACAGGAAGTTTGAAAACATAAAGACGTGCGATGTTTTCTCCCCAGTTGTCTCCGCTATTTTAACTTACGTGAAATAAATTCTCACGTGAGGCGAAAAGCTTCAGAAGTGAGGTTAGCATTCTTGCTTTTTGAAAAAGGGCCATTGATATCATGCCCGCAGCGATTATGGAGGGCGCACGGCAGTCTCCCAAAAAACTATACAAAACCTTTGGGGGACGTTTGAACCCCCAAACATTAACAGCTTTCAAACGACCAGACTCATCAAAATCGGTTGGAAATTGGACCAAAACAAGATTACGCAAACTGTGAAATTCCTTCAAGGTAAAAAATTGAGAAAATTCTCGTTTTGGTACAAGATTACGCAAACTGTGAAATTCTTTCAACTCAATCGGTATGTGATTATCATTATCGTCATCCATAATCATAATCGCTTATAAAAACCTCTTTAAAGTAAAGTGTGTCGCAGTCCGTAAGTCCGCTTCCAAAATTAATGATATCGCTTGAGGTGACGCTCTTCCTTATAATACATAAAAGTTTGTTTGAATGGAATCTTGTGTTCAAAGTTTTAATTTCCTGAAAAAATTACAGCGGTTTTTTTAAAACAAAATTACGTTTCACTTTGACAGTTGGCAGCCATTTTCTTAAAATGTTAAAAAATTCTCCTCACCAAACTCTATAGCTTTCTAGAAGAAACCAACTCTCTAGGTATTGTCATTCCGGAGCTAAAATTCGAAAACCCAAAGAAGCATAATTTATTCTTAACGAAAATCCAAGATGGCGTCACTTTGGCAGATTTCTGAATATACCAAAAAATTTTCTTGAACAAACTGTATAACTTTGTAGAAGACACCAACTCTCTAAGTATTGTCATTTCGAAGCTAAAATTCGAAAACAAACAAAAACCTAATTTTTTGCTTAGGAAAATCCAAGATGGCGCCGCTTTGACAGCTGGCAGACATTTTCTTAAGATCCTAAAAAATTCTCCTGACCAAACTCTATAACTTTCCAACTCTCTAGCTATTGTCACTTCGGAGCTAAAATTCGAAAACTCCGAGCATTACCTGAAAAACTGTTAAAATTGATCACTTTTCCACATGCCACGGCTTTTCTAGAATTTTCCTGAGACCGACGTTCCCTGAAAATTTCAGGAAGGTCGGCTGACTAGTTCTCGAGATCGTGATCCGTGAATAGATGATGATGATGATAATCACATACAGAGTAAGTTGAAGGATGTTTAAAGTTTGGAGAAACTTGTTTTGGTGCCTTTTATATGGAAATTCGTGAATTTTGAAGTGCCATATCTCAACCAATTTCCAACCGATTTTAATGAGTCAGGGCTTGTTTGAAAGCTCTGGAAGGTACTTTCTTAAAAAATAATTTTAAGGGGAGGGAGTAGGAGGGAAAATTTCAAAAGTTCGCCTATATATAGTTCCTGGTCCCCCAAAGGTTTTTGTATGGAGTTTTTTGGGTTTCGTATATTTGACTGAATTTTCCTGCCTCAAAATAAATTTTAGAAGTCTATAAAAAAACGTATCAGAATAGATGTGGCAAACAGAGTTGATGTTACGAAAAGACTCGAAAGTAATTAAGTCAATATTGCCTTAATTCTTAAGTGTTTGAAATTGCGTCCACATTAAGTTGTATTGGAAATTGCCGATAGGGCAATATTGAAAAACCCGTCCGAAGAAACGATATAAAAAAAGCCTTCCGAAAGTACAAAATTGATCTCCAAATAGACAAAAATGTTTATCTCAATTTTCTCTACAGCATAGTAAAAAACAATTTTTTTGTTAAGGGCCGACTTTAGGATTAACCTAGGGCCATAAGGAAATGCCTCATACACATACTTCCATAGACAAAAATGTTTCCCTCAATCTGCTCTGCAATATGACAAAAAAATTTTTTTTTGGTTAGGGCCGACCTTAGGACCGACCAGAGGCCTACTTGAGCCTAAGCACAGGAACTTTGTTTAAGAGTGATTTTGCCAAAACTTCGTACGGGTCGGGAACAAGGTGTCACCGTTTAAGGCGAGGTATGGCTCATTCGATTTGTTGGACTGTCGCGAGAAAACATTTGACTCATTTTTTCTGAAATTTTACTTCGTTGTTGAGATAGAGCTATGGAACTAGGGTCATGTCAGGGGGTGTGAAAAATGGTTTTTTGGCTGTAACTCGGGCAAAATTAAATATAAAGTAATGAAACTTTCTACGATTATAGGTCTCTATTTGACTCACATTTTTGCTGTGGAAGTCCTGGTCCAGGTTGACATCTTCCCGAGTTATAGGTCATTTTAGGTGATTTTTTTGAATGAAGTTTTCTGCTATAAACAGGACCTAACTGAAAAACGGATGAATTGGACATATACTACACCTATACCGATATAAGAATATGCAAAGACTTCCTTGGTTAAAGCCTGCTGCATTGATTGGGACGACTTGCCCATATTCATGTTACCATCGGGAAGGCTTTTGAAGCTCCCAACAGAGTAACTCCATTTTAAATATGCATCTTAGGGCTGTATCTCGTTGCCACACATCTAAGCTTTCCAACGATACCTAACTCGACATATTCAGGTGGGTGAGACTGGAGCTATAAAGTCAAATGTGGTCCATAACTCACCTACTCGAAAGCTATGGACTATTTCATCAATCTTATAATCAAAATTTTGCACATTTTTGTCCAAATACGTGTTTATTGTGTGTATCAACTTAAAAGCGTTAGAAATTATCCATTAAAAACAGATTCGTACAAAAAAATATAAAATTTTGATTATAAGATTGATGAAATAGTCCATAGCTTTCGAGTAGGTGAGTTATGGACCACATTTGACTTTATAGCTCCAGTCTCACCTGAATATGTCGAGTTAGGTATCGTTGGAAAGCTTAGATGTGTGGCAACGAGATACAGCCCTAAGATGAATATTTAAAATGGAGTTACTCTGTTGGGAGCTTCAAAAGCCTTCCCGATGGTAACATGAATATGGGCAAGTCGTCCCAATCAATGCAGCAGGCTTTAACCAAGGAAGCCTTTGCATATTCTTATATCGTTATAGGTGTAGTATATGTCCAATTCATCCGTTTTTCAGTTAGGTCCTGTTTATAGCAGAAAACTTCATTCAAAAAAATCACCTAAAATGACCTATAACTCGGGAAGATGTCAACCTGGACCAGGACTTCCACAGCAAAAATGTGAGTCAAATAGAGACCTATAATCGTAGAAAGTTTCATTGTTTCATTTCAAATGTTTTCTCGCGACAGTCCAACAAATTGAATGAGCCATAGCTCGCCTTAAACGGTGACACCTTGTTCCCAGATCGTCCGATTCCGTACGAAGTTTTCGCAAAATCACTCTTCAGAATATCATTCGGTACAGGAACAAATTTTTTTACGAATATCATTCGGTACACGGTTACCTCTCATATGGAAAAAGAATCAACAAAATCGGTTAGGATTTGACCGATTTATGTAAACAAAAACACGTTGGACCTAGTTTGAGGGTCCTGGTTGAGGCCAAGGGTATCTTATCAAAAAACTTTCTTCCATAAAATTTGAGACATTCCTAGACCTTTCTATTAAAACTTTTGTTTTGAAAATCGGAATAGATTTCCTCGAGTTATGTACAAAAAACACGTATAGCCCTAGCATAGAATCGTTTTTAGTGCCATAGCTGAGTCCAAGGACTCAAATCCAAAAATAAATCTTCTATAAAATGTCGGCCGTGCCCAGATCTTTCAAACAAAAAAAAAATTATGAAAATCGGAAAAGATTTACTCGAGTTATGTACAAAAGACCAAACTTAAACGGCCCTAGCTCGGCGGCCTTTGGGCCGACAGTGCCCAGATTCAATCCAATAAAAGATATTTCGATTACTTTTCAGGGGAAAACAAGTTTTTGAAAATCGGTTGAGTTTTACTCAAGTTATCGCGTTACAGACGGACGGACGGACAAGGTTTTTATTGTTGATTTCGTCATCTAAGCACCAGGATCGATGCTTCCCAGTCCCCACCAACTCTCTGGTCGAAATTGGGGTGGTTACTAACGTCGTGGTAAACGCATAAGACCCCTTTTCGAAGAACTTTGTTCTTCGTACGGGTCTAAAAATACGTGTCTAATATTTTTGAATTCCGTACCACGTGGACACTGGAAGAACTGAATACACGACCCTACCCCGAAAAAAAACTACCTAGTAGTCATAATAATCTATTGGTGGATCATGATCTCGATAACTAGCCAACCGATCTTCCTGAAATTTTCAGGGAACGTTCTGTATCTCAAATGAAAAATTCCGTCGGCCGCTTTTCCGGGAAAATTCTGGAAAAGTCGTGGCATCTGGGAAAGTGGCCAATTTTGTGGGTTTTATAGGTTCTCAAATTGTAGCTCCGGAATGACAATACTTAGAGTGTTAGTGTCTTCTAGAAAGTTAAATAGTATGGCCGGGAAATTTTTTGGTATCTTCAAAAAATGTCTGCCAGTAGCCAAAGTGGCGCCATCATGGATTTTCGTAAGCAACGAATTGGATTTTTCTGAATACTCAAATATAATATCCTGAATTAGATTACCTAGACAGCAGAGCTTTCATTTATAACGCGCGTACCTGCACTGAAAATCTTGGATTTTCACGTTAGTTATATGCTGCATGTTTATAGTGACATGCTGTATATATTAGTTGCAAGTTGTATAGTATACCCAGACGCAGCATTTCATATGCTGCATGTTGGTAAATTATGCAACTTGCAACTAATATAAATATATGCAACATATCACTATAGATTATGCACTCTACTCTACTACACTACTATATGCACCATACAACTAACGTGAAAATCCAAAAATTTTCAGTGTGGCACATCCCTAACCGCACGGCCCCTTGGGCGAGGAATTATGATACGCCCAGTTAGCTCGAGCCGAGGCTCTACCTTTCGAATTATGGGATGTACTGTCATTCACCCAAAGTGGTGACCGAGACATCCAGCAGTGTCTGTTGCGTTCAAATACCACAGCCACCGACTTTCAACACCAGCTGGCAGCTCAACCAGCGTTAGGGGAAAGCTGCACGCATACATCTGAGGGCTGTCATTAAATGGGGTACTGATTTGACCTTCGGTGGGAGAATTTACCACTTCTGCTAAGCCTATTACAGTTGGGACCTAACAGCCCCGACAATGCTAGGTCTGGTTGGTTGAGTTGTGTCGTGAATATCCAATGGTCCTGCTGGAATAGGCCCGAAGACTGCTCAACTAGCGATGTCCACCACCGCTCATAGTTGATCCTCTGCTTTTGCGAGGCACAAGTGACAGTGTATAGGGCTCGCGACGACAACGCCGACAGTAAGATTTGGGAAGCAGATGCTAATGGAGCTTACAAACGGTGCTCTGTGTTTCACATGCAAATAGAGAGTGCCACCGAGGCGCGGAAGTTGGCCAAAATCGAGGCGAATTTTTTTTCGCTGAAATCGATAGATATTGACTCTGACCTCACTCACATGAATAGGATGTGTGAAATCTCCTAGGCGAGGAAGTTGGTCGAAATAGAGGAACCTCTCAAAAAGTTAAATGTGACGTAAGTCCACATCCAAAATTAATTTTAGTACAGAAAAATTATTTGTATTTGTAACGCAATTTAGTGTACACGACTCGTACTTACTTACTTACTTATCAGCCTTTCTAACCCAAGCGGGTTTTGGCTGACTCTACAACGTTTCTCCATCTGGAGCGATCCTGGGCCAGACTTCTCCACTGCGCAACGTCCAACTTTCGCGCGTCTTCTTCAACACCATCTAGCCATCTCTTCCGGGGTCTTCCTCTGCTTCTGTTGTTGTCGAAGTTTCGATCCATTACTCTCTTTGGCATTCGATCCTCGTCCATTCTCGCTACATGACCTGCCCATCGCAGTCTGGCAGATTTAATAGCTCCGACTAGTGTTTCGTCCCCGTAGATGTCTGTCAGCTCTCTGTTTGTTCTTATCCTCCATCGTCCTTGTTCGTATAATGGTTCACATATTGATCTTAGCACTCTCCTCTCGAAGCAGTTAAGTAGCGATTCTTGTTTGAGTGTCAAAGACCATGTTTCACAGCCGTACATTACGATGGGTCGGATCAGTGTCTTGTATAGGCGAAGTTTCGTGTTTCGACTGACCAGAGAGTTTCTAAACAGATGTTTCAGTGTGTAGAAGCATCTATTCCCCTGCATCAGTCTCGTCTTGATCTCTTCGTCTACGTCGTTGTCAGTGTTTATGATTGAGCCGAGGTATTTGAATGACTGGACAACTTCAAAGTTGTAATCGTCAATTGTGATGTTTTGTCCAATACGCGATCCTTGTTTTCTGTTTAGCGTAAGATATTTCGTCTTATCCTCACTGATTACCAGTCCAATCGTCTCTGCTTCCCTGTCCATTTCGACAAAAATTTCCTTGATCGCGATCGTCCGCACACGACTCGTAATTTTGTTTTAAAGGAATTTTTTGCGTATCGAATTCCAAATTGTGTAACTGGAAATGAAAAATTCTGCGTATCGAAAGTAAATGAGTCACCACCCCGTTTGATACCACCCCGTTTGATACCAGTACTTTTGTAAACTGATAAAAAAACTTGCATCACACCTCCACTTTTGAAGTGGAATTCTTGTGCGGGTACTTACTAAAAAATTCAGAATGTGTGGAGGGAACTTTTTTCTCAAACCCTCCCAAAAATACGAGCGCACTGTTTGAATGGCCTCTTGCATTTAATGAAAACATCATACGTTAATTAATTAGTTACTTCCAAGGTCATTTATATGAAACGAAAAGACTTCTTGCACATTGTGCAAATAGTCTCTTCTATATATTGTTGGCTATTTGCACATTGTGCAAATAGTCTCTTCTATATATTGTTGGCTATTTGCACGCCAAATAGTCTCTTCTATATATTGTTGGCTATTTGCACATTGTGCAAATAGTCTCTTCTATATACCTTCGGCTATTTGCACGCCAACAATATATAGAAGAGGCTATTTGCACATGGAAAGACGTAACATTCAACCAAAACTCTTACACAAAGAAGAAAGTTTTGAATGTAATTTTTCATCAATTTTATAATATGTACGTGATATGTATATGTATTTGTACATGTATTTATGGTGGCTAACGAAAGTAGGGAACTTTTCTTTTCACGAAATGTCACGAAAACTAGGTGGCCTACGAAACTAGGGCATTTGCGCTTTAATGAAACGTCACGAAAAGCTAGTTGGCTAAGGAAGCTAGGGAACTTTTCTTTTTACGAAATGTCACGAAAACTAGGTGGCTAACAAAGTTGGGAAACTTTTCCTTTTATGAAATGTCACGAAAACTAGGTGGTCTACGAAACTAGGGAATTTGCGCTTTAATGAAACGTCACGAAAAGCTGGTTGGCTAAGGAAGCTAGGGAATTTTTCTTTTTACGAAATGTCACGAAAACTAGGTGGCTAACAAAGTTGGGAAACTTTTCCTTTTATGAAATGTCACGAAAACTAGGTGGTCTACGAAACTAGGGAATTTGAGCTTTAATGAAACGTTACGAAAAGCTAGTTGGCTAAGGAAGCTAGGGAACTTTTCCTTTTACGAAATGTCACGCAAACTAGGTGGCTAACGAAGCAAAGTAACTTTTCCTTTTACGAAATGTCACAAAACCTAGGTGATTAACAAACCTAGGAAGTAAATCCTTTTACGGAAAGTCACAAAATCTAGGTGGCTTACAAGCATAGGAACTAAATCCTTTTACGGAAAGTCACAAAACTTAGGTGGCACTTATACGTACTTCTTATTACTTTATTTCACACGGTGGCAATAGTCTCTACATATATACTGCGGCTATTCGCACATTGTGCGAATAGCATCTTTATTATACTGCAGCTATTCGCACATTGTGCGGATCGCATCTTTATAATACTGTGACTATTCCCACCATGTGCCAATAGCCGTAGTATAATAGAGTGACTATTCGCACAATGTGCGAATAGCCGCAGTATAATAAAGATGCTATCCGCACAATGTGCGAATAGCCGCAGTATAATAAAGATGCTATCCGCACAATGTGCGAATAGCCGCAGTATAATAAAGATGCTATTCGCACAATGTGCGAATAGCATCTACCTATATGAAACGACTTTTGCGGAATTTTCTCCAAAACGGCTCGGTATTTTTTCTTGAAAACTTGCAGGGAGCTTTGCCTGGCGACTCTACGTCAAATGAGATTCTCAAAAAATTGTGGCCGTAGCGCGAAATTTTTTTATGAGTTTGGGTCGCGGAGAAAGTGACGGAGATCATTTCCGTATGTATAGATGAAGATTGCCGCCGCCAGCTAAAAAAATTTTTTTGAAATAGTTTCACATTCGTGAAATGCGTCATAAATGCCGGACCCACCAACGTTATAATTTTTCTACGCTTTCATATGTTATACGCAAAAATTTGGCTGCTCGTACTCCATACATCCCGTAAAGTCAAATTTTTGGGGTGTGAAAACTGAAAGAACAGAAAACCTATAGCAGAGGGGGGTCCGAAATTTGTGACGCATTTGATTCTGTCTATCATGACTTTTTATGTGAAAAATTAGAGGAGCAGTTACACTTTTCGAGGTTGGCGCTTGTGGCAGGACGCGTTGTGTGCAGATTGAAGATTTGCTGAAGATCTTCACTACCGATCAAGTTTGTGATTCCTCAGAGGTCTGTTCTAGGGCCGTTCTCTCATATCGTGTATTATGTCAAATGGCGAAATGAGAGAAGTCGGAGAATCACAGAAATAGAGAAAACGGTGATATTACAAATAGCGAGTGATTCTTATTGTGCATAGTTGTAGTCCAGAGAAAATTGCATACACTTATCTTTATCACCCCTTTGCGTCGCATGCATATTGGCGTTTTCCACTAGCAAACATCTCAACAGTTTTCCAATTTTAATAAAACATTGACGTGGGTATAGAAAAGTAGCGATAGTGTATTGTAAGAGAATTAAACGAAACAATATCTATGACGGACGTCATAACGTTTGGTAATATTTGTGACGTCATACGTATGACGTCATTTTCGTGACGTCATTTTCGTGACGTCATTTTCGTGACGTCATTTTTGTGACGTCATAACGTTTGGTAATATTTTTGACGTCATTTGTGCGTCGTCATTTTTGTGATGTTGCATTTGTAACGCCTTTTTTGTGACGGTTCACAGACGGATGGACAGGAAGGGTGAAAACATAAAGTAACTATCGCCTTTAATAATTTCCAAGCTATGCAATGGTTAGAAACTCAAAAATCAAAACTGACTACTCCGACACAAGTTAGAAACTTAAATCGCTTGGAAATAGGAAACGTTCACTACCATCCAGTAAAAAGGGCGTACCAAAGATTGCAAAGTGTGTGTTCTGTAGGTTGTGTGTAAGTATGTCTTTTGTAGGTTTATTCGCACGAAAAATTGGAATTCGTTCGCATCACATTCGCTTGACATAATGGTTTGATCATTTCGTTGAAGAACGTTTGTTTTAAAGTAATCTTCTGATTATTATATGTGCTTATTGAGCAGAGGTTAAATAATTCAAGTTTTGTATCGGAACTGCTCATTTATTTTACAATTTACACGATATTTTATACAAGCTAATCTCAGGAGTACGCTAACGACCGACGACTCAAATTAATATTTTCCGGTTCGAATTGATATCGCATTGGTACTATTACTTCACAAAATAAGCGACTGCATGAAAAGTAAATGTATTTTGTTGTATTGCATGGTCATTGAAACTCAGGATGATGTTGGAATTAGTAAGCACCGTTGCTGATATTTAGAGTTTTGCAAAATTAAATGCAAAATAATGTGGCAGATAGTTTAACAAAATTGAATCGAACAAACAAAGCGGCTATTAAAGCAAAAACACTGTGGTTATTGTTACTCACTCTGCTATGTGTCTTGCTAATATACACATATCTTGCAGCATAGGTATACTGATGAATTCTTATCAAGACGAAATAATCATCATAGATTATCGTCTTTACAAGTAGGAGTTTTTAACTTTGCGACTTTTAATAATTATTTGGATCACAAGGGATGAAAGTATCAAAATTCCTGTGCTAGAATTGCACCGAAGGTAAGAGCTGCAATTGTGATTCACGTGATTTTTATCACGACAACAACGAAAATTGCAATTTTTCAATTCCCAAACACAAATTTCCAACCACAACCGGTTCACCGAGACTCCTTGTGACAAGTGTGTATTCTTTTTTATCACATAAGCGAAAACGGGACGACAACATAGAACAGAAGAGAAATTTCAAATTACACTCCCTTCTTAGTCGATGTAATTTGACATCCGAACGACGCGCGTATGTGATAATAATTATTACGCATCTGCGGGTAGGAGGAAGCGAGGGGGAAGCTTGTATCCCGAGCCGAAGGCAAGAGATATAATCCTCCGAAAGCATAAATAAATTATCCTGCAGAAACGTAAGAGTTTTGATGCACCGAAGCAAGGGGGAGGAGGGGTTCGGAAAAACAAACGGAATATGGCAGGGAGAAGGGAAAGAGTGAAAAAAGTCGGAAAAAAGCAAACGTCATTTATGGACAGCCCCTAAATTCATTAATTTGATAGGGGCCTCTGCCCCCTCTCCCTCACGCATGGAGCAAGCTTCATTTTTAAACCAGGAATTCAATTCTCATTGTATTGTTCAACGACGTTGAAGTTTGTGAGTTAATGAATAACTGACGTGCCTTCGCCCCTCTCCCTTTACCGAAACCGCAAGTGAAAATCCTAAAGCCCCTCCAGTTCTTCTAATTTATGGCGACATTTTCACAAAGATTACCAGTTACGACCCCAATGCAATATTCAGGCGTCAAAAGTGAGGTTTTAACCTGTCCTGATGACCCGTTTGTGTTTATTGGATCCGTACGAAGTACAAAGGTCCTACACGTTTACTACAAACAATTTTATTGTAACATGGTGTAGATCGAGCCGCGAGTGAGGGGGATGCATTTAATATCGTCTAGGGATGACGAATAGGCAGAAAAAATGCCCGTCTGTCCGTCCCGTCATTTTTTTCTAAACGGCTACACCGACCACCCTAAATTTTTTTTCCCTGGAAGGTGCATATGTCCAATTATTTAAGTTCAAACATGAGCAAAATCAGTCAAATGGTTCCGGAGATGTAGTCGAAGGAGTGTCCAAAAACATGGATTTTTTAGGGTCGGTGAAACTTTTTCGCAAATATGTCAGCAAGTATAGCGCGGAAATTGTTCATTTCGGTGTCAAATGAAAGCATTTGATTGATAATAATTTTATTGTCTACTATTTTCTAGCTGACATGGAAAAAGAGTGACTATGACTGCTGTCATAGCCCTCGTTAAAAAACCATGAAAACGTTACAATATATAAATAACATTAATAACATTAACATAGAACAAAAGGAAAATTACAAAAAATTTACAAACAAAAAGTAAGAAAACATCAAAAATATTACGTCAAAATCAACATAACGAAAGTCACAAGAATAAATAATTTATGAACCTATGTCAAAGACATAGATCGTCAAAGAAAAACAAAAATGTCATAATGATATAATTGCCAAAATGGCGTCGTCAAAAATATAAAAAAAGAAAAGAAAATTCGAAATTTCAAAGTAGCATCTGAGGCGTCGTCAAATACGTTGTCGTAACAATGTAGATGTCAAAAATATCAGCCATCATGTCATAAATAAGTAAATTGCCAAAGTGACGTCGTCAAAAATTGAAAAAAAAAAGAAAAGTCGAAATTAGAAAGTAGCATCTAAAGCGTAGCCGTCATCAAATACGTTGTCATGGAGACGATGTAGACGTCAAAAATTTCAGCAATCAAGGTGATGTTCTGCATAAACAAAAATAATAATTTAACTTTTTGAAAAGCTTAGAAAAGACGTAAAAGGTAATCACCGGGAAAGTGCTTTCGGATTTAAGTAGTCATTGTGTAAAGAAAGCACCAAAACAAACACATTATCCAACCATACCAAAAGTTTGGAATACCGAATAGTCTAGTTTGTGCACTTCGTTTCTAAAATAGCGAGATGGAAGTGTAGGATCGACGTGACTTGCGGCAAGATTAAACAACCGACATGCGAAGTTGAATGGTGAAAATTGAGAATATTCATGATCGCTTCCGGTGATTCTAATCAATGAAGATCTTCGTAAGACATGTGCACCATCGTTCAGAATAATCCTATTTCGGATAAATTGAGAGTTCAACTTTCCAGTCAGGACATCATGGATGAAAAAGATCGCTGCGTTGGTTCGGCGCCTTAGTAAGGATTTAAGGTTTAGTTCAGCACACCTATCAGCATATGGACGAATCCAATAGGAGTCGGTATCTCCTTCAATCCGACGGTCACGGTTGGCATAAAGAACGAACTGTCTTTGAACACTCTCTATAGATTGAATGTGAACCGCGTGATGAGGTGCCCAAACCGTACTAGCGAATTCGAGATGCGAACGAACTATGGCGGAGTAAAGCATTTTGGCTGTTCCGACGTTAAATCTCCCATAGCACTGCCGTTTTACAAATGAAAGCATTGACATAGCCTTCTTTATAGTGAGTTCTAAGTGGTCATTAAAGGAATACTTGTTATTATATGTGACTCCGATGTCTTTTGTGCTGTGAACACGATTAATCAGGTTGCCGTTCATATGATATTCTGCCAAGATTGGAGAACGCTTCCGGTATATGCTAATCACCTTACATTTACTGGAGTTGAGTTCAAAATCGTTGTCGGAGCACCATTTCACAAAATTATTGATTGATTCTTGCATGAAGTGAGTATCATCGATGGTAGAAATGCTGTTGTGAACTAGCTTTTTGTCGTCTGCAAGATTAATGTCTCTAGTGGGACCAGGAGCACCATCAGAATCGTTGAAGTAGATTACGAATAAAAGAGCAGCCAGTATTGAGCCTTGACCGATTCCAGAAAGAACATCAATTATATCAGATTTGACTGAATTTATCTTCACCATCTGTTTCCGACGCGATAAGAAGGAGCAAAACCAGAGTAGAATTGAATTGCAAAGTTGGTATTTCTCATCTAACATCTTCTTTACCAGTCGAACAGATCGTATAACATCGAAGGCTTTGTGGATATCTGCGAGGAATATGTCCGTTTGTTCGCTGTTTTTGAAAGAATCGTGGACCAAAATTGATAATTCCATCAAATTAGATTCGACTCTCCTACCCGGGAAAAAGCCATGTTGAGTAGGTGATGACTGTGGGAAAATATTGAATTTTAGCTGCTCCGAAACTATCATCTCGAACGCCTTAGCAAAGTTTGGAGACAAAGACACACCACGGTAGTTACCAACATCAGCTTTCTTGCCGGATTTGAATACTGGTATCAAATGACCCATCTTCCACAAATTTGGATAATAGCATTCCAGCAGTGATTTTGTGTAAATGATTGATAGAGGTCGAGATAGCAATTCTGAAAATTCACGGAGGAATAACGGCGACATTTTATCTGGACTAATCCCCTTACTGAGGTCCATACTCAACAAGGATTTTTTCACAATATCCTCATTGACTGTGATGTTCGAAAAACCTGTATCGTCTCTTGAGTGAATGAAAGATAGCAGTTCGGCCATTTTCTGGTCGTCGTCGGGGTATTGCTTGTATACGGAAGCAAAGTATTTAGCAAACAGGTTTCAGGTTTTTCAACATCATTTGTCGCAATTTCGTCGCCGAAGGACATCTTTCCGGGTAAACAACTTTTCTTATATTTGGAATTGATATAGTTCCAGAACTTTTTGGGTTGTTTCTTGTAGTTCATTGCAAGGTCACACATAAATTCATTGTATAGATCGTCACGATATTTCTCGAATTTGACTTTAGCTGCTAAAAATGATGATTTATCTGCATTGCCTGAGTTTTTAGATGTGTTGAGGTATTTCTTGTATTCACGGTTCCTTCGATTTTTCAGGTTGATTAGTTTACCATCAAACCATGCCGGATGATTCGTCGTACGAAGCGATGCCTTTGGAATAAGCATATCAAAAATCTCATAGCATTTGGCATAGAGTGCACTGAGCATTTCATCTAAGTTCTTCTCAAAGAATAACTCATCGAAGTTAACTTTTGCGAGTTCTTCACGAATTGAATCGTATGGTGCTTTCCTGAAGCAATAAATCTGCTCAGAAGATGGAGATTCAGTATAGGTAGCAGGTTCACATTCAATAAGGCATTGAGTCTGGAGCGCGGTCTTGGGATGAATCTGGTATCATTGGTAAATCAGCTGGATTGACAACAAACAGTTCCGGCATGTTAGTGTAGACTAAGTCGAGAACATTCTGGGATGAGTTCTGTATGTCTGATATTTGAAAAAGTCCGCAACTTAGAAGAGATGAAGTAATTTCTCTCGCAATATTAGCTTGTACAGACTCAGAGTCTCCAATGATTGGAAGAAAATCGAAACCGTCTTCGTTTGCAGACCATTTAACCGAGGACATGTTGAAGTCACCAATGGCAAGGAAGATATCGTTGTGATTTATCATTGAGTGAACAGCCAAAATGGCCTTTAAATGTGCTGAGTACACTTCTTCTGTAGAACCATATTGTATATATAAACCATATATATATATTTTAGAGTTGGTTGATCTAAGATGAATTTTAATGCAAACGGCTTCCAGTAGATCTAATTCAGGAACTTTAACAAGTTCACTGTCGTATTTTGAGTCGACGGCGATTAGTACACCACCACCTTTACTCGTATCTCGTAGACCGTACAACGAGGATCGAAGAACTCAGCATCAAATTTATTCTTATTTAACCAAGTCTCTGACAAGACAATAAGGTCATAGTCACAGGTTGCTGATCTCACAAAACTGGAAATCGGGTCAGTGGTTCTTAGTCTATATTTCCTCAACTATGCAATATGGAGATTTACTGTTAAGGGCAAAGTTGTAGAGAATTAAGTTTTAGTGAACGCGCGTCTACATGGTTTTCCTGAAAAATATCCCAATCCTTGGAATTCAGCTTCAGGAAATCAGGAGGGATGACTAATATCTCTAGACTTTAGACAGTTGAAAAGTTGCTTCCGAAAGAAAATTTGTAGAAAATACAATTTTATTTCAGGGTTTTTTGTAATATTTTCAATGATTTTATTTAGGGTTTTAAGGAAAAATGGGACGGGTGGTTCAGTGGTGAACCCACTGGACTTCCACCGAGAACGCCCGGGTTCGATCCCCGGAACGAGGAATTTTTCTCTAAGAAATTATAGATTGTACGACGTCCCTAAGTTGACCCAGGCTTCGTAAATTGCGTTATTCGATGCCCGTACTCACAAACATATGACGTCACTCATATGTGGTCGCTGGTACACGCGAAGAACAATTTGGACTGAAACACGTGGTTGGCATTTCTGTACTTCTGCTGCTGCTGCATCATAGATGGAGCCAATGACAGAGCAAGAAAATGTGAATGATGACACCCAGAAAAAAGCGACATCTGTGGTTCACAAGCCTATGTCATTGTCCCGAAAAAAGTCATCGCCTGATGGCCGAACTGTTGGTATCGTAGGAAGGTTACAATACCAACAGTTCGGATTAAACATCAAACTGTACGATAATACAACACATTCTCAACATGCTACTTAGTACATAATTACCAGATGTAATACATGAAGTTAGTATGAGATATAAATGTTAGTATACGTAGTGAACTGTGAAAAATGAAATGTAGTACCTAAGATGTTAATACCACAAGAAATAATAATAAAATAAGGAAAAATGACACCATGCCGGAATATATCCACTTGGGTAACTTGGGTAATTTCTGTAGGTCGTTGGAATTCTGATAGTTTTAGAAACTTTGCAACGATGGAACGTTTGCATTTTCGAAATTTATTTTTAAACGATGCAAAAATACAATTAGAACAACAAATTGTTCTACGACATGCATCGAAAATTCTTTGCTGATTTTATATTTTAGTTTCAGTACATTTTCCAATTTCGAATTTTTTATGAAGCAACACTTGACCAGCAAAAATAGTCTTTTTCGTGAGAGAATCACTAAAAATTACATGCGAAGAAAAGAGATAGATATAGTCAAGTATAGTAATTTTCGCGTGTGACAAATCTTTGAAATCAGAAAATAATTAATTAAAAATACAAAACGTCATAATTTTGCCATAGCGAAGAACAATTTTTTGCTCAGAATAATATTTCCTACAAAAAATGTTTTCCATGCAAACGGCTCATTTGCAATTCTGATAAGTTCTTACATATTTGCAAATCTGTTCGGTTTGCCACACTTATTCTGATACGTACGATCACGATTTCTTCAGATAATGTTTGGCGATGTTAGAAATTCAACATAAAAAATTTGAAAATCCTCAAATTTATTGACAATCTTCAAAAAAATCCTTTGAAGGGCAAGAAAATCCTCGAAAATCAAAAGAAAATTCCTAAAAATCGTGAAAAATGCTTGAAAATGCTTAGAAATCGACAAAGGAAATCAAAGAAAATAAAAAAATCGATTTAGAGAGGTAATCGAAGGGTTCTCCTTAAAGCCATAAGTCGGTCCTAGCCCAAAATTTTTGTTAGATGGTTTAATTACTCGAGTAAATGAGGGGACAGGCTTCCGGAAATTTTCACATAAAAGCCGGGTAAATGGCTAAGTGACTCGAGTAAATGCCATACAATCGGGTTAAGGTGGGAGACACTGTTTCGCCGAGTCGTTCGAACATTTTTCGCCATGGATGTATGGGTTGGGAAGGCATTCATTACACCACCGCTACCATCTGGACATTACTTGCAATAACATTAGCCTTATAGGGATTCGTACGGGTCGGTTTTGTGTATTCAAATGATTTGATTGCTAGGATAATGTAGTGACATTGCACAATAACAAATATAGTATAATTATGTAGGGTAATTGAGCGCGTAGATTAAAGCAGAAAATTTTTGCAGATTTTTCTGTTCCAATTCAATGAAATGGTTTGATTGTTGAAGCAGTTCACAGTTAGTAACAATTCGTTTAAGAGATCAGATTTAACAGAATTGTGATATTTCATCCAATGATCCAACTATTAAAATGGAGAATTTTAAAATGATTGTATCAATTGCTTTAGTTACCTTTGCTGTTACAAAGATTTCGTCAAAGGTAAGTCCCTCTCGATTGTTTGATAGAAATAATAAAGATTTTCAAGTGTAAATTCTCAAGGAATTATATGATATCCATCCAAAGACAATGATTTGCAAAATTTTGGACAAGCAACTTGTGGCAAAATTCACTTGCAAGTCAAAAAATTTAAATTCAACAGCCAACATTGGATCCAAAGAACTTATCTTTCAACCAGGTGTTGTGATTACCAATGCATATGTAAGGCTTACAAATGTAACTTCTGTACAAACTATGAACGATAAGAAAGGAAGTTGCGAAGGGGGGGGGGGGGGGGGACTTTAAAAAATTGTTTAAAGTTTTTGTTGAAACTTTTCTTGAAATGTTTTAACGAAAATTGTTTTTTTAACAACGTGACGCAAGTCCTCGTCCCTTCTTCCAAAACAACTGATACCAATTTGGGTGACGCTTACAGCTTCGAAACGCAAAAAATTCTTTTGAAATATTTTCACTTTTGATTAAAAAAATGCGTCACAAATGCCGGACCCCCCTGGAGTACGGGTAGGAGAAAGTCAAAACTTACCTGCATATAAAGTTCCGCCGTCTAAGAAACAAAATTTTTTCTATGTGGACTTGCTTTGCGGGTGCATATGTCATATGACATGTCATTCCTCTTTGTTTATGCATCGTTTTGACAGATGTCAAATGCGGCGAGCTTCAGTACGTCTGCATTGGGCTTGGTTACGCCCTGCAGGCGGACTTACGTTCATGGAACTCTGACCCAAACTCCGCTAGGAGCTCCTCTTCTTAGACCCCGCATTGAGCTATATTACCCCCTTGACCAGCAGCTCCTTTACACCGCTTTTTTTCCTTGGGCTGTGTTTCGACCTCATAGCACAGTTATTACGGTGAATAGAGAAATGCATGTCCCTTTCTATTTATACAATTTTGTATGTTAACTGAAGAGAATTCGTTTCCTGTCGGGGACCGAGAAACGGAAAGTACGAGAAATTGAAGAAAATTTACTGGGAAACTAGAATAATTTCTTATGTTATTTTCAGAGAAGATAAAGATATAACATAACTTTTCCTCAAAAACTGTACAAAACAGTTTCTCACGACATTTGTATTTTTCACTTCTTTCAAGTTCGAAATAGGTGTAAGGAAACTCCAAATTATCAGAGGTTGCCGTGATTCAACATCGTATCTTTAGACATAGGTGCGCGTATTCAAAATCTACAATCGATTAGACCACCTCTGTCATTAATCGCGACTTTCCGACTAACCCTTGCATATGTACTCTGGAATAGACGGATATGAGAAAGCAGATGAGCTAGCGAAGCTAGGTTATAAATCTGTCAACAACGGACAGGAGCCGTTCAATCCCATATCGCAGCCACTATATGACAAGGCTTTAAAGGAATGGACGTAGTAAGACGCAAACAAGCATTGACACGCTTACGAGGAAATGGTACACACACACACGAAAAAAATTCTTCCCAGGGGGCAATCGGATGGACGAAGGAACTGTTGCACATGGATCGGAATCGGATAAGTAGATTTGTGGGAGCGACCACCAGACATAGTCACTTGCCAAAAATGGGTACCGTTAGTTATCCCAAATGCACCACATTATTTGTGAATGTCCGAATTTCTCTCTGTCGAGGCATAGGAGGTGGTCATGAGATCGGACCGCTGGATGTGTCGATGTAAGGGACCATCCATAAATTACGTACGCTTTTTTCAGTGCTGTCAGCAAATTTAAATCAACAATAACTTGAAAAATATTCACTTTTAAGACGTCAAATGTATCGCCGACCCCCCCATTTAGAGGGGCAGTTTGGGGGGGGTCGGCCATACATTTGACGTCTTAAAAGTGAATATTTTTCAAGTCATTGTTGATTTAAATTTGCTGACAGCACTGAAAAAAGCGTACGTAATTTATGGATGGTCAGCCGAAGCTAGCGTCTTGGAGATAGAAGAGCTCATTGAGTAAGGTCGTGCAAGGAAGTGCTGAAAATCGTTTTTTAGCTATAACTCGAACGAAGTTGATTCGAATAAAAAAATTTTTTGGCACGATTTTAGGTCTTGAAACGACAAAAATTTTAACTATATACTTGACTAGGTAGAAGTTGATGGTCGGCCGTTATTATATATGGGTTTTCGAATTTTAGCTCCGGAATGACAATACTTAGAGAGTTTGTTTGTTCCTAACGATTACAGAGTTTGACAAGGAGAATTTTTTGGAATCATAAGAAAATGGCTGCCGGCTGTCAAAGTGGCGCCATCTTGAATTTTGTGAATACTCAAAAATGCTATCTTCTAAATTAGAATACCTAGACACCAAAATATTGCAGGATAACGGGCGTATCCAGCCTGAGCTTTAACCGCACGACCCCTATGGGTGCGGAATTGAGGTACGCCCAATTAACGCGAGTCACCGAAGTGACTCTATCTATTGCGGCGGGTTTGCGTAACCCTCCGCGACGTAGATGAGGCCCGAATTACTATCATGTCTCTACTGAATTCTCGCCAACCTGGTTGCCCAGGAAGGACTAGGGGTTTTGTCACCCATTTCTAAGCGCAAGCTGTTTGGACGCAGCTCACTATCTACCACAGCCCCCGCGTTGCAGCGCCACTAGGCATCTCAACCAAGTGTTGGGGCCGGGTACGGTCATATCGGATGACACACTACACCCGGGGGCTCCCCCAACCCCGCGGTACCGAATTTACCCTCGGTGGGGGCTTTCGCGGTAAGGCTCTTAACCAGACCACTTCGGTAGGGATGTACGCAACCACCCCAGGCACCGCTGGGCCAACTCAGGAAGCCGGGGTGTCGTCACTCACCAGTGGACCAACGAGTCGAAGCAAGCTACGAACGTTGGCGACCCACCCCTGCGGCCAGAATACCTAGACAGTTGGTTTCTTCGGCAGAGTTATAGAGATAGGTGAGTAGAATTTTTTGGGATCCTAAGAAAATGGCTGCCAGCTGTCAAAGTGACGCCATCTTGGAATTTTTGCTATCTTCTGAATTAGAATAGCTAGAGAGTTGGTTCCTTCGGGAAAGTTCGATAGATGACTTGAGCATCATTTTGATGAATAGAAAGTGGGGTCGTCGAGGCGCGGAAGTTGGCCAAAATTGAGGCGAAAGTTTGCGCCAAAAATTTTTTTTTCGTCGGAATCGATAGATATTGAGTTCGGCGTCATTTTGATGAATAGAAAGTGGGGTCGCCAACGCGCGGAAATTGGTCAAAATCGAGACGAAATTTTCGCCAAAATTTTTTTTCCTCGAAATCGATAGATATTGACTTCGGCGTCATTTTGATGAATAGAAAATGGGGTCGCCGACGCGCGGAAATTGGTGAAAATCGAGGTGAAAGTTTTCCGCAAAATTTTTTTTTTTTCGTCGAAATCGATTTATTTTGGCTTGGGCATCATTTTGATGAATAGAAAAAGGGGTCGCCGAGGTGCAGAAGTTGGTCAAAATCGGAGGTGTTCAAATGGTCACGAAACCAAAACAAAACAAAAAACTTCCAAAACTACTGATATCCCAACAAAAAACTCTTAAAAGGCAAAGTGTGACGCAGTCCCTAATGTCCACTTCCAAAATTAATTATATCAGCGGAGGTGACGCTTACGCTGAAAATACGCAAGAAATGACGATGCAAAAAAAAAACTTTAAAAAATTCAAATGTTTGAAATTGCGTCACAAATGCCAGAGCCAACGACGAAATAATTTTTCTGTGCTTTCAGTTTTTACATAGCAAACATTTGACCTCATTGATGCCTGACTTTTGAGGATAACTTTTTTACTCATCATCATCATCATCAAACTTTATAGACCGTTAGTACCTTCCGGTGTGAGGTCTTTCTGTCGCAACCCCAGATTGGTGAACTATCGTCCTCCATGCCCTCCTATCGCCCGCCAAGGAGATGGTTTTTTCGCCCAG
>CM055406.1:103708217-103733217 GCA_029228625.1 Pseudolycoriella hygida
CCCGATGACAATATGAAGGAAGTATTTTATCTGTGATTTTTTTTTTGTGATTCTTTGTAATTCTTGATATTTTTGTTCTAATGCTGCAATAAATTTTAAATTCTTAACACCAACGTTACTCCCAAATTTCTTGACAATGCTGCTATCACCATTGAGAGCGTATTTACTAATGCCGTCAATAAACATGTTCCTACAACCACAAAAATTCGTCAACAGTTTATTCCATCTCTGGAAACTCGCACACTACAATGTAGATCTCGACGTCTTCAGCGTGCTCGTTTTAATCTGGGTAAAGACGGCCCCACTCACATGCGTTCAAAATTGTCTACTGAAATCCGTTTGCTTCGAAATATGATCACCAATTCTATTTCTCATGACACTAACTGCTATTTTGGTAACCTTTATGACTCCGTAGATACGGTTCGCGATTCATACAAATTCATTCGGAAATTCACTGGAATTAGGTCAAAACCATCTCAGACATCTGGGCTTTTCTCTGACTCAAGCAAAACCACTTGTTTCACTGAACCTTTGGAAATCGCAAACAAACTTGGCGAGTTATTCGCGGCCAACCATTCTCTTACTTTTCACAATACATCAATGAACACTCTTCCGGCTACTATTGACAATCAATTTATCGCTTCGTTACCGTGTATTAGTTTCGATGATAGCATTTTTCCAAATATAGAAACTGACGCCGAATTAGCTGCAATCAATGAGATTATGCCTGCTGCTTCCTCTGGTTTACTCACTTCGTCCGAGGAAATGTTTGATGTTATTGAATCCAGGCCCAATAAGAAATCTGCCGGTTGTGATGAAATGCCTTTTCCTCTAATAAAGCGTTTCTCATCAGCGAACGTCTTATTTCTGACCACCTTCTTTAATCATTGTATTGCTTGTGGTCACTTCCCTGATGTCTGGAAAAATGCCATCATCACTCCTATTCCCAAACCGGGCAAGGATGCTTCGATACTCTCAAATTGGCGACCTATTTCTCTATTGACATGTTTGTCAAAAATTTATGAAAAGGTCGTCATGAAGAGGCTTACCAAAATCATTTCTACGATGCCAATATTACAGACTCAGTTTGGTTTTCTTGCTAATCATTCCACGGAGCATGCTTTAGCTCGCATTCAATCTGATATTGATGATGGACTAAATCGGGGGTACATCACTTCCATGATGTGCATTGATCAGAGGGCGGCTTTTGATGTCACATGGCATATGGGTCTTATTCACAAGATGTGCAAATTGGGTATAAACCCATTTTTGATTAAAATAATTCAAAGTTTTCTGGCCAATCGCCGTTTCAAGGTTCGGCTTAACGATTCTGTTACTGATGACTTCGACATGCCAGCTGGCGTACCTCAGGGTAGTGTTTCTGGCCCTACTTTGTTTAATCTTTATATTTATGATTTGCCGCTAAGCGATAAACTTGTTTGCACTCAGTTTGCCGATGATACCACCTACCATTGCGTTCACAATAATCCTAAATTAATACAAACCACTTTTAATGCCTTCATTGTTAAGCTATGTAATTATTTTAGGGAGTGGAAAATGGCTTTAAATGCATCCAAGACTGAGTTTATTAATATTGTTGGCCAATGTAGAGACACAAGTCGAAGACTCAGGAAGGATGCCAAAAAAATGAAAATTGTTGTAAATGGAATCAGAATTCGTCATGCTAAATCTGTTCGGGTCTTAGGTTTGCATTTTCAGTCTAATGCTCGTTTCAATAATCATATCGCCATAAGACTGAAAAAGGCTGGAACTGCTAGATATTTTTTGAATCGTTTTTTTAAAAGACGGGCAATTCCTATAAACTGTATGTAAGGCCGATTTTAAGATATGCTTCACCTATATGGTGCAGACAGCCACATACATCTTCACATCAAATGGAACTTATTAGGACTTTTGAAAGGTCAATATTAAGATCAACCACTAACTCTTTCAGAGATAGGGGTACCTTTAAACATATAAACTCCTCTTGTTTGTATGAAAAAGCCGCCACCAAAAGGATTGATCGTTTTATGGTCGATCGTAGCGTTAAGTTTTATGCCGGGTTGGCCAATTCATCTAATCCCAAGTTCAAAAGTATTATTCGAAATCGTCCACTGGGGCGATACCCACCAATAAACTATCTTCATGCTATGCATGAAGATGGTTTATTGGTTTGTAACGATCAAATTTCTATTTTCAATACCCGATACAACGGGCGTGATGAGTTGGTTTACTCGATGAACCAGTGAAGGAAATTTTGTCTTAATTTATTTATGATGTTAGTTTGGTTTTTATTTTTATTTTTCCTTCTCCTAACTGGTTAAAGATTCTTAGTTAAGTGTCTCCATAGTTAATTGCCTGACAAAGCCTGATGGGCTACTGGCTCAATGTAATGTTTGTGATATTCTTATGTTTTATTAAATAAAGCAACTTAAACGAAAAAAAAAAAAAATAGAGTAGACTAAATATCGAATGAACTATCGTAGAACAATGTGCTGCGTTCATTTTGTTATTTCATTTGTCGATGTTATAATAACGCAATCCATGAACGGTGCTTTTAGCTCAGGGAGCAATGCTGTGGTGTTATAATCTGATTTTTTTTTCCAGAATTTCCTGTTCAAATCCTAGTTTTTGACAATTTTTTTTTTTAATTTTTTTTTGCGTTGCGTGCATTCCCATCAAATAACGTCTATTAATTTTAATATAGATACTCTTATAAAAATGAACTGGCATAATGTTTCACCAAAATCCTTTTGGGCAAAATTTAATTATTTTGTTTATGTTCTAAACAAAATCAACGACATATGAACTTTTTGAATCGAGTAGCCTTGTTATGCCCTTACAACTAAGTGTTTGATTTCTAATCGTTGATCGTTACATGAATCGGTGGGATAATGGTTAGCGTACAGGACGCAGGCTGTGAATGTGCTAGGTTCAAATCGCGGTATGGAGATAGTTTTTTTTTCTTTATAAAAATAAGAAGAGTTCATTCTGAATGAACTGGACCATAATGGCTCATTACGTAGGTCGCACCATTACTGCCTAGCATGTTAAATTGCATCTACATAGCAATGAACCCGCAGCGTATACTCAACGTACCGTGTGCGTACACGTTAAAATATTTAATTTCGAAAATTATTGTTTTCGCCATGGAAAAAACAGAAATAGAATATCTGCATTTAACAGAAGTTCAAAAGAAAGCGAGAATGGTTTTTTCTAATAAATATTATAGCTTAGACTGGAGTAGTCTTTATGGGATCGAACAAAAAAAATGGTATCGAAATGTTTGGTGTGATTAGTGAATTTGATGGATGCACTTTTCGTGCAATCGGTCGTCCGTTGAACGCTCATCAATACGTTTCCTTTTTAGACAATGTAATTTATCCAATGTGGAAGAAAAACGAAAACTTGATATTTATGCATGTAAGAAAGCTGAAATTTATTTTAAAAATTTGAAGGTAATAAATTTCTGTTTTCTTTTCCACATTAGGACAAAAGACAATCTTGCTTGAGTATTTTATGGCGAGCTATTCATCCGAAAGCACAATTTCTCTACTGGCCGACTGTCATGAGCGATCTAAATCCATTTAATAAGATATGGGCTAATTTTAATGACAAACTTGCAGCAGAATTTAATGACAATTATTTGACGGAATTTCACTCAAGTTGGGAACATACGAGATTGGATTTTGATAACTTTCATTCGATGTATGAAACGATGCACTACAGCTTGCAAAAAATTATTGAGAGTTGTGGTGAATTTGTTTTTGGCGTGTAATACTTGTATTTGCATAAATAATAAGAAGCAAATAGCTTGAACGTTATGATTTTTTTTATTTTGAATTCTAACCCATTACCAGAAAAACTTACTGTTATTATAAAAATATAAATTATCAATTATAAAATTATAACTTTTTAAAATAGTAAATCATAAATTATGAAATAGTAAACTCATAAACTAACATAACCAAAAACCCGTACGTATCAGAATAGATGTGACAAACAGAGTAGATGTGGCAAAGTGACTCGAACGTACCTAAATATACAAATAAGCAAACAATCCAACGTTTTCTGTTTTTTTATAACTGTAAGAATTTCAAAGATCCATAGAAATTACCCAAGGTAATGTCAAAGGCCCTACCGAAGTACGTCTCTAGAAAATCTAGAAAAGCTTATATCCAAGGACTACATCGTTTTTCCCTAAAACCCAGAAACAAGTGTTGTCTCAAATTTTATTCTCTACAACTTTGCCTTTGGAAGCAACTTTCTACCTCTCATAGTTCTGGAGATTCGGGTCATCCTGCCCAATTATGGAAGTGGCCATATACCAGGATTGGGCCATATTTCCCCAAAACCCTGAAACACGTGTTCGCTTAAATTTAATTCTCTATATCTTCGCCTTTGGAACAAACTTTCTAACTCTCATAGTTCTGGAGATCTGGGTCATCATCATGAATAGCTCGCCATAAAGTACTCAAGCAAGATTGTCTTTTGTCCTAATGTGAAAAAGCAATAGTAATTTGGATGACAAGGGATGAAAGTAAGAAAATTCAAACCCGTGTGAAGTTTGCAGCCCGAACCGAAGGTGAGGTCGGCAATCACACGGTTTGAATTTTCTTACTTTTGTCCCGAGTTATCCATACTATTTTTTATCACAGAGACAGCGGAAGGTTTGTACTTTAGCCACACTGATGCATTCTGAATATAGTACTTTTCACGAAAATGATTGGGTTTGAACGCACAAAAATGCAATATTCCCATTTGCGAACAACATCACTGAATAACACTGTTGTCACTTGGCAAGGACTTAAATTATTTGAATTAAGTCAACACAACACAACATTATTCCCATCATTGTTTCCATTATAATATAAAAAAATATTTGCTTAACAGCCAATAAAATATATGAATCCGTCAATGAAAACACAGCAAACAATAACTTTACAAAATAACAACAAACTTACTTTGACGCCATATTTCATGGTTAACATTGATTCCCTTTACGACGTCGTGTTAAGTAAATCAGAAAAAATTTGTTAGGAAGTGATTATAAATGCTCTAATATTATTAAACCAGAAACAACCGCTGGTTAATATGTAGCGCTCAAATTCAAAACCACTTCTGTGATGGCAACCTTCTTTCTGTCAAGTGAACAAATTTTAGTAGTTCATTGACGCAAAGAGGGACGAAAGTTGTTCATTTGTAATATTTTCGTTCTCTTGGCTTCCTTCTTTTTCGCTGCCTCTGTGATAAAAACAGAAATTTATTACCTTCAAATTTTTAAAATAAATTTCAGCTTTCTTACATGCACAAATATCAAGTTTTCGTTTTTCTTCCACACTGGATAAATTACATTGTCTAAAAATGAAACGTATAGATGAGCGTTCAACGGACGATCGATTGCACGAAAAGTGCATCCATCAAATTCACTAATCACACCAAACATTTCGATACCATTTTTTTTGTTCAATCCCATAAAGACTACTCCAGTCTAAGCTATAATATTTATTAGAAAAAACCATTCTCGCTTTCTTTTGAACTTCTGTTACATGCAGATATTCTATTTCTGTTTTTTCCATGGCGAAAACAATAATTTTCGAAATTAAATATCTTATTAGATGTTTTACATGTTCACTGGTGCAGATCTGATTATCAAATTACGAAATTCTTTAGCTGACTCTTATATTTATGTAAAGCATTGCAAAGCTGACTACGAGCAAATGCCGTCAATATTCGTTACGTATAATTATAAATTGTAATTTCGTAATTATTATTTGTATATGGATATTTTTTATAATTTATAATTATAATTTTATAATTTGTAATTACATATGATATAAAATATAATATATATAATTTAAAATTTATTATATATATACAAGTTATAAAATTATAAATTGACTGATACAGACATAAGAGCTGAGCGAGTAATTCGTTAGTCGATCCTCAGTTGTTCGTGAGTAAACTTCTCCGTAATAATAAAATTATAAGTGGACCGATATAAATACGAGAGCTGATCGAGTAATTTCGTTAGTCGATTCGCAGCGCTCAATTGATAAACATGTACGCCAAGTAATATTGTACTCAATATTTACTACAAATGACAAAATTTTAATTATATTTTTACATTATAAATCATAAAATTATCATTATAAATTATAAAATTATAATTACAAATCCTTAAATTACAGGAGAAGAATCGTAAGATTGTGCAACGTTTCGTTTTAACTCGTTTAACCGAAAAACCAAGTTTTACATGCACAGAATGCAAGCGGATACGTGAAAAAAGAGATAAAAGAGAAATAAGAAAGATGCACAAGCTTATGATTCTCTTCCTGTATAATTTATAAAATTACAATTGTATTTTTTTTTTTGAAGTTTATAATTATGATTTTATAATTTATAAATTATAAAATAAACATAACCAAAGACCCGTACGTATCAGAATAGATGTGACAAACAGAATAGATGTGGCAAAGTGACTCGAACGTACCTAAATATACAAATAAGCAAACAATCCAACGTTTTCTGTTCTTTTATAGCTGTAAGAATTTCAAAGATCCATAGAAATTACCCAAGGTAATGTCAAAGGCCCTACCGAAGTACGTCTCAGATCATTCAAATCTAAAAAAGCTTATATCCAAGGACTAAGTCGTTTTTCCCTCAAACCCAGAAACACGTGTTATCTAAAATTTTATTGTCTACAACTTTGTCCTTGGAAGCAACTTTCTACCTCTCATAGTTCTGGAGATCTGGGTCATCCTGCCCAATTATGGAAGTGGCCATATACAAGGATTGGGCCGTATTTCCCCAAAACCCTGAAACACGTGTTCGCTTAAATTTAATTTTAATTTTTCGCCTTTGGAACTAACTTTCTAACTCTCACAGTTCTGGAGATCCAGGTCATCCTGCCCAATTATGGAAGTGGCCATATACATGGATTGGGCCGTATTTCACCAAAACTCTAAAACACGTGTTCCCTTATTTTAAATTCTCTACAACTTCGCCTTTGGAACCAACTCTCTAACTCTCATTGTTCTGGAGATCTGGGTCATCCTGTCTAATTATGGAAGTGACCATATACCAGGATTGTGTTACATTTCCCCAAATCCCTGAAACACGTGTTCGCTTAAATTTAATTCTCTATAACTTCGCCTTTGGAACCAACTTTCTAACTCTCATTGTTCTGGAGATCTGGGTCATCCTGCCTAATTATGGAAGTGCCCATATACCAGGATTGTGTCACATTTCCCCAAAACCCCGAAACACGTGTTCGCTTAACTTCAATTCTCAATAACTTCGCCTTTGGAACCAACTTTCTATCTCTCATAGTTCTGGAGATCTGTGTCATCCTGCCCAATTATGGAAGTGGCCATATACCAGGATTGGACCATATTTCCCCAAAACCCTGAGACACGTGTTCGCTAAAATTTGATTCTCTACAACTTTGCCTTTGAAAGTAAGTCTCTGTATTGCGTATTTAAGCAAATACTGAAAAAAAACTGTCTCTTATCATTTTGGGCAGAGAAATTTATTTTCGCCCATTCCATGGCTCCCAGTGCCCAGACCTGTGACCCGATTCCAACAAAAAAAAATTCCCCAGTTTTCTGGCATCAAATGCTTTCATTTGACACTAAATTGTAACATGGGGTAGATCGAGGTGGGAGTGGGGGGGGGATGCATCTATTATCGTCTAAATATGACGAATCAGCAATAAAAAAATGTCCGTCCGTCTGTCCGTCCGTCCGTCTGTCCGTCCGTCCGTCTGTCCGTCCGTCTGTCCGTCCGTCCGTCCGTCCGTCTCCACTTTTTTTTCCAAACGGCTCAACCGACCAGCCTAATCTTTTTTTCCCTGAAAGGTACATGCCTCCCATGATTCAAGTTGGAAGATGAGCAAAATCGATCAAGTGGTTCCGGTCGAGGAAGTGACCAAAAACATGGTTTTTCGAGGGTCGGTGAAACTTTTTCGCAAATATCTCAGCAAGTAAAGCACGGAAATTCCTTATGAAAGCATTTGATGTCGCAAAACTGGGAAAAATTTTTTGTGGGAATCGGGTCGGGGGTCTGGGCACTGGGACCAGTGGAATGGACAAAATTGAGTTTCTTGGCCATAAGCTGTGATGCACGAGATTCGAATTTTGGGGTTTATTTACCAAAATGCCCCGAGATGGGATTAGCTAATATTTTATGAATGAAACTCACGTTACTTTAAATATAACTCACTGACCGTCACCGTTTAATTCATGAATGCACTTTAGACAATCTCTTAATTTACTGATCGCAAAATACTCGCGCGCGTTATCGAGCTGAAATAAACCGAACGTTTTGAAGTGACTGTTTCTATTCGTCTCCTCTACCAGCACGGGTATTTATGTGTTGCGTAAAATGCAGCCCAAGCTCGTCTTTCGTTAGATCTCCAATATCTTGTGAAATACCGTCGCCTGCCGATCCCACAGGCTTCGTGTAGATAAGTTTTTTCCTCAATGCATTTCGTAATATGGGCATTGTGGACGCATTTTTATGAGAAAAATACAATGCATGAAGCATTTGATGTCAGGTGGAGCGTCATTGTACATATCTACTGTGGAGTTCACCAGTAGAGTACTGACGGGTAGCCTGTACGTCAATATTCCACGTATTGTGAACACGATAATATCCCGGGGGGGTGACGGGGCGGGATATCCAGAAATATCGTCCCCGAGTTAGAAAGAGAGGATTTGGGGGATTGCATTTTACTTGCGCTAGGGCTTACTAGGTAGCGTTAGGCCCGTCTTGGTAGCGAAACTAGGGTAAGGTCGTTGAGAGAGTTTTTTTTCGATTTTTTTTTGTTCTTTGAAAAATTGTTTCGCGAATGCATTCATAAATTTAGCGGCAGGCGGATATTGAGTGCGCTTTATTCCGATTACATTGTTTTGTCTTAATCTAAACAAAAGTTGCCTTGGCATCATTATGATATTTTTTTTCTTATATCTATGTTTGAATCTTAAATCTATTTTTCTATATGATTGTCGATTGTATTTTGGAATAGATTCGTTTAGTTTTAGTTTAATTATAATTTTATATTACTGTTCCCTGTTAAAAATTGTAATATCTTATCATAACTTAGGACTTCGATGGGTGATTCCGAACTTCAAAGCCCGAGTTTCAATATCTGCGCATCGCTTAAGGTTATGCAACTTAAGATTCCCATTAGCTTAGCTCTAGTTTCTCTTGTATAAATTTACATTTTCTGAAATGCTAGGATTACACATGTTCTTATATGCTATATTGAATCATATATGTTTGTGAGTGCCTCTTTGTTTGTCTCGTTAATAACCGTGCGCCGCCGCAAACGCCGTCGAAAAAAGTGTCAAAAAAGTGCGCCGACGCCGCTGTAGAATTTTTAAACATGCGCCGACGCCGAAAGTTAAAAAATTGATGCGCCGCTGCCGAAGGCGCGGTAAAAAATACATTGAAATTTTTATAGTTGATGGCACTGACAACATTACATGCAGCAGGTATTATGAGTTTAGTGAAAAATTCTACTTCTGCGATAATTATTTTCGCGATGAATAACTGCGGCAGCCAATGAGAGGCAAGAATCTTTCGTTGAATTTTTTTATCGAATCGTCCAATTTATTTATGATAAATTCTTACCTGTGACTGAAGTAGAATTTTTCAGTAAGCTCACAATAAAAACGGGAATAAGTAATGTTTTTATGACACGTTACCTGCCGCAGGTAATCTATAAAAGTTTTGGAAAGATTACCTGCCGCCGGTAATGTAATTTACTTGTTGTAGTAGGTAATGCAATTTATTTATATTTCATGCAGGGAGTTGCATGAATAAAACATAATGTTGCTTTGTGATTTTATCTTCACTAGAAGAAGAAAACATTTATTTACAAAATAAAGGTACTGCACTCGTAACGAAGGTTACTCATGAACACAGTGTATCTATCTATCAATTAAGACACTCGTCATACTAACTATAAGCAGAATTTCAATATTTTATCTTTCTTTGTCACACTTCTTGTTAACTATATATATGTTGGTGAATAACATGGATAGTCTTTACTAAAATTAACTCAGATAATTCTTTCAATTTCACTTTGTCCAACTTAAAATTATTGAAAAATTCTATTACACTATAGAATGGTATGCATTTATTGTATATTCCAGCTTTCTCTTCCTGGATTGTATTATCTTGTTCACGGTCATTCGTTTCATATCGAATCGTAGGATAGGATAATGTAAGCTTTTGGTGATTTTGGATCGAAGGTAATGATATCACTTTACCTGGATTTGCCGTCTGTTCGACTGCGTATACTTCTTCATAGCGTTCAAATTTTTTTCCCTAAGTAGTTCAGTGATCGCATTCTTTACACTATGGTGTCGGGCGGCTATCAGAGAGTTGTTTAACGAGCAACTTCCAGTAACATGGGCTATTGTTTCTATCTCTCTGTTACATTTGAGACAGAGGTTGGGAGTGCTGTTTACTCCAGGAACACTGTTCAAATTAGCGTAGTTCGTGCTTAGTTTTATTGCTGCTACCCATTCCGATGAGGAAAGTGTGTTTTTATTATACACAAAGTCGTTACTTGCAGTATATGTTTTGTTTTGTTGTTACCATTACCGAAATGTGTGACCCATATCGAAATGTCATTGACCTCGTAAAATTAGGCAGCTATTGATGTTGATGAACAAATGTGAAGTGAAACCTGTGTTTGATAAAATTTGTAAATTATTGAAATAGATTGGACGAATAGTGCGTCCCCAACATGGATAGATTTAACCAATTCAGAATTGTGTGACGCGGTCGCCAGCTATACAAATTTACCATGAAATGTTTAGATAAGTATTCTGAGTGATTTGTTAAAATAATCTCGATACTTTGTGTTAAAACTAGTGCCATGTTGGTGAAACCGCTAGTCTTGCATGCATTTACATATGGGGAGTGTGTTTCAACCACTAACCTGAGCGCTGCAGATGTCAAGTCATTAGAACGGGCGTTCTCAGCATGCATCCGTTTCGTTTATAGATTGAGGCGTTATGAATGCACAAGCCGATATATTAATAAACTCCTCCAGTTCATTTGTCCATAGTATTGCTAGAGAGGAGTCACCATCATATCTGAGTGATAAGTTGAGTCTTTATAATGTAATTTTACGATCCCGAAGCACTTATCTACCCAATATAATCGTTCATTTTTCGTAAGGTGTGTCTCGGACCGTGTGGGCGGAGTATGGTATTGGATCTGCTTGATTGAATTTCTATTATTAGCTTGTAGTCACGAGTTGTGTCATTTGTATTTCGGCTGTTATTTCTCTACATTCCGTTGCCCTCCATTTGACATTATGTTCAACTATTGTACCGTGGTAAAAGTCTATATTGTTTAAGCCTATTAATGTGATTAATGTTCTGAGCTTAAATGTTTACCTTAACTTTAACTTTAATTTTAGCTTCAACTTAGTTCTATTTTTATTATATCTAATTTTAGTTTAAAAGTCCCATATTGTTATCCAAGAAGCATTAGAACAAGGGTTTATTTCCTTTTTGGTCAAATATGGCCAAATAAATTGAAATTATCTTTGCAGATGCGAATGTATAAGACCAACTAATGATCCATCAACCAGATTTAATAAAACGGATTTGCATCTTCTTAATTGGAACCAAACGAATGTTGTAAATGTTTGTTTCGAAACCATCAATTGGGAGATCGTGGATGAAAAAGCGTTGGATCCGTGTATCGATAGATCAACTGTAAAGAACCAACGATAACTAATTGTAAATGTAATGATTTGGACCAATGTTGACTAATAAAATTGTTTGAGCTATGTATTCGTAGTAAATTTTATTAATTATTTTTGAATCGCTGTTGCAGCCTTTGTCTGTGTTGCTTGAATTATTGATTGCTTGCACTTTTTACGAACGACGCTACCTACAAGTTGTAACGTACAAAAATGTTAATATTGATTTGGCGATTTTCTTAATTTGATTTAAATTGTGTTCAGCCGTTATTTGCAGTCGCCGTTCAATTTTGAATTTATTTGTAATTTTTTTATTTGAGGCCGGAGCATATCACTGTCGCGATTATTTGAAATTTTATTTTGTGGACGGAATGTATCACAGTCGCCGTGTAATTTTATTTAATTAGATAAGCCGGAACGTATCACTGTCGCCTTTATTTGATCTGTTTGGCCTGAACACTGGTCACTGACTACGATAAATTTTATTTTTAGGTCTTTTTTCTATAGAAAAAATACCCTATTGTGGACACTTCATCCATCCGTCCGTCCGTCCGTCTGTCCGATGTCTATTCCACTTTTGGCGAAAATATTGAAAAGCCAGCTATGAGTTGATATTTCAAAAATTCACTCACCACTACCACTACATGCACAAGTTCATGAGGCTGGCAATCACATAGTGCATAATACTAGCAGCGATGGCAAATAATTGTTAGTTGGCAGCTGGCAATATATACCCTGTACTTGAAAGCTTCACTACATGAGCCATGAAAAAAGTTCTCAGTCCAATAGCCGACGTTCTTGTCAGTCACATTTGTGACCAATACAATATCATATGTGGCTCAATGAGATGCAGCGAAGTACTCTTACAGCAAGACTGAAAACAATTTCGTAACTGCATGTGCCATGAAAATATATGATAGCTGAAAATCAATTTTATTATTACAGAGATGTTTACTCACCGACAACTGACAATCGACTAACGAAATTACTCGCTCAGCTCTCATCTTTATATCCGCCAATTTATAATTTTATAATTTATAAATTATAAAATTATAATTTACAACAAAAATTGTAATTATAATTTTAAAAATTATAATTTTCTGATTTGTAATTATAATTTTATAATTTAAAAAATAGAATTTTATAATTTGTAATGTACAAATTTAATTATAATTTTGTCATTTATAGTGAATATGGAGTGCAAGATTAATTGGCGTACATGTTTATCGGTTGAGAGCTGCGAATCGACTAACGAAATTCCTAGCTCTCGTATTTGTATCGTTGACTACTTTGTGGTCTATTACCATGGGAGTTTATAAAAAGTCTATCAGCTTTTTCATTTCTTTTCACTCTGTGAGCATTGAAAGCAAGTTCGCGTACTTTATTACGTAGTGGTGCGATTCGCAGAGGAAGCCAAAAACATCTGGAGTTAATACCATCTAAGATGGAACTTCCAGATTTGTGCAGTCCAGTGACGATTTTCATTTTTTAATGTAAATGGTCAAGAAATGAACCATCTCACAATCTGCCGCATCTGGACTTCCAAAAATATTAACAAAAATGAAGAGTTTTGTTAATAGATTGCGGAAGTTTTTCAATGTATAAAAGCTAGCGCTGAAAGTTCAAAATTGGTATTTGTTCTGTGTCTGCGCTGATATACACATTGTCCTGCAAGACATAGGTGTACTGATGAAATCACATACTTTGTTTGGTATGTGAGGGCGTGATACGCCGAAATCAGCATGTTTTGTTTTGTTTCGTTAGATTGTCTTTCCTTAAACGATGTTTCAGTTGTTTGGCACCCTTATCAAGACACATTTGTTGACAGAATTGAATCAATTCAGAAAATTTTTTTGATGTACGCACTGAGACGGTCGGTGAAACGGGACGAAAACCACAAGCTTCCGCCATACATTGAGAGATGCGAATCGATTAACATCGAAACACTCGCCCGACGCAGAATCAATGCCTGCGCACTTTTTGTATCCGATTTGATGAATGGCAATATCGACGCACCTAAAATTAAAAGCAAGATCATGCGAAATTCTAGACCCGCTCGTGCTGATGATTTTCTCGTTGTCGACGAGCGCAGGACGAAATATGGTCTTAATGAGCCAATCAATAACATGTACATGGCGTTCAACCGTTTATCACTATTGTGGTTTGAAAACATACCACGTGAATCATTCAAGTTGAACATGAGGAAATTGAAAATTGCGTATAAACTGAATGGCAAGACCAGAAATTCATAATCAATGCCAATATGATAATATCTTTATTTAAACTGAACCTTTGGTTCTCACTCTAATCAGAATCTGATTAGTCAACTCGGGTCTCACGACTCTCAAATGAAACTCTAAGTCACGTCGACTTGTGCAAAAACAGCTAGTCTAGACGACTAGTTTCCGCTAGTCTTTCTGTTTCAGGTGGACCATTGGCTTTACGCGACTGGCTTTTTTCATCCTCATTTTCATAAATAAATAAATAAAGAATGAAGGAGCAGGGGTGACTATTGACTCCGACGGGTCGACTGGGTCGGCAGCTCACTTCCGGATCTGCTCATGATTTATGTTTTTGTTTTTGAGAGTATTCATTCAGATTTTATCAATTGTATATAGTCAGGGAGCGTCCATAAATGACGTCTGCATTTTTCGGCTTTTTTAGACACCCCCTACCCCCCTGTCTGTTTTCCATACCTCCCCCCTCCCCCCCGAAAACAGACGTCATTTTTTCATCTTGTATTTGCAATATTTTTGAAGATTCTTTGATTTAAAAAAAAAAAATTATTTGTTTATCTGTTCTTCAAGACTGACTTTAGGCAATTTTGCGAGTTGTAGTCCAGAACAGATGCATATAAAACTTTACATGCAAAGGGGCTAAATACTTAAAAATATCCAAAAAGTTCACTCTTTTGCGATCTTGCGTTACTTGTAAAAGTTTAAATTTCTTTTTTTCTACTGCTGGAACGCGAAAACTGTAATTTTCAAACTCCGTTCGAGAACCGAAAATAAAAAAAATCAAGTTATGCGTTCGTGCATAATGCGAAAGTCAATGCGAAAAGAAAAAGGTCATAATGCGAAAGTCAATTGTGTGATTTCATCGCCAATATCGTTGATTGTTGTTTTTATGTTTGAATATCGAGAAATTACAATTTTCGTGGTTCTCTAAATGAAAAGACGAATAAAATTTTTATTCGAAAATGGCATGGGACAACTATGGTGTGCTAGAGAAACGGCTTTCACCATGAAAACGGTGGTAGTTTCAAATTGAGCGACATTACCGAATATGACGTCTGTTTTCGTCAAACACCCCCTCCCCCGTCTGTTTTTCATGACCCCCCTCCCAACCCCTAAATGCAGACGTCATTTATGGACGCTCCCTAAATAAAGAAAAAAAAAAAAATAAAAAAAGACTCTGTTGAATGGGAAGTTGACTCTGACGGTATTTGTGCTGCCTCTAATGTGCAAGGTCAGAAGAGGATGATGGCGAGTGCTCTGGTTGACACGCTGCCATTGACTGGTTTGAATCAATTTAGTTGCGTTAGGAATGAAATGAATCGAACGATTGATCTTGTTATATCCAATGACGAGCATACGAAGCTGTGAGTTGCGGAAGATGTCGACCCTCTTGTTGAGATTGACAGGCAAGATTGTAAGACTTGTGTCGCAGCTGCACCCAAAATCTGGATAAAAAAACAATTTTGGCCGAAATTGTCGATAACGTCGATACTCAACCGCAGCTTTTGTCCTCATCAAATATTGTACAGGTTAGTTTTTCATAATGGATCAAGCGCCTATTTCACATATTGGCCACAAAACAGCTGAGGGACGAGTTTCAACTGTTCTGTAGGTGACAAAACATTTTTGTATGGAAGAAATTCATTTTTTGTGAATTATTCATTTTGTTTTTTGTAAAAAGCGGACCAAGTGAGTTATTTTAAACTAATATTAAATGAACTTCCATCGTCATTCATTTGGTCCGCTTAATTAAATACAGGAAATGATTAATTCGGAAAAAACGATGTTTCCCCATACAAAGTTAATGTTTTGTCCCCGACGAAACAGTTGCAACTTATATAGTGTTGCCTGATCAGACGTGAGGCATGACTTGATCCATTGCTAAAAATTCAATCTTTCAACTTCATTTATTTCGTCATCAATAGATACTTATGACACGCCTATATCGGGAGAAATATTGTACAACCAATATCAGAATTCCGAGCCGGAGCAAGAAGCGTCGCGAATAAAAAAATTAAAAAGATTACATCCTGTGAAAACCCATGCCAATGGGCATGAAATGGATGTAAACCACCACTTCGTTGAAGCAACGGATGCATCTACTCCTCAATCAGCACACCCGAATGTGCTGCCTTCATCAAAACATAAGAAAAATTGCTGCGAAAACAAACAAAGAGGAGAAAAAAAGAAAGAAACATAGAAGGGACCAGTACGTATCAGAATAGATGCGGCAAACAGAGTTGATGTCACGAAAAGACTGGAACGTATTTAAGTAAATATTACGTTCACATTAGACTGTATTGGAAACTGCCCGTAGGGCAATTTTGAAAAACTCGTCCGAAGTAACGGTGTAAACGCACATAATTGACCTCCAAATAGGGAAAAATGTTCTCCTCAATTTTGTATACAACATAGCAAAGAACTATTTTTTGGGCTGGGGCCGACCTAGGGAATTAAGTAGAGGCCTCGGATACATACTTCCATAGACAAAAATGTTTCCCTCAATTTGCTCTGCAACATAGCAAAAAATATTATTTTATGTTAGGGCCGACCCTAGGACCGACATTAGGCCCACTTGAGTCCTAAGCACAGGCAAAAATTCTTCTATAAATTGTCAGCCGTGCCGAGATCTTTCAAACAAAAAAAAAGTTTTTGAAAATCGGAAGAGATTTACTCGAGTTATGTACAAAAAGCACGCAGGGCCCTAACAAAGACTCTTTTTTAGTGCCCTAGCTAAGGCCAAAGACTCAAATCGAAAAATGTTTCTTTCACAAATTGTCGGTCATGCCCAGATCTTTCAAACAAAAAATTTTTTTTGAAAATCGGTGAAGATTTACTCGAGTTATGTACAAAAAACACGTAGGGCCCTAACAAAGACCTTTTTTAGTGCTCTAGCTGAATCCAAGGACTCCAATTAATAAACTGTCGGCCATGCCCAGATCTTTCAAACAAAAAAAATTTATGAAAATCAGAAACGATTTACTCGAGTTATGTGCAAAAGACCAAAAACCACTTAAACGGCCCTAGCTCGGCGGCCCTTGGGCCGACAGTGCCCAGATTCAATCCCATAAAATATTTTTCGACTACCTTTCAGGAAAAAAATAGTTTTTGAAAATCGATCAAGATTTACTCAATTTATCGTGTTGACGGACAGACAGACAGACCCACAGACAGACCCACAGACAGACGGACATTGTTTTTTTCGCTGATTTGTCATCTGGAGGCAACAAAAAAATTTTCCCCTTACAACCGGGTTCGAATTCGCAATGTAACAAACGTGGTAGTAAACGCATCAGACCTACGTACTTCGTACGGGTCTAAAAAAGACTACCAGAAAAATCATCTTGCTCGTCAGTTCGTAACACAAGGTCTTCGAAGGAAAAGAAAAAAAACATCGAACGACAAATCCTTCAGTAACGCAGCTGCGCCCAAATATTCAACCATTCCTTCTCATTCTTCCATTACTCAATCAATCCTGACTACATTTAATGGCGATCAAAGTTTCCCATCGATTCAACCAAATTTCGATTCAACACAAACACATGTGCCAGAAGTAGCAGCATTCAGCAGCAATGCGGTTGAAAGCTTTGATGTTGAACATTTTGAAGAAAAGTCGTTCTTTCCATTATTCGCTTCGGATGACTTTTTCGGCACAAAATGTACAGAAGTTTTTGTTCCAAGTAAAAACGCTACATCGAATGTTACTCATACTCATCAGGATCAGGATTCTTTTTCGTGGCAGATCAATGGTAAGCTCATTGAGATTTACTTTTATGGACTTTGGAAAACGTCTCAGTATTCTCTTCAGATTTTTCTTTCGTATTATTCTGATATAAAAAACGCAGACTTTTCCATTCGCCGAAGCGCGTCATCCCCGTATTCCCGCAAATAATATGAAATTCATGGAACGTAATTTTTGATCTAATTGTGCGTTCTTATCATCTTATTTTCCTTCATTTGTTTGCTGACAAAAATTATATTTCATGTTGTAAGGCTGCGCCCTCGCGCCTCGGTTAAGAGTTACACTACGCTCTAAAGATTTATATTTGAAAAATCCGGGCTGCCCTTTAAACGGCCCTAGCTTGGCAGCCGTTAGGCCGACAGTGCCTAGATTCAATTCCAAAAAAAGCTTTTTGGATTGCGTTTCCAAAAAAAAAATATTTTGAAAATGGGTTCAGTTTTACTCGGGTTATCGTGTTGACAGACGGACAACATTTTTTTGCAGATTCGATATCTAAAGACCATGAAACTAGGGAATGCAATCCGGTTTTGAAAACTGGTTATCTCAAAACCGGAAACCGGTTTTCTCAAATTTGAAAACCAGCTTTCACGGTTTTTAAAATAAAAGCTTTTTTTCTGTAAGATCCTTCGAAAAAATCAATTTAATGTTCTTTTGTTTTTTAAGTCTCTATGCATATTCAACTGAGTTTAAAACTATAATATATTTTTTGGGGATTATTCAATATAATAGTTTTCAAATTCTAGAAGATATAGAATCACAACAAAAACCCTTTTAAAAGGGAAATGTGACGCAAGTCCTTGTATTGTCCCTTCTTCCAAAACAACTGATATCAATTTGGGTGACGCTTCACGCATCGAAACGCAAAAAAAAAATTCAAAATATTTTCACATTTGATTAAAAAAATGCGTCACAAATGTCGTACCCACCAGTGCTATAGTTTTTCTGTTCTGTTCTTTCAGTTTTATACGAAAAATGTGACTTCCTGTACAAAAGTACTACATACACTCCTACATACAAGTCAAATTTTTGCGGTGTGAAAGCTGAAAGAACAGAAAAACTATAACACTGGTGGGTCCGGCATTTGTGACGCATTTTGTAGTCAAATGTGAAAATATTTTGAAATGGACCCAATGGACCTTCGTTTTTCGTACAGTACTAACCAGTCATGAAATGTGGTCAAAGAAGTGTCTAAAAACGTGGATTTGCGAGGGTTGACGAAACTTTTTCGCAAACATGTAAGGAAGTAGAGCACGGAAATGGTTCATTTTGCTGTCAAATGTAAGCATTTGATGTCAGAAAACTAAGAAAAAATTGTTTGTGGAAATCGGGTCTAAAAACCAATTTGGTGTAGACGTCAAAATTGGAAAATGGCGAACTTTCGAAGTTTCTTTTTCTTTTGACATTTCTACAAACAGTGTGACAGTATAGCGTTTTCTCTACTGGGTTGTTGTGTAGATAATGTGGAATGATATGAGAGAAATGATAAGAGCAGCTCACGCACCGGCCGTACCGGGTGGAATGAGTATGTGGACGTTTTATGAAAAAAATTAAATGTCATGGCCCCAGAGAATGTAACAGTAGCATACTTCCCAATCTCAAAAATATATTGCAAAATTATATTTTTGAATTAACGGTTCATTGACCGGTACATCAACACATCAACTAACTTGAATGTAAACAGACGAATACTTGTGAGTTGACACCAAAACCACTTACCTGAGTCTCTTGTTTGTGCTGTCTCTTGAATCAGTGATTCCTGAGTTTCACAATTTGTCGAGGTCCAGAGACGTTTTCTGTTGCTATTCGTGGAAAATTCGTTTTTTGATTGTTGTTTTGTTTTGTTTTGATTTAACTCAAAACATTAGTTTCGTCAGCTGTCACACAGTTTTATAGCATAGCCGTCGTAGCTAACGAGCCGCCAAACTTCTGGTGGGAATTTTGAATTAAATAATATTTGGAACTTTCGAAAAGCGAATAACTTATAGTTCGGTGTTGGGAATGTACATAGTCCAGAGCTACAGAATCATAGTTCGGTGTTGGGAGTGTACATAGTCCAGAGCTATTCAGTGAAAATTCGACTGGAGGAGTAATCGTAATCATTGGAGAAAGCTCTGCGTATGTGAACCCCGCGGCTTCGGATTTGGATTTCGTTTGTATTCGCTCTTTCGAACATCAACGACGGCGTATGTTAGCACACCCTATCATCGATATGGTGAGCAACCATTTATGTACGGATAGCTGTTTCACAGCTAGGACTTCGGACAAGTACACTCTAAATTGCTTTCTATGTGATAAGAAATGCAATTTAAAGTGTTTCGATTTATTATCGCAACATAAGCTATTATCATCATCTAACAACACGGTATTCATGTGCTACAAATGCATCGAACGCATTTCCAAAATCAGGCAAAATCAACGGAAGTCAACAGAACGAAACTCATTAACGACATTTTCCAAAGAAAACGATAGCACATCAACCAGTGCGACTAATGCTCCAGCTAACAGAAATGATGATCTCACTGTATCATCAATTATGTCTTTATTGAACAAGATGAATGAGAATATCGTACGATTGAATTCGAATGACAATGAAATGAGACAGCAGATGGTCAGCACTAATGAGACTTATCACAATGACATCCGGGTTGAATTATCAGCAATAAATCGTAATCTTGTGAACTTACAGGCGAAAGTAGACGATAAGGAATTGGTTCGATCAAAGAATGAAAACCAGACGACATCATCAGTGATGGAAAAATTGAATGCGATTGATAGCCGGATACAATCTACTCCTACACCTTTATCATTTAATACAACAACTAATCACGATGCGCTCCCGAGCTGTCGCAGAAAATCCTCATTGATGGAAGACCCCCAGAATTGGTCTTTTTCATTCAACCAACCAACATTACTAGCGGAGAACAGTGAATTATATCATCTGCTCCATGGATTTGAACAAAACACTTGGACATCATTCGACTATTTAACTCGCAAGATTAATGAGAACACCGAAGCTGTACTGAATATAAAATCTAGTTGTCAAGAGGTCAACTTGAAGAACATGGATGTGCTACACAATATCGAGTCTGAAAAATATTCAACAGCAAATCAGCTCTCCGGTAGTGGATTCAATTGCAGTGGACACATTACAACAGATCAACGTTAAATGTGAATCCATCGAGAACAAGCTGTGTACAATCGACTTGAACACCTATTGTCCTCCAGTTCAACGTTTACTGAATACCAAGGATGATAATGACCGGTCCGCTCAATTTCTACGTATTCGACATTTCGAAAGTATCGATGCAAATACAAATGGAACCAATTCCTCGGTGGTAGAATCCCATCCAGTTGTTATTGATTCCACAGACTGTCCTCACGATTCTATTACTAGTGGTCTTTTGGCAATCAACCGCCCTTTAACGAATGCCATGGATCAACCGTCCAACACCAACAATTCAATTATGAACAGTTTGCACTTGCTTGGAGGAAATATTCGACGAACTAGTCTCGACAAAGCGTTCCATATCTCGCCGTTCGATATAAGTGTCACGCCCGCAAGGATTACTGACTACATAGCTGCAAATGCTCTCATTGACAGGAAGCGTATAAAGATACGCAGGCTGACGAAACGCGGACAGGACATTTCGGCGCTGAGACACATTAACTTTAAGATAGAGACCGATGATGCTATCTCCGAAATCATATCGAAAGCCACTTTTTGGCCAGATCATGTGACTATAAAACCATGGATAGACCGGACCTCATCTAGAAGTTCATCTATGCCTTTTTTAGCCAACAAACTGACGTAATTGAACCCTCTGATTCGGTTGAAATGAATCCTGTTTTGTCGAATTCTCGTATGTCTCTATATTACAACAACATTCGAGGGATGAGTAGCAAGAAAGACGATATTCTGCTGTCATCAACAACGTGCGACTATGATCTGATCGTCCTGTCTGAGACATGGTTAGATAAGAACAAATTTAGTGCTGAGTTCTTTCATCAGCGTTTCATCGTTTACCGTAAAGATAGAGAGGACTCGAACATTAGTGCTAGCAAAGCTGGAGGTGTGCTGATCGCAGTTGATTCTAAATATGACAGTGAAATTGTTGATGTACCGGAACTAAAACCACTCGAAGCCATTTGCATAAGGATTCATCTTCGGTCAACTAACTCCAACTTCTACGTATATGGATTATACATTCAATACGGATCCTCTGAAGAAGTTTATTCATCCCATTTGAGAGCAATTAAAGCTGCACATTCGATGATTAATCATGGCGACATCTTTCTTGCCATCGGTGATTTTAACATGTCTTCTGTTAAATGGCACGCCAACGAAGATGGATTTGATTTTTTGCCGCTGATTGGAGACTCTATATCGATTCAGGCTAACATTGCGAGAGAAATGACTTCAACTCTTCTGAGCTGCGGTTTATTTCAAATGTCCGACTTACAGAACTCATCACGAAATGTTCTCGACCTCGTCTACACCAACATGTCTCAGCTGTTCCTTGTCAGTCCAGCTGATCTTCCACTGATCCCAGGTTCATCACAGGACGTTGCGCACGTGCAAACTCAATGTTTGATCGAATGTGAACCGGCTGTTTATTCTGCCTCACCATCCACTGAGCAGATCTATTGCTTCAAGAAGGCTCCATACGGCTTAATCCGTGAAGAACTTGCAAAAATTGATTTCGACGCCCTGTTTGATGGAAAGAATTCAGACGAGATGTTGAATGCTTTCTATGACGAGTGCTACCGGATCCTTGATCTCCTGGTACCAAAGGCAACGCTTCGTTTGTCGAATCATCCGATATGGTTTGATGGCAAACTGATTAATCTGAAGAACAGGCGTAACCGTGAGTATAAAAAGTTCCTCAACCGATCTGCCATTGACCCGAAAAATGCAGACAACTCTTCATTCATTGCTGTTAAGAATGAATTTGAAAGATACCGTGACGATCTGTATAACACCTTTCTGCGTGATCTCGCATCTACCTATAAGAAACAGCCAAAAAAGTTCTGGAACTACATCAATTCAAAATACAAGAAAACCATCCTACCTGGTAAAATGACACTTGGCGATGAAGTTGCAACGAATGACACTGAAAAAGCGAACTTGTTTGCCAAATATTTTGCTTCCGTATACAAGCGATACCCCGATGATGACAAAGAGATGGTTGAACTGATCTCGTTCATTAACAGTAGAGACGATATTGGGTTCACAAACATCACGATCACCCACGATATCGTGAAGAAAATCCTTTTGAGTATGGACTTAAGCAAAGGTGTTAGCCCAGATAAGATGGCTCCCCTGTTCCTCCGTGAATGTGCAGATGAATTGTCCCATCCACTAGTGATGATTTACTCGAAGTCATTAATGGAATGTCACTACCCTGATCGCTGGAAAATGGGTCACTTAACTCCAGTATTTAAGTCAGGCAAGAAGAGTGATGTCACTAATTACCGTGGTGTATGCCTCGCCCCTAACTGTGCCAAAGTGTTTGAGATTGTGATTGTGGAACATTTGAAGTACAACGTTTTCCCGCATTCAACACCGACTCAACATGGATTCTTCCCAGGTCGAAGAGTTGAATCTAACCTGATGGAGTTATCGATATTGGTTCACGAATCCTTTGACAACAACCAACAAACCGATATCTTCCTTGCTGACATACACAAAGCATTCGACGTTATTCGTTCAGTCCGATTAGTGAAGAAGATGTCAATCGTCAAATACCAGCTATGCAATTCGATTCTTCTGTGGTTCTGTTCCTTCCTCTCAGGCAGAAAACAAAAGGTGAAGATAAATTCTTGTAAATCCGATGCGATCGACGTACTCTCTGGGATTGGTCAAGGATCTGTTCTGGCAGCTCTATTGTTCGTTTCGTATTGTTCGATTCGGATTGTCCACCTGGTCCTACTAGAGACATCAACTTTGCTGACGACAAGAAAATAGTTCACAACAGCATATCAACGATCGGAGATACTCACTCAATGCAAAAAGCCATAAACAACTTTATAAAATGGTGCTCCGACAACGATCTTGAGCTCAATGCCAGCAAATGTAAAGTTATCACCATCCACCGAAAACGTTCTCCAGTCCTGGCGAACTATCATATAAATGGCGATGTGATTGAACGTGTTAACTGTACGAAAGACATCGGTGTAACGTATGACGACGACTATACTTTCAATGGACACCTTGAATTGGCAGTCAAGAAAGCCATGGCAATGCTTTCGTTTGTGAAACGCCAATGCTACGCTAGGTTCAACGTCGATACAGCCAAGATGCTATATTCAGCCATAGTCCGTTCGCATCTAGAATTTGCCAGTACGATTTGGTCACCGCACCACTCGGCTCACATCCAATCCATAGAAAGTGTCCAAAGACAATTCGTTTTATATGCAAACCGTGATCGTCGAGTCGAAGGCGATTCTAATCCATATCGTATTCGTCCATATGCTGAAAGATGTGAAGAACTTCAGCTCGTTTCACTTTTAAGACGTCGGACCGATGCAGCGATATTTTTCATTCATGATGTTCTCACAGGGAAACTAAACTGTCAGTTTATCCGTGATAAACTCATATTGAACGATGGCACGCGAATTCTACGTAGATCTTCACTGATTAGAATCACTGGTAGTTCCCATGAGTATTCACAATTCTCACCACTAAACTTCGCATGTCGACTATTTAATATTGCTGCCAACCACATCGATCCGACCCTTCCGTCACGTGAATTCAGAAGAGAAGTCCACAAGCTTGATGACTCGGTGTTCGGTACCTTCGGCCTTGTTGGATGATGTGTTTGTTTTGGTGCTTTCTTTTCACAAATATCATTTAAAACCGAAAGCACTTACCCGGTGATTAACCTTTTCCATTTATCTGATGTTTTCCAAAAAATTAAATTTATTTTCTGATTGCACAGTTTACTTTTCGCCGGAGTTTCTGTAATTGGCTGGCCGTTACTACATTCTGGCTCCACTTCGACGTATTCTATGACGACTGATTTATTTGATACGATTTACGACGATATACTATTTTTGACGATACGCTTTAGTTGAATTTGCTTTTTCACTTTTGACGAATTTTTTTTTCTTTAGATTTTTGACTTAGATTTACTCGATCTTAACTATTTGTTAGATTTTTTTGTTGATATTTTTGACTTAGATTTACTCGATCTTAACTATTTGTTGTTTGTTGTTTATTGAATTTGACTTTTTCTTATCTATGTTCGCTTTTTAACGTTTTTTGATTTTTTACTTTTCGATTTAGACATTTGT
>CM055406.1:103737235-103766510 GCA_029228625.1 Pseudolycoriella hygida
GTGTGTCTGTTTTTGACGACTGATTTTAGGCAATTTCGCGTGTTGTAGACCGAGCAGAGCGAGGTCTACATGCGAAAGTGCCTAAAAGGAGTCGTCCAAAACAGATACACAAAAAAATTTTCATGCAGAGGTCCAAAATCGAGAGAAATTTATAAAATTTCCTTCGATTTTGGCCCCGAGGCATGAAAAATTAATTTTCATTACATCGAATACGAAACTTGTATATTTCTCTTCCCAAATGAGACGCGAAAATTAAAAAATGCAACTCTCAGTAGGCCTCAGAATGCTATGGTACTTTCGGCCCTCTAAACAGAGGTGCGAAAGTAAACAGAGGGGCGAAAGTACTCAGCCGGCGGTTTTAGGCATTTTCGCGTGTTGTAGCCCTAACAGGCGTGAACGTTATTTTTCATGCCGAACGCCTAAATTACACAAGAAAAATTTATGCCCAATTCATGAAAAGTTATATGTGCATCTGCTTAGTTCGCGAAATTGCCTAAAATCAATCGTCCATAGTACGTACGCAAGTGACCATTGTGATTCTCATGCGAAATGGTCCACATTCAAAATGGCGAGGGGAAAAATCGCCCAGTTGAATATCGTCCGGGACTTTATTTCACGGACAATATTAAACGCGGAGGATAATATCGTCCGCGTCCACGGACATTATTATTCTCCGCGTTTCTACGGAGGATAATATCGTCCGCGTCCACGGACGTTATTATCGTCCGTGTTTTCACGGACGATAATAACGTCCGTGTCCTCGGACGATATTATCCTCCGTAATTTGTGCGGAGGATAATAACGTCCGTTCAACGCGGACGATATTATTGTCCGTAAAAACGCGTGTTTAATATTCTCCGTGAAATAACGTCCCGGACGATATTCAACTGGGCGATTTTTCCCGTCACCATTCAAAATTAATGATACACATCCAAAATTCATGATACACATAACTATGTGATTCACATAACAAATACAAAACTAGAAAGACAAAACTAATTTAAAAAAAAAATATTTCCTTCGTCATGTTTAATTCCGCATAAAAAATCTTGGTAGCAACGGCGCACAGATTTGTTACACTTTGATCGAAGTAGACTCAATGAAGTGTCGAAGTTTTTTTTCATGCCTCGGGGTCAAAATCGAAGGAATTTTTATAAATTTCCCTCGATTTTGGACCTCTGCATGAAAAATTTTTTGTGTATCTGTTTTTGACGACTGATTGGCGAAATTGCCTAAAATCAGTCGTCAAAAACAGACACACAAATAACTATTGTTGTGTCGGTTACTTTCGCACCTCTGTTTAGAGGACCGAAAGTACTTTCGCCCCTCTGTTTACTTTCGCACCTCTGTTTAGAGCGCCGAAAATACTTTCGCTTCCTATAGCATTCTAAGGCCTACTGAGAGTTGCATTTTTTAATTTTCGCGTCTCATTTGGGAAGAGAAATATACAAGTTTCGTATTCGATGTAATGAAAAAACATATGCAAAGGACCCGTACGCATCAGAATAGATGTGGCAAACAGAAAAGATGCAAATATTCCATTGAATCTCCGTTGAAATACCCATCCTGAAGAAAGTGAATGAAACGCAATGCTTTTCATTTTTTATCGATAGAGTAACAATTTTAATTCCTTGGAATCTGGAATCTGGAAGTAAAAATCGGTAGAATACATTTTTTGACAAAAATGTCCTACATTGATGGGAACCTTTCTAGCAAGTAACTTGCATAAGCTGTCAAAACATTACCCATCTCCAATGACCATGGCAAATGTCCGTATTTATTGAGGAATTCTTCGCATTTTTTTCTTTGGTTTGTGTATTCGGAAATATCTGTTTGCTTCGTCAAATTGTTCCAGGTCAAGATGTGTCGGTATAAGCTATCATTTTTCATTTTCAAACAATCAGCTGGCTGACAAACAGGCACGCAATTATCGCATTTACACATGAAACCATATTGTTTCAGTAAAAACTCTTGCCGTTCACGGGTCTGCCAATCGCTACACAAATACTTTATAAATAATTGCTCACCTTTTTTTATCGGTCGCATAGTAATGCAGACTTTAACATTGCCAGCGCTAGAATTGAAAACATTCGGTGCACACGCGTGATTGAAAAACGATATCAAACAAGATGTCATTGCAACTTGGAATATTCCCGATAAAGAACCGCCAAAGCCGTTGTTTGATATGATAAGAACATGTTGAGCAATCAAGTGCATTAGAAAATGCTGGCCTTGTTTCGATTCGAACATGAGTTTGACGGTTGGGATATCCAAAAGTCCAGTGAAGACTTTGTAAACGATTTCAATTTTAAAAGGTTGACGATTAGGTTGAAGGCTCAAAAAAAAAGCGTATCTTGATCGTGAATCATTGGCCACATCAGGTATTCTCTTTGCGTGTTTTGACAAAACATTCTCAACAAAATTCATAAGCTCATCAACATTTGGAAATGTAGTCAGTGCAGCCAAAATGGAAGTTGCTACGTATTTTACGTCGCTAGGCATGCGGAGAATAGCAGCGCCACAAAATTTTTCATGAATATTGTTCTTATTTCGACAATATTCACTGCAAAACATCACATCGGAGCATTTTTCACATGGAATGAAGTTCATCTTCGCTTGCAAGCACGTGTAGCAATTGGTTCGATCAATTGCACTAGTCATCGATACGTAATTTTTCTCAACCAAAATAGTTTTACCAACATCAATATCACATTTTGCAACAAGGTGACGTCCATATTCTTCATTGTACTTTATTTCCACAACTTCGGCCATGCATGGGAACTTTTCATTGGGATTGAAACTCAGTTTGTGTTCAAATGGCGTTGGTAGTTTGTTGTATTTTTTCATTTCAATTCCACAATCCGCCTTTCTTCGCATCAATTCTGGCATCAACTCTTTGGGATAATTTGCTTTGATCGCCAAATCAATATCAATCAAGCATTTAGCGTAATTCTTCATTTTAAGAAAACACGAAGCGCGATTGGCATATGCAAGACTTACATTCTTAGTTCCAATTTGTGCAAACCGCAAACTTTGTGTGTAAAATTCCATAGCCTCCGCCCATTGACCCACACGAAAGTACATGTTTCCACCATTATGAAAATGATCAGAAACTTTGTTGTTTTTCCCTGGTTCGATTCGTTGACATAGAAAATGATGTTTCCAGTTGGAGTTTCGAAGTTTTTTTTCCCATTCGGCAAACCTAAATGTTGTGCAGCCGGCCAAAAAATTGACATAAATTGTATCACTGCCAGTTGTTTCTTTCTTCCACAAATATTCCATTTTTCAATGGTGTAATTTTTTTCGAACGATGTGGATTATTTCACGTTTAAACCCAAACTAACAGTGTATATTACAGTGGATGCGGCGGAAATCATTCATTATATGAGGGATCAATTTTGTGGTACGAGCCGAACTTACAAGTGTGTTTTTAAGCAACAAGCTTTGGAATCTATTGTTTCGATGAGTGTACAGTTTGCATATTCGAGCTTAAAGCGAGGTATGCAACTGCACGAGTCAAAATAACAGTTACCAAAGCGAGTTGCTTAAAAACACAAGACTGAGTTAGCGAGTTCACAAAGTTGATTCCGAATCAATGAATGATTTCCAAGCATCCAATGTAAGTGATTTTTTCCTAACCATCCGGAAGTTGAGCATTATATGCATGCTTATTCCTTAAGGCAAAGGAAAAAAATCACTTAGCAGCATTCCAGTTGACATTGTCTCAAATTTTCTGTTAAAACCACACGGGATTTTTTCAGGCGCGCCGACTATGGGGGGCGAGGGGGCCACTGCCCCCCACGACCAATGCAAACATTTACCCGCGAAAGTCGTTAGTTTTTTAGGACTCTTGAAGACTTCAAGAAATAACTAAGATAATAATTTAGGGACAAACACATCTTAACAAAAGGATAATTTAATTTAGGATGAATCTTCATACAACTTGATCACTAGATTAGATTCTAGTTCTTAGTTGGCGACTATGACCACCTCAAATTGATAAGTTAACACACATACAATGTGTACCCACTCAGTTACACAGTAACTGCACTACTCGTTTTCCAAATTCGTTGTACATCGTTTCCTTATCTTCATATAGTCTACTGCCACAAGCTGACTTCTTTCGATAGCCCACTGTTATCAACTTCAAAGTTTATTTTATGTATTTTCGAGACGACTTTTCTTCTACCATGTTTCTGTTTGAAAGGGCACACTGCTAGCTTCTCTCTTTTTGTTTTTCGAAAGAGCCAACTGCTAATTTGCTGAATTTATTTCACGAAATGTAACACGGCGTAACACATTTGCGATGAAAAACTAGGTGATAGAGGTGAGCGGCCCGAAAATCCTAAAAACACCGACCTGATCCGAACCCGAAACCGAGCCGAATTAATTTGACGAGTCGGGTCGAGATTTCATCTAGTCGGGTCGGGTCGGGGTTTACTTCGTGTCGGGTCACGGATCAGACCCGATTAAAGTTTGGTCGCGTCAGGTTGTTAACCACCTTAATGAACTACAAAACAAAGCACCAAGTCATATATGATCGTCCGGTAGTCTATGTCTACTGATCACCCCAAACTTTTTTTCGCTAAAAGACCTGTCCAAAAATGTATGGGAAAATTAAGTTGTCGAAAAGTTGTAAGCTTAGCCTGGAAAACGGTGCCAAATGTTCCCCTGAGAAAAAGTTTCTATGGGGTCGAGGCCCAAAAAGGCGATTTAGGGAGTGCTCAAATCGAAAAACTGAAAAAAAATCGTCTAAAATGGAGTAAATTTCCGATTTGTCCACTTTAGACAAATTTAATGTTCCAGATCGATCTTGAAAGCGAATGTTAAGGCAAGTTTGGGTATTTTAGATCAAAACAGTCCAGAAAACACGGTGAACATGTCTATAGGGTCGTCTGGGCTCCAAGCAGCTGTGGAGTCTCACTCAAAGGCCAAGGTGGTGGCCGGCAGTGTTGGAGCTCGTTGGAAAATTTCTGCATAGGTATCTCATTGTTTATATAAGGGAAATGTAGGCCTAGGGTAGGACTACAAAATATCCCAAAATGGTGTCTCTAGGTGTAGAGATGTAAAAAATTTTAAGACCTGACCTCTTATAGGGTGGTGCAAGAAGAGGGGTCGAAAGAGTTCCCAAAATCTTTCTAAAATGGAATGGAGGGGTCTTCTTATCTAATATTTTTGTTTGTTGTTGTGACTTCGCTGCTGGAAAGAGCAGCGGAAAAGTAGGAAAAAATAGCTTCATTCAAATAACTGCCGCAAGTCCAATTTTCCATCAAATTCCTTGTGTGAGGTGTCGTTAGAAAGGTATTGAACGTGGAAGAATGGCCTGTTGACATTTTAGGCTTCCCTCTGACGTCTGGAGGTCGAAAAACTTCAAAATTGGCGGTACAGACGTTAAAAAACTCGAACTCTAAGAGTCGCCAAAAATTCCATTCCTCGCCAAATACGTCATATAGGTTGTCGTTCGGAAGCCTATGCACGTGGCTGTCTGATGGAAATCGTTTAACGAAGTTCTGGATAACCGTGCGATGGTTAGAGTTCAAAAACCGCCAAAATATCCGAAAAGTTCCAAAAATCAGCACACTGAAATGACTACCAAAAATCCAATTCTCCGCCAAAATTCTCATGTGGGGTGTCGTTAGACAGGTAATGGACATGGCTTTCCAGTTAAATAATCTGATATTCGATCTGATTGATTTTGTGGCAGTTGGTGATCGAAAACCCACCAAAACAGTCAAAAAAGTCTGTTTTGCGAGTTCGCGACCTTTCGAACACTTTCGGAAAATTCCAAAAAAATATTTTTCTGAGTTTCATAAATATAAGAAATTTTTCAGAAGGGAAAACCTGACGAAATCGAAAATATTTTTGGAAAAAATGCCTAAACAAAACTGCACCACCCTATAAGAGGTCAGGTATTGCAATTTTTTACATCTCTACACCTAGAGACACCATTTTGGGATATTTTGTAGTCCTACCCTAGGCCTACATTTCCCTTATGTAAACAATGAGATACCTATGCAGAAATTTTCCAACGAGCTCCAACACTGCCGGCACAACCACCTTGGCCTTTGAGTGAGACTCCACAGCTGCTTGGAGACCAGACGACCCTATAGAAATGTTCACCGTTTTTTTTTTTGGATTGTTTTGATCTAAAATACCCAAACTTGCCTTAACATTCGCTTTCAAGATCGATCTGGAACATTAAATTTGTCTATAGTGGACAAATCGGAAATATACTCCATTTTCGACGATTTTTTTCAGTGTTTCGATTTGAGCACTCCCTAAATCACCTTTTTGGGCCCCGGCCCCATAGAAACTTTTTTTCAGGAGAACATTTGGCACAGTTTTCCGGGCTAACCCTACAACTCTTCGACAACTTAGGATTTTTATACAGGTCTAGTATGTAGCCCATGATTCATTCAAGTTCGAAGATGAGCGAAATCCGTCGAGTAGTTCCTGAGATATCATCGAATAAGTGACCAAAAACGTGGTTTTTTGAAGGTCAGTGAAACTTTTTCGCATACATCTGGACAAGTATTTCATGGAAATTGTTTTTGTCGGTGTCTAATTAAAATATTCGATGTCACGAAACATTTGAAACTCTTTTTGTGAAAATCGGTTCAGTAGCTTAGGCACAAACGCCATTGAAGTGGACGAAATTCAGTCAACTCGTCCGCATACGATAGAAGGGGTTTCACTGTCAATATTCGTCAATATTTAGTTAAGTATAAGATATAGAGACCTACTTTTAAAGCAAAGTTGTAGACAATCGAATTTTAGCGAAAAGCTGTTTCAGGGGTTCCCCGATAGACGTCCCAATCCTAAGATTTAGCCTCTTCTGGAATCGGGAAGGATGTCTCATATCTCTACAAGTATAGCAGTTAGGAAGTTCTTCCAAAGGCAAAGTTTAGAGAATTACATATTAGTGGAAGTAATTTCGGAGCTCACTCATTTAAAGCCTTAGCGTATGTTAATAGTTATAAATTTTCGAAAGTAAAAGTTCAAATAAATATACATACACTACAAAATTTTATATCGCTTGCGATCGGGTTCGGGTCGGTTTGAGGTTTCATAAAACAAAAGAATCGAAATTTTCAATCAGTTCGGGTCGGGTCGGGCTTCCGTTACACTATTTTTCGGGCTGCGGGGCCCGCCCCGTTGTTCACTTTCGGGTTCGGCGGGTCGGGATTAAATTATATATTTTTTCGGGCTGCGGGTCGCGACCCGATGTTTTCTTTCGGATTCGGGTCGGGTCGGTTTTCGGATTGCTAATGAAATAATGCAATCTTAATTTTATAATTTTTATTATTGGGTTGGAACAGATGGGCGGGTTTTGCCCCCCACGGTCCAAACTAAAGTCGGCGCGCCTGGATTTTTTTATAACACGCGGTAACATAGTTACGATAGCGTAATAATAATAATAATTATAAATATAATCAAAGACCCCTACGTATCAAAATAGATGTGGCAAAGTGACTCGAACGTCCCTAAATATACAAATAAGCAAACAATCCAACGTTTTCTGTTCTTTCATAACTGTAAGAATTTAAAAGATCCATAGAAATTACCTAAGGTAATGTCAAAGGCTCTACCGAAGTACGTCTCAGACCATTCAAATCTAGAAAAGCTTATATCCAAAGACGTTTTTCCCTAAAACCCAGAAACACTTGTTCGCTTAAATTTAATTCTCAACAACTTTGCCTTTGACAGTAAATCTCCATATTGCATAGTTAAGGAAATATAGACGAAAAACTGTTTTCGTATGTGGCCAAGAATCTCAATTTCGTCCATTGCATTGCTCCCAGTGGATCCCACTCGATAGCGTAGTGGTTAACACGTCTGCTTGCTACTATGAGATCGAGTTGCCAGTGCGTTGGTTCGAAACTCAGCCGCTGACAGATTTGTTTGGATTGTTAGATTTGTAAACAAAACAAAGCTAATTGAATCGGTTCAAGTCAAGTGAAGTTGAGCGTAGCGCCATCGTACGGCTTACCGGTGAAAGGCATTGTTGGGAGGTGCCGGTATTCTACTCCTACTAGTTTCGTTCCTAGTACATCTCATGGATGGTACTGGGTTTGTCGCACAGCTTACCACTGGCACAGTAAAAACTTTCCGGTAATGAAAGGATCTCAAATTGTAGAACCACAAAAAAAGTAGCGAAACTAGTAAATAATGATCTAGCCCCTAACCCTTCATGGGTTGTATAGGCAGATTATTATTATTACTATTGATCCCAGTGTGCAGACCAGTGACCCTATGCCCACAAAAAAATTTTCCCAGGTTTGTGACATGTAGGGAATGCAAACCGAAGCAAAAATTGAAAAACCGGTTTTCGGTTTTTTCTGGTAAAAAAAAAACGGGGTTAACCGGTTAACCGAAGCCTATTTTCCTCACATTTTGATAAAGAATATCTTCGTTTCATTAAACTTTTTTATTGACTTTTGGACAATTGGTCATAGCTATCGAAATGCTTTCTTGTAGAAAATACTATTTTGTATAAAAAAATTGTTAAATACTAGCGCAAAATTTTAAAGTTTTATTTTTTAATGGTTGTTTTCCTTTTTGTCATTTTTTTTTTCAAATGAACGACATTTCAATAGTTAATTGCAGAAAGGGAGTCATCTCCAATATTTTTCTTATAATTCGCTAATGGAGATTTCCCCTTTCTGTAATTAACCTTTCATTTGTCCATACTACTCTTCTCTTCCTATAATTTATGTCGATTATCTTAGTAAACAGAGCATTTTCACCTGACGCAACATAATAAATACTTGTTCATATAAAAAAAAAATTAAAAATGCAATCGAAACACAGCTTTTAAACTAAAGCCAAGTAAACATCAACTTTCGAAACAAAATATAATTTTTTTCTGCAATTACTTCGTACAAAAATGCAAAATTATGTTCCACAACTGTTTTACGTAACTTTTACTTCGTCATGGAATTCCTTTTATTGATCCAATAAAAATTCTTCTGCGACAATGTAAATGTTTGAACGTTGACTTTTGGAGCAATAATGTTTACGAAAATACTGAAAAGTCTTCTTAAACTACAAATTACAAAGTCGACTATCCACAAGTGGTACGAAATTTGGTCATCGTGGTAATTTTTGCACCTTGACCTCTCATTTGACGCAGTCGTGTGACGGAAAAGTACTTATTTTTAAGTAAATTCTTATTTTTTTGTAAAAAACCGAAAAAACCTGGTAACCCGGTTTTAAGAAAAAAAAAAACGTCGGTTTTTTAGTGTCCAAAATAGGGCGGTTAACCGAAAAACCGGTTCGGTTTAAAACCGGGTTGCATTCACTAGTGACATGAAATGCTTTCATTTGACACCAAATTGAGCAATTTTCGTGCTATACTTGCTGATATATTTGCGAAAAAGTTTCATCGACCCTCGAAAATTTCATGTCCGACCCCTACTTCTTCGACCATATCTCCGGAACTACTTTGCCGATTTTGCTCATCGTCGAACTTGAATCATGGGAGGCATGTACCTTTCAGGTTGAGCCGTTTAGAAAAGAAAAGTGGAGACGGGCGGACAGACAGACGGACATTTTTAGACCCGTACGAAGAACAAAGTTCTTCGAAAAGGGGTCTTATGCGTTTATCACGACGTTTGTAACCAGTCGAATTTCGAACCGGGAATAGGGGGGCATCGATCATGGTACTTAGCTGGCGAATGAGCAATAAAAAACGTATGAAGGGAACCGTACGTATCAGAATACATGCGGCAAACAGAGTTGATGTAACGAAGAGGCTCGAAGGTATTTAAGTAAATATTGCCTTAACTCTTAAGAGTGATTTTGCGAAAACTTCGAACGATTTCGTGCACTTTTGGGACAACATGTCCTACTTTTTCCCGATGAATGTGTCATTCGATTCCCTGTTCTATAGTAAGAAAAGTAATTTCTCATTTTTGGAAAATTTGATATCTCGGAGGAGTTATGGTGCTCTAAGTAAGTGCATGTCAGGGGGTGGTAAAAATGGTTTTTTGGCTACAACTCGTGTAAAACGAAATGAAATCAAATGAACTTTTATGGGATGGTAAGCCCCAATGATACAAAGGTTTTTCATCATTGGATTCCTCCCACTCCTGAGTTATTAGTCATTTTAGGTGAAAACTTCGGGAACGCTTTACTGCTTGAAGCAGCGATGAAACAAAAAACTGAGTATGGGGTGTTCTAGTATACTACTCCTACTATAAGACCATGCAAATACTTCCCCGTTTTAAGGCTGTTGCACCGGTCTGGAACAACTTTTGTAAGAAAGGTCAATTTTTGACACTTTTTCTTGACTATTTTCAGCTGAAGAAGTCTGTATAACTGCTCCGAAACATGATCTGCAGCTGGATATGCGAAAAGTAGTTGTTCACAGAATAGCTGAAAATCGTAAGATTTCAAACACTCATCGAAAAATTGCTCCAATTTCTCGAAAAAAGACAGTCATCAATGGTAAAATTTCAAGTTCTCGTCGAAATGTTGCTGGAGTATCGGGAACAAAGACAGTCATCCATTCGAAAATTCGTTAGTCTGTGCTTCGTAAGTGCAAAACCGGCATTCTAACATCAACTGAAAGCAAATTCTTTGTCGGCAAAGATGGAACGAAATGGGAAAAAATACCATTACCAGGTTCGACGTTTGAAGATGAAACCGATAACATTCCCTTCGACAAGCTAAATATACCTGAAAATATTGAAACTGAAAGTCCGATGGATTTTTTCAAGTTGTTTTTTACGGATGAAGTGCGCGATGAAATCGTAAGATACGCCAATCTGGAAGCGGTCAGAGTCCACAACAAAAACAAAAAATTAAGCGAGAACTGGAAATTGACTGACAAAGCCGAGATAAACGCGTTCCTGGGACTTTTGATCACTGCTGGGCACACAAAATCGTGCAATCAAAATTATAGAAGTTTTTGGCATCCATTCTATGGTTCAACTTTCTTCCAAGCCACAATGGGTATGACACGTTTCGAGCAGTTGCTTCGGTTTATACGCTTTGAAGATAAAGCCACAAGGAGTACAAGGCGTAAGACTGACAAATTTTGTCCTATTCGCAACGTATGGGAGAAAGTCACCGAAAATTTCAAGAAATACTATATTCCATCTCAAAATCTTACGGTCGACGAACAATTAATGCCTTGCCGAAGTCGCTGTTCTTTCATACAATTTATGCCGAAAAAACCCGATAAATATGGAATCAAGATATTTTGGATATGTGACAGTGAAACTGCCTACCCACTACAGGGCATCGCTTATACGGGTAAGAACGGTAACAAAAGAGCAGTTGACCTAGCACGATCTGTTGTGGAAATCCTCTGTCAGCCTTATCACGGAACAAAACGGAACATCACAACGGACAATTATTTTACAAGCCTTCCACTAGCTGAGGGTCTTCTTTCAAATGGCCTGACATTAGTCGGCACACTTAAGAAGAATAAAACATGTGTTCCAGCTGAATTTTTGCCGGATCGGGTGAAGAAGGAAGGATCTACAATGTTTGGGTTTCAGAAGAACATCACGTTAGTTTCTCATGTACCTAAAGTTGACAAAGGCGTTCTATTTTTGTCTTCGATGCATCACTCCGGCAACGTTATTACGGAAGAGGTTAAGAAGCCTATATCGGATGTAAACAAACATTACAACGCTACCAAAGGTGGTGTCGACAAGATGGACCAATTAGTCCATGAATACATGACACAAAGAAAAACAAATCGGTGGCCTTTTGCTTTTTTTATGAATTTCATTGACGTGGCCAATATTGCTGCTTACATTTTATGGTGTAAGAAATTTCCTATGTGGAACGCAAAGAAGAAAAATAAAAGAAACCTTTTTTTGAGAGAGCTTGGTGAAGAATTAGTAGTGGAACAAATTGCTCGCCGTGAAAAGACCCTTCAGCTTCGTCAATCGTCTCGTGACGCGATCAAAGACTTTTATGTTCATATACAAGGAGTAAAAAATGTCAAAAGAAAGGCTGAGAAAATGGATGAATCTAGTTCCAGTACTCCAGAAGCGAAACGGCGCCGATGCCACCTATGCCCATCTGCAAAGTCAAAAATGCAAAAACAGTTTTGCCATGGCTGTCATAAAAACGTTTGTAATAACCATTCTAGGTTTACGCGGCAATGTTTAGCTTGCAAGAACAAATAATTTTTCGAAAACTACTATTTTTGCTTGAAGTGACATTGAAAAGTTTATACAAAAATTTAAAATAAAATTCAACATCTTTACTAGTCGCCAATTCATCCTTGACGTTTCAATTGCCTAAATCATGATCATGTTCTGAAGAAACAAAGCTGATCGGCTGGAAATTTCTGGAAATATCATTCAAGAAGGTAATGCCTGCGAATTCACAAAAACGTTGTTGTCCTACTTACCTGCATTTCATAATTTCAGTAACAAACCTCTGGCTTGGACGCAAAATAAAAAATTGTAATCAAACCGTGGCTCAGAAATGTACCACTAATTTGAATAAAATACTTCAATTAATGTTTTAGTATAAAAAACACATGTTCATTTGGCATTGACACCATTGACAACACAAGTTTTTTTCTTCAAATTTGGTGTTGAATGTCTCATGCTTTTTGCTTGTACCATATGGTGAATTTGTACAAGAAGATAAGGGTTAAGTGTATGAAATTGCGTCCACATTAAGTTGTATTGGAAATTGCCGACAGGGCAATATTGAAAAACCCGTCCGAAGAAACGGTGTAAAAAAACCTTTCCGAAAGCACAAAATTGACCCCCAAAAATAGAAAATGTTCTACTCAATTTTCTCTACAACATAGAAAAAACCATTTTTTGGGCTAGGGTCGACCTTAGTACCGTACTAGGGCCCTAAGTAGAGGCCTCGGACACACAATTCCATAGCCAAACATGTTTCCCTGATTTTTCACTGCAACATAGCAAAAAAAAATTGTTTTTTGGTTAGGGCCGACCATAGAACCGACATGGCCCACTTGAGCCCTAAGCACACGCAAAAGTTTCCTCTATGAACTGTCGGTCATGTCTAGATCTTTCAAACAAAAAACAAAAATGAAAATCGGAAAAGATTTGCCCGAGTTATGTACAAAAACACATAGCGCCCTAGCAGAGACTCGTTTTTAGTGCCCCAGCTAAGTCCAAGGACTCAAATTCAAAAATGTTTCTTCCATAAATTGTCGGCTATGCTCAGGTATTTCAAACAAAAAAAAATTTTGAAAATCGGAAAAGATTTGCCCGAGTTCTGGACAAAAAACACATAGAGCCCTAGCAGAGACTCGATTTTAGTGCCCTAGCTAAGTCCAAGGACTCAAATTCAGAAAAGTTTCTTCCATAAATTGTCGGCTATGCTCAGGTATTTCAAACAAAAATTTTTTTTTGAAAATTGGAAAAGATTTACTCAAGTTATGTATAAAACACCAAAAATCACTTAAGCCGCACTGGGTCGGTGGCCCTTGGGCCGACAGTGCCCAGATTCAATCCCATAGAAGATTTTTCGATTACCTTTTAGGGAAAAGAAGTTTTTGAAAATCGGTTGAGTTTTACTCGAGTTATCGTGTTGTCAGAAGGACGGACGGACGGACATTTTTTTATTGTTGATTCGTCATATCGTCATCTAAGGACCATGACCGGTGCTCATCCCCTACTCCCGGGTCGAAATTCGACTGGTTACAAACGTCGTGGTAAGCGCATAAGATTCCTTTTTCGGATTTTCAATTTTTCTTTTTTTGTGAAAGATCTAGGCATGGCCGACAGTTCATAAAAGAAATTTTGGACCTGTGCTTAGGGCTCAAGTGAGCCATGTCGGTCCTAAGGTCGGCCCTAACCAAAAAACAATTTTTTTTTTGCTATGTTGCAAAGGGCCCTGGGTCGGTACTAAGGTCGACCCTAGCCCAAAAAATGGTTTTTGCTATGTTGTAGAGAAAATTGAGTAGAACATCTTTCTATATTTGGGGGTCAATTTTGTGCTTTCGGGAGGGATCTTTTATACCGTTTTTTCGGAGGGGTTTTTAAATATTGCCCTTTCGGCAATTTCCAGTTCAATTTAGTGAGGACTCAATTGCATATACTTAAGAGTTGAGGCAATAGATACGTTCGATTCTATCTGTCACATCTATTCTGATACGTACGGGTCCTTTGCATAGGTTTGTTGTTCCTCCAGGACAAATCGTGAGGTAATGAAATGAGGGATGAAATTTCCCAGAAAACCAAAAAGTCAAAAATCGGTCAAAATTAGAGACTTTTAAGGTACAATTTATCCTAATTTGGCCTCAGCTTTATGCCGACCTTTTAGCCACTGCCGCCGACCTTATTCGGCTAGCGGTCACGTCGCTCATGTCTGTTACGTAGCTATAAAAGAAGTGTGCCATCATTTAGTTCACTTCAACCCAAAGGAGACGTCCGTAAGGGAAACGCTCGAATTGGACCGATTGGACGAACTTTATTTCATTTCATTTCATTTATTTTTCATTTCAAGTCTTCTTAATACAAGCGGACTATTTAAAAAAAGAAGTTAATTCATTATAACCAGAAAAAGAAAAGGTATATCGTAAAAATTAACAATAGATTCAGGTAGAATATCATAAACAAATTTTACACAGCCTCGGATCGGACAGGATAAACGGCAACGACTCAAGCATCGGAAAAAGGACAACGATTTACAATTAGGAACATGGAATGTAAGATCTTTGTTGCGGCCAGGAGGATTGAGATCTCTCACAAGTGCGCTAAGAGCGGCAAAAATGGACATAACAGCTGTGCAAGAAACGAGATGGCCTGGAAAGGACACCATGACCAGTAGCGACTATAAGTTCTACTATAGTGGGAAGAGTAACGACAGTCCAAGAGAGTATGGAACAGGCTTCATGGTTCTCGGCAGAGCTAGAAACGCGGTGATTGGTTTCAGTCCTGTTGACGAGCGATTGTGCTCTCTACTGATAAGAGGAAAATTTTTCAATTACACTCTTATAAACGTTTATGCGCCTACGGAGGAAAGCGACAACGAGGTGAAGGAGCTATTCTACGAGAAACTGGTGGATGTATATGAGGGAGCGCCGAAACGAGACATTAAAATTGTGCTTGGAGATTTTAATGCTAAAATAGGCCGCGAAGTATTTTATCGTCCCACAATCGGTAAACATAGCCTTCACGAAAACTCGAACGAAAATGGAACGCGGGTGGTTGATTTTGCAGCATCAAGCAACATGGTTGTCAGCAGTACCTATTTCCAACATAAAGACATCCACAAAGCGACATGGGTATCACCGGATAAACGAACCAAAAACCAGATTGACCATATTTTGATAGATGCACGTCACTGTTCAAATAGGTTGAATGTCAGAAGCTGTAGAGGACCGAATGTAGATTCCGATCACTACCTGGTGAGAGCGGCAGTTAGGTCTCGAATATCGGTTCAACACAATCGACAACCGGCATTGGAAAGGTGGGACGTGGAAAAACTACAGAACGAAGACATTAAACGTCAATATGTCGACAGGCTGGAGACGAATATTATTGCCGGAATGGTCAGCGAACAACGAAGCGTAGACGAGGCGTGGAATCAAATTAGACGGAATGTAGAGAGCGCCGCAGCAGAGACAGTGGGAACGAGAACGGGAAATAAAAGAAATATCTGGTTTGACGATGAATGCCAGAAGGCCATGGACGACAAAAACGCAGCTCGCCTGAAAACTCTAAGTAGATTCACTCGAGCTGGCCAGGAAGAGTACCGTTCTAAAAGAAATTTCGAGAGAAAACTCTTCCGACGGAAAAAGCGACAGCGTGACAAGGAAGTTTTGATCGAAATTGAGAAGTTTGGCAATCGGAAGGAGACTCGGAACTTTTACCGCAAAGTGAAGGAATCCAGAAACGGTTACAGTCAACAACCTTTGCTGTGTAAGGACAAGCATGGATTGGTCTTAGCAGATGAGGAAAGGTGTATCGCGAGATGGGCTGAGTACTTTAAGGAACTGCTTAACCCGAACAGACCGCTCAACCGAGACGACGAAAACGACGAATTGCCATTTCAGACTGCGCAACCATACATAGAAGAACCAACGATGCAAGAAGTTGAAGCTGAAATTTTAAAGCTCAAAAATTTCAAAGCCCCGGGGACTGACAACCTACCCGGTGAACTTTTCAAGAACGGCGCAACGCGCTATGTATGGAGATGCACGAGCTCATCATACGCATCTGGAATGACGAGGAGTTACCGGAAGAGTGGAAGACCAGCATACTTTGTCCCATATACAAAAAAGGTGACAAATTGGAGTGTGGCAATTTTCGAGGAATCGCTCTTCTGAATATTGCTTACAAGATATTTGCAAATATTCTATATCAGCGCCTTCATCCATACACGGAATCTACGATAGGTGAATACCAAAGTGGTTTTCGTGTAGGTCGTTCAACATCGGAGCTGTTTAATATCAGACAGATCTTGGAGAAGTGCAAGGAGTACAACATGGAAACACACCATTTGTTCGTTGACTTCAAGGCAGCCTATGACAGTGTTAGAAGAAGTAAGCTATGGAGAGTCATGGAGGAGTTCGGAATTCCCAACAAACTGATCTCGCTAACGAAGCTAACACTATACGGAGCTAACAGCCGAGTAAGGATCCGCAATCAAATGTCAGAGACTTTCGACATTGAGGAAGGCCTACGTCAAGGAGATCCTCTTGCAACGCTGCTTTTCAATTTAAAACTCGAAGCAGCTGTTCAAACCATGGACATAGACTCCAGCGGCACCATTTTCTCCAAGTCCAGTCAGTTGCTTGGTTTTGCAGATGACCTGGACATTATTGGCCGAACTATGGATGTTGTTAAAGATAAGTTTATGGCCTTGGAGAGGGAAGGTACCGACCTTGGGTTGAAGGTCAATGACGGAAAAACGGAATACATGATCATCCCACCTACGAATCGATATCGGGAAGATAACGTAACGATCGACACACACACATTCAAAATGGTCAATAAGTTCGTATACCTTGGATCAGAGCTGAACATAAACAACGACATTGCGGACGAAATAAAAAGGCGAGTAACTTTGGGCAACCAGGGTTATTACAGCCTGCTGAAAATTCTAAAGTCCAAGTCAGTAAGCCGAAATTCAAAATTCGCACTTTATAAAATTGTGATCAGACCGCTAGTTACGTACGGTTCGGAGTCGTGGTGCTTGACACAGAAAAATGAACAATCTCTGCATACGTTCGAGCGAAAGGTACTGCGTACAATATTTGGACCAGTATTTGACCGAAAACTGAACCGATGGCGCAGACGATATAATCACGAGCTCATAGAGCTTTTTGGAGAGCCCGACATAGTCAGAACAACAAAAATAAATAGACTACGTGGGCTCGGTCACGTACAACGAATGAATGAACATCGTATTCCAAAAAAAATTCTGAAGTCCAAACCTGAAGGCAAAAGGAGTGCAGGGCGACCCAAGTCCAGGTGGAGCGACGCTGCTTTTGCCAACTTAAGAACTGTGGGAGTAACCAGCTGGGAGACGTTAGCTGCAGATAGGCCCGGTTGGAGAAGCATGTTGGAGAAGGCCAAGACCCTTAATGGGTTGTAGTGCCGGTAAAGTAAGTAAGTAAGTATCATAAACAAATTAGAAATAGAACAGAAAAATAAATTAAATTAGAACATCACATAATTAGTAGATCGTCAAGTAAGGGAGGGAGAGCACACTCTAATTCATCGAATTATTCGAGATCGTCAAATTATTTTAAATTAAATGTCAATTTAGAGAAAGCAGTAAACGAAAGAAAATAAAATAGAATAAAATCACAGAGCAGAGTAACGAATATCACAGCTTTAGGAATTGATCCAAATCAGAGTCAGGAATTCGATTCAGGGCATTGCGAAACTGGTTGCGAGGTAACGTGGGGTCTATAATGTAAGATGCGGCGTTGAACATTCGACAGGCGTTGTTGAATGGTGAATATATAGATCGATTCGTCGTACACGCTTCGATGTGGATCATTCCATTTCGTCTTAGTGGCCTTGAGTTGAAGGTAATGCGTGAACGTAGTGTCGGCGAATTAATTTTCCCAGTAAGTATAGAGTGAATAAAGGGGATGGATGCATTCACTCTTCGTCGAATTAGTGTTTGTAAATCAAACTTGGCACACCTTTCTACATATGGACTAAGTACATAGTCATTGTCGGATCTGTTGAGGTAGTCGTCATTCAAAAACATAACAAATTGTTTCTGTGTACTTTCGATCGTACTTCGATGCGTCATATATTGTGGTGACCAGATACAAGCAGCGTATTCCAGATTCGATCGCACTAGAGCTTTGTAAACGATTTTAATGGCATCATCGTCAAGAGATCGTCGTTGGCGCGTCACGAATTTCAAAACAGATTTGGATTTGTTACTGACGAATTCATAGTGGGAATTAAAGTTCATTTTCATGTTCATCAAAATTCCTAGATCAAATGTGCTGTCTGTTCGTTGAATTGTTTCACCATCTAAGGTATAGTCAAAAATTACCGGCTTCGTCTTAAGGGTGTATGTGATCATTTTCGACTTTGTGCGGTGGATTTCAAGGCCGTTGTCACAACGCCATTTGAAAAAAATGTTGATAGCGGATTGTAGTTTCAGCGCATCTTCACGGGACTTGATAATTGCTGCGATTTTCTTATCATCTGCGAAATTGAGGCAAACGATTCCAGCCATGTCCACATCCGAATCATTGAAAAACATGAGGAACATGAAAACTCCCAGAATAGATCCTTGGCCGACACCAGAGAGAACGGCGAAAGTTGTGGATTTATCCTTTCCAATAACTACATACTGGACCCTGGATGTTAAGTATGATACGAACCAATACAGAACAGCATTCGATAGGCGGAATGTGGCCATTTTACGGATGAGTTTTATTGCTTGGACCTTGTCGAAAGCTTTGCTAATGTCGACCATATATGTGTCTAGTTGAGCGTTTTGTTGAAAAGCGTCGTAGGCGATTACACTCAGCTCCATCAAGTTCGATTCAATGTTCCGATCAGGAACGAATGCATGTTGAGATACTTTGATGTCGCGAGGAATAATAAGTGCATGAAAACCACTCGTTCGAACACTTTGGCAAGATTTGGCATCACGTTGACTCCTCTGTAGTTTCTGCCATCGGTTTTACGTCCTGATTTATATACTGGCGTGAGCTGACCAATTTTGAACGCATCTGGATATCGTTTTGTTGTTAAGGATTGGGTGTAGACCAAGCTTAACGGTCCCGCCAAGTTATCGGCACATTCACGGAGAAAGAGTGATGAAACTCCATCATGTCCACTGCCTTTATTTAAATCCAGCCCACGGAGTACAAAATGTACGAGCGGCGATGTGATATCGTAAAAGTCATCATCAATTCGTGCGTTGATAAAATCTAACAATGATGGATCGTTTGGGTGGACTACGTAGACGCTCTGGAAATAGTCGGCGAAGATGTCAGACTTTTCAGCATCCGTGGTTGCTTTCTTACCGTCTATTTCGATAACAGCTGGTAAACTGTTTGATTTCCGTTTTGCTTTAATGTGACGCCAGAATGACTTCGGGTCAGTTTTTATACAGTGACTATTTTTGCGTATAAAATTGCTGTGTAATTCTGTTGAAAAGAAATGTGGAATTGATACAAGAGTTTGGCCAACCTAAGTACTCAAGACTCGGACGATGCGACGGTTCTTTAAAATTAATGGAAACAAATTGCATTTGCATTCGATAAAAAGATTTTATAAAAAATGAAAACATTTTCACGCGTCACTTACATTTGATAATCAAACTTACGAAACTTACACAAAAATTCATTATCGATAAATCAAATGGCTAGCTACTTCCCTTCAAATCTGTTATAGGACAACAAATGCTCTCCACCATCATGCCATTCTAGTAATGTAATTTTTTCCACTACGCACAAACTACAGTTTCCGATGCGTATCTGAGTGAATCAGTTTCCATTTAAGTAGTTCCTTCAAAGTTCCATGACGTAAGTACTTACCTTTGTGAGAATGCATCATATGGCGATTTAAGTGGGATTTTTGCGTATAACATTTCTTACATTGGGAACAGCAGTGCGGTTTTTCTCCTGAAAAAGGAATTTTAATTTTTTTCTTCACCTAAAAAGCTGTACTTCTCGTCCTCACCTGTGTGGACCAGCTGATGCCTTTTTAGGTTTTGTTTTTGCGTGAAGGATTTCTTGCACTGGGGACAAGAGAAAGCTCCATCCCCTGAAAAATAGACTTCAATTCTTTCTTCACTTAAACGCAAGTATTCTAACTACTCACCTGTGTGGATTATCTGATGCACTTTTAAGCTGCCCTTTGCGCTAAACTTTTTATTGCATTCGGGACAAAAGTAAGATCCTTCTCCTAAAAAAAGACCAAATTTCTTCTTCACTTGAGTTTGATTAACTCAATTACTCACCTGTGTGGACAACCTGATGCCTTTTTAACGCCCATTTCCGCGTAAAGGATTTCTTGCATTGGGAACAGGAGTGCGGTTTTTCTCCTGATAAACAGATTTCAATTTTTTCTTCACTTAAGTGCAAGTACTCTAACTACTCACCTGTGTGGATTTTCTGATGCACTTTTAAGTACGATTTTACGCTAAACTTTTTATTACATTCGGGACAAGAATAAAGCTTTTCTCCTGAAGAAGAAATTTTTTTCGTCAGTTAACTGCCGTGGCTACGAAGCATTAAAACCCTGCAAATCGGCTTCAACGAAATAATTTTTTTGTGAAATCCAGTTCGCAAGGTGTTTATACTTTGCACGGCAGATAAGTGCGCATGGCTCAACCACTCACCTTTGTGGACCGCCTGATGGTCTTTTAAACTACTTTTATGTCTAAACGTTTTCTTACATTCCGTACAAGGATACGGCCTCTCGCCTTAAAGAAAAGTTTTTCTTTATTCAGAACTTATTTGACTGTAAGCTGCTTACCAGAGTGAGATCTCATGTGTATCTTTAGGGTGGACTTATAGGTAAAAGATTTTCTACAAACGTCACAAATGAGCAGAATTTTGCCTAAATTTCAATGTAAATTAGTAACGAACGCGACGTGAAAAACAATTGCAACTAACTCGAGTCTGACTGTCTAGTGTTATGATCCTTGTCAAGAGACTCGGCATTAGAAGAATGTCTGCTCTTGTTGACGTCACACGAATTGCGGCGCACATTTCCTTCCTGAGGAAGGCCAATGAGACATGAGATTTAGTCGAAACGGAAATTTTGTATTTTTCCTGAGCAGACGCATCTCCTCAAATAATTTGAAATCAAAATTACTCACCTCTGAAAGGAGATCTTGTTCCCCCAATTGGCCATTGTGTTGCTCGTCCAAATTGGTCTCAGTGATCTCTTCTGGTTTTACTGGAGGTTCTTGCTCAGAGGTGTTTACGAGTTCCTCATGTTCTTGCAATAATCTGAGTTGAAGAAAAAATTAATTTCGCAAAATGTAATAGGAGAAGAGAGGAACTTGGTTTATTACTTTTCGATCAAGGAGATGTCTATAGGTTCTAATGTTGAATTGTCGAATTCGCGCAGTAGAGTCTGAAAGATAAATTTCATCGCTTCGTACAATTTGAAATTTCTGTATGAAATTTTGTCGAAGTTCATAACCTCCAACCGAAAGTTATGAATGACAAAACTTTCAACATTTCTCTGGACGCGTTTTCACTGATTTTATATCAACTCATACCTGTAGCTCATCATCATCAATAGCCCAGTCAATGTCCATGTTTATGTCTACGTTGAAATCCATAAAAATAATCACTCAGTTGAAATGAAGTAGTCGAACGAGAGTCTAATTTTCAATACACAAAGCTACAAGTGAAGGAAAACGAAGTTATTAAACGAATTTTGAAGCGATCATCAGCCATCAGATGTCGTGGCGAATCATTCTCAATGACTAGTACTTTCTTGAACATTTTGTACGAAATTCCCAAATGTAGAACCGTGCCCCGTGTGGTAGTGGTATCAATTGAGTGTAATTTTGCAATAATCAAGTAAGCCTATTTTCTGTCACGTTCTTTCGCTCTAAATGTCAAATTTAAAGATGAGATAGATGTCTGTGACTTACAACCTTATAGCATAATATTGCTCAATTCTAGTTTTTATGCAAACATTTTGTATTCGGCAGCTGTTTTCATGTCTAGACTCGTACGAACGTGTTTTGTGAGGAAATTGTTTTAATGAAAGAAAAAGACATCAGAACAAGAAAACAAAAAAATGTCAAAATCCTTTTGAGTGGTTCGAGCCGCAGGGTTCATAAAGAACTCAACGCGTACAATTTGGCCGTAAATGAAATATCATAAAGCAAGGTGTAGAGAAGTTTAGGAGAAGAATTAATTTACCCGATTTATTTAGAAAAGCAAAACGTAGGCCCCTTAAGAGTCAAAATATCATCTCCTACAAATTACTGGATTATCATTGATCATTTGAATAAAATACGACTTTGGAAAATCGGATAAGAAATATTAGCTCGACTTTGGTACATAAATTACCTACCTCGTTCTACGAAATCCTCCGAATTGGTGAGCTACCCTACCTCTTCCCATGTACAAAGAAATTCGAAAAGATTTGCACTCAAAATATTTAATGAAAAATCGAATTTGTAGTCGAAATAACGGTCCAACGGAAAACGTAGCATCTCAAAGGGATTCGAGAAAAGTCTAACAAATATTTTGAAGAGTTTAGCTTGAAATTTTCTTTATTTTCGTTTTTGAGGACAATGACAACTCAGGCAGATTAGAACCGATCTTTCAAGAAACCGGTCCAAATTTTGGAGGCTGTTTTTCAAAAAAATTCTTTTACTCTGTTGTTATGTACGGCAAAGGTTCGTATGAGCGCCGCTCTGAGGGCAATAACGTTAGCGGGAATGAAGGTGCCGCTAATATTTAGCGTTCGCGCTCCTTGATCTGTGATCTTGTACACAGAAACCTTTAGCTCTTTTTCTACTTTAGGAAACTTCGAATCCCTCTCTTGTGTGCAAAAACCTAAACCTCATTCGTCACTTAATTCGAAAACTTTATGCGCACTGAAAGCACATGTTTTTTCTAGGGAATGCAAAACCGCTTTTCAAACCGGTTTTGAAAACCGGTTATCTCAAAACCGGAAACCGGTTTCCTAAATTTTGAAATCCGGTTTTCACGGTTTTTAAAATGAAAGCTTTTTTGCTGTAAGATCCTTCCAAAAAATCAGTTTTGCTTCAGATTGTAGTGAATTAATGTTTTTTATTGTTATATATATAGAATTTTCCCTAAAATTTTAAATTGATTGAAAATCATCGTACGGGTCTTCATAACTTCCGCCTAAATAGCGGCATAGTAGCATATGCTTTTCTCTCAATGATTAATTTGTTCCATGTGATGTAAAAAGAAATGAAAACAAATATTTATGAACGTTAGATGTGAGTGGGCATACCAAACTTTTCTTCAAAAAAATGCCCAGCCCGTGCCTATGCCCAAGACTTATTGGCAAAGCCCATTACAATGCACAAAAATTTTAAAAGTTGTAGAGCTTTAAACCGATTTCGCCACTTTTTCAATATCGGTTGCAATTCAAAATACGATTTATTACAGATACGTACATCACAATATCAAATTATGCATTTGGGCGCACAAAAAATCACGTGGGCACTCATGCCCATGCGCACATTTCTATAAAAACTCATGTTGCCATCGAGAATTTGAAAATGCCCATTGCCCATGGGAGTGGGTAGCCCACGTGGGCAGCCCAATCACCTCTAATGAACTTATTAGATTGTAGAATCACAACAGCAAATTGGTGATAATAATCAAAAAATTTGTAAGCAAATTGGTTGCTATCTACGATCTGAACGAAAATATTCGTTTCTCTACAAAACTGGTTGTGTTTTGTATCGACTTGCATCACAAATGATGTCGGTGGCGCCATCCATTCATTTTCATAGCTGAATAAGGCCAAATATAATTCTAGTGTACCTTTATCGATGGTGCCGTCCTTTGCTTTCAAAGCTTACAACTGTTCAACATACAACAGATAACACCACCAATTTGAATTTAAAAAGACCGGCTAAAGTAATGATGATTGTTAGAACCGTGGGCTCGGTAAGACTTCAAACACATAAAAACGGAAAGCCTTATTTTGGTTAAGTGTAAGACAAAAAAAAGATCACTTTACGTTACTATAACATCACAACAACAGGCTGCAACATTAACTATGATGTCAGTCGCGTTAGTATGAGCTAGGACGGCAGAACTGGAAAGAGGTACTTTATTACAATGCGGAGAAGCGGTACTGAAAACTCTTATTAATGATCTGAGAGCGAAAAATCGTTGGTTTTCGTACGTATATTAGCTCTGTCGTTATTTTACGGCAATCGAGTGAGAAAATACTAGTTAGACCCATACGAAGAACGAAGTTCTTTGAAAAGGGGTCTTATGCGTTTACCACGACGTTTGTAACCACCGATTTTGACCTGGGAGTAGGTGGGGAGCATCGATCCTGGTGCTTAGATGACGAATCAACAATAAAAACGTTGTCCGTCCGTCCATCCGTCTGTCACCGCGATAACTTGAGTAAAACTCAACCAATTTTCAAAAATCGTTTTTCCCTGAAAGGTAATCGAAATATCTCTTATGGGATTGAATCTGGGCACTGTCGGCCCAAGGGCCGCCGGGCTAGGGCCGTTTAAGTAGACAAATAGTAGACAATAAAAGTAATATTCAATCATTCAAGTGGTTTTTAGTCTTTTGTACATAACTCGAGTGAATCTTTTCCGATTTTCATAATTTTTTTCTGTTTTAAAGATCTGGGCATGGCCAACAATTTATGGAAGAAACTTTTTTAAATTTGAGTCCTTGGAATTAGCTAGGGTACTAAAAACGAGTCTCTGCTAGGGCCTTACATTTTTTTCGTACATAACTCGATTATAAATCTCTTCCGATTTTGAAAAAAAAAAATTTAATCGGAAGGTCTTACATTTTATGGGAGAAAGTTTTTTGATAAGATGCCCTTGGACTCAGCCAGGACCGTGAAACTAGGCCCAACATGTTTTGTGTACATAAATCGGGCAAATCCTAACATATTTTGTTGATTCTTTTTCTATTTGAAAGGTAACCGCCTACCGAATTATATTCATAAACTAATTTGGACCTGTGTTTGTGGCTCAAGTGGGCCTCTCTGGTCGGTCCTAAGGTCGTCCCTAACCAAAAAAACATTTTTTGTTATATTGCAGAACAGATTGAGGGAAGCATTTTTGTCTATGGAAGTATGTGTCAGAGGTCGGTCCTAAAGTCGGCCCTTAACAAAAAAAATTGTTTTTTGCTATGTTGTAGAGAAAATTGAGGCGAACTTTTTTGTTTATTTGGAGATCAATTTTGTGCTTTCGGGTAGGTTCTTTTCCACCATTTCTTTGGACGGGTTTTTCAATATTTCTCTATCGGCAATTTCCAATACAGCTTAATGTGGACGTAATTTCAAACACTTAAGTGTTAAGGCAATATTTACTTAAATACGTTCGAGTCTTGACGAAAACCGGAAAACCGGTTTTGTGATTTCAGAACCGATAACCGCTTTCTAATAACCGGTCCGCTTTTTACAAACATCCTACAATTTCTTAAGATGCTGCTCACAAATGACGTACGGGTTTTAGGGGGGGGGGGGTTCCAGAATTTGTACGTTAGCGTACGGTGGTGAGGAGGGTTTGTGTGAAAGCTTAACTTGATAAAAATATATTCAAAGCCGTTCGAAAAGGGGTCTGATGCGCTTGTAGATTTATCAGTTTGGGCCGGTCCATTACTGGTCCTTGAAACACAGATCTGATGATCCTTTGTTTCGTAACCCGTTCATCATGTAAACCTCGAAAACCTTCCAGTCCCTACCAGGAATCTGTCTAGAGCGGCAGGTCCCATTTTGGAGACATTTTCGGGTTGGACTACATGACTTCCTAGTGTCCTGAACCTTAGTGAGGAGAATTTCGGGCATTCGCATATGACGTGAACGCCCGTCTCCTCACTTAGGCCACAGGTACAACTGGGTTCATTAGAGATTCCCATTTTTGCCAGGTGCTTGCTTAGTCCGCAGTGCCCGGTGATCGCACCCATCACCCTCTTGATGCGCGTCCTGTCCATATTTAGTAGTTCTTTGGCCCACTTCCCATCGGGCACCGGGAAGAAACGCTTTGTGTGCATTCCTCCTTCACAAGTGTTCCAATGGTTAGCGAATTCCGACCTCACCCAACTCTTTATATTGCTTTTACGCATGCCGAGTGTGGGATGGGTATGAGAGGTTCTGGCCCGCAACCCAATGTAGCCGAGCCTGTCCTCGCCAGCTCATCCGCCTTTTCGTTACCCTCCACGCCAGAGTGTGCGGGAACCCAGACCAGCGTCACCTGATTTCTCAGTCCCATCCGGTTCAAGGTTTCCTTTATTCTTTTACTAGCTTGGATGTAACGACAGGCGAGATGAGCGCTTTGATCATTGCCTCGCTATCAAAACAGACTGTGACCTTTTTCCCACATGGTCTGATGCGCTTACCACGACGCGACGTTTGTAACCAGTTGATTTTTGAACCGGGAGTTGTCTACTTTTTCGTTTCGGGGTCTAAATACGAGAAAATTGCAAAAAAAAATCCGTCCGTCACCGCGATACCTTGAGTAAAACTTAACCGATTTTGAAAATTCCAAGGGCCGCCTAGCTAGGGCGGTTTAAGTGGTTTTTAGTCTTTTGTACATAAATCGCGGAAATCTTTTCCGATTATCGTAATTTTTTTAGAAAAGTCTATGCATGCTCGACAATTTATGGAAAAACATTTTTTGATTTTGAGTCCGAGGTCTAACGTGGTTTTTCTACATAAATTATGTAAATCTTATACGATTTTCAAGAACGTAATTTTTTTAGGGCTGGTGGCACTTTTTGACTGACACTAGCGTTTTTTTTGAAAGTGCGCATTCTTTGATTTCAAATGTTAAGCATTTTAGAGGAAATTCCCACACACACGCTTGTTGCTTTCGTTTCAAAAATTGTTTTCACCACGTATACATAGCTGTGGTGAAAGCGAGGGCAACAGGTGTGTGTGTGGGGAAAGCGATTTTTGACACGAAATCTGGAACAGTCCGATCCCTACTCAAAATGAATTTTCTTTTTGTTTTTGGGAACGAATTTTTTCAAAAAAATGTTTTGTTTTCGTTTTTGTTTTGCGAATAAAGTTTGTCCTCCTACCGTAGAACGTACATAGTTTTAAGAATGAACAATCGATGACGTCCCTGACGAGCTCCCCCATCGATTTTGTTTCTTTTCATATTTCACGGGAAATATAAAAATGTAACTATCGTCATTCTCAAAACCAGCGGGACGAAACGGCGTCTCTAGGTCAATTAGGGTTGTTTATTTATAATTTTTTCGTCTGATCGAATTTACGTGTTTTTTGGACAAATGACGAAAGACATATTTTTGGTTCCTTAAATTTTCTTTTTTAAAAAACAATTTTCATCTATTATATAAAAATTACTGTCAAGGGTTCTCAGTTACTGTTAGAAAATTTAAAGTGTAGATAAAGACCCGGACTACGCTGTCTTTGCCTACGCTCGCTTCGCTCGCGCCTGCTCAGATACTTAGTCTAATAGCCTTGCGCTGTGGGTGAGTTCTATTGTTGCTTTTTGGCAGTCGCAAAATTAAGACTTAAACAATCCTATGCATATGTAAGAGTCACAGTTGTTTCCAGAAATTATGCAATCGACTTTAATATGGTGAATCTGTTCATGATGTGTTTGTAAAGGAAACTAGCTACTCTGTAATAAGTGCAATATTAAAAACATATGAAGGGACCCGTACGTATCAGAATAGATGCGGCAACTAGAAATGATGTTACGAAAAGACTCAACGTATTTAAGTCAATATTGCCTTAACTCTTAAGTGTATGAAATTACGTCCACATTAAATTGCATTGGAAATTTCCGAGACGGCAATATTGAAAAACCCGTCCCAAGAAACGGTGTAAAAAAATTTTCCGAAAGCCCAAAATTGACCTCCAAATATACAAAAATGTTTATCTCAATTTTTTCTACAACATCGCAAAAAACGATTTTTTTTGTCTATGCCCGACCTAGGGTCCTCAAGGACAGGCCTCAGACAAATACTTACATAGACAAAAATATTTCCCTCAATTTTCTCTACAACATAGCAAAAACCGATTTTTTGGTTAGGACCGGCTTTAGAGCAGAGCTGAGGCCTTAAGGGTCCAAATTTGTTTTTGAATATAATTCGGTACTCGATTACCTCTCAAATAGAATTGGGCCCTAGTAGAAACTCAGTTTTAGGGTCCTGACTGAGTCCAAGTGTTTCGATTAAAAAAATTTTCTTCCATAAAATGTGAGACAGTTCCAGACATTTCGAAAAAAAAAAGTTTGAAAATCGGAAGAGATTTACTCGATTTATGTACAAAAAACATGTAGAGCGCTAGCAGGTACTCGTTTTTAGTGCCCCAGCTATATCCTAGGGCCTAATCTCAAAACGTTTCTTCTACTAAGTGTTGGGCTTTCACAGACCTGTCGTTATGACAATCAGAAAAGACTTACTCGAGTTATGTACAAAAGACCAAAAACCATTTAAACGGCCCTAGCTCGGCGGCCCTTGGACTGACAGTCACTTACTTACTTAACCGGCCCTACAACCCATTAAGGGTCTTGGTCTTCTCCAACCGGACCTATCCTCAGCTAACGTCTCCCAGCTGGATACTCCCACAGTTTTTAAGTCGGCAAGCGCTGCGTCGTACCATCTAGATTTTGAACGCCCTGCACCTCTCTTGCCTTCCGGTCTGGTTTTAAGGATTTTTTTCGGAATACGATGATCTTCCATTCGTTGTACATGACCGAGCCAACGCAGTCGGTTTATTTTGATAGTTCTGACTCTGTCCGGCTCTCCATAAAGCTGACTAAGCTCATGATTGAGTCGTCTGCGCCATCGGCTCTGCCTTTGATCGAATACTGGTCCAAATATTGTCCGCAGTACTTTTCTTTCAAACGTGTGCAGCGATTGTTCGTCTCTTTGTGTCAAGCACCATGACTCCGAACCATACGTAACCACCGGGACTTTGAGATTTTCAGAAGGCGGTAATAACTCCGGTTGCCCAGAATTACTCGTCTCTTAATTTCGTCCGCAATGTCGTTATTAGTGTTCAGCTCCGATCCAAGGTATACGAATTTGTTGACCATTTTGAGTGTGTGTGTGTCGATCGTTACGGTTTCCTCCTGGTGTTGATTCGAAGGCGGGATGATCATATATTTCGTTTTATCGTCATTAACTTTCAACCCAAGGTCGGTACCA
>CM055406.1:103773237-103795227 GCA_029228625.1 Pseudolycoriella hygida
ATAGGAAGCCATCACAAACAAATATTTATCTCATCTTAATATAAAACATAATCAAAGACCCGTACGTATCAGAATAGATGTGGCAAACAGAATACATCTGGCAAAGAGACTCGAACGTATCTGAATATACAAACAATCCAACGTTTTCTGTTCTTTTATAACTGTAAGAATTTCAAAGATCCATAGAAATTACCTTAGGTAATGTCAAAGGCCCTACCGAAGTACGTCTCAGACCATTCAAATCTAGAAAAGCTTATATCCAAGGACTAAGTCGTTTTTCCCTAAAGCCCAGAAAAACTTTGCCTTTGACAGTAAATCTCCATATTGCATAGTTAAGGAAATATAGACGAAAAACTGTTTTCGTATGGCCAAGAATCTCAATTTCGTCCATTCCATTAATCACAGTGCCCAGACCTCATAAAATTTTTTTCCGAGTTTTGTGACATCAAATGCTTTCATTTGACACCAAAATGAGGAATTTCAGTGCTATGCTTGCTGAGATATTTGCAAAAAAGCTTCATCGACCTTCGAAAAACCATGTTTTTGGTCACTTCCTCGACCATATCTCCGGAACCACTTGATCGATTTTGCTCATTTTCGAACTTGAATCATGGGAGGCATGTACCTTTCAGGGAAAAAAAAGTTTAGGCTGATCGGTTGAGCCGTTTAGGAAAAAAAGTGGAGACGGACAGACGGACATTTTTTTTATTGCTGATTCGTCATATTTAGACGATAATAGATGCATCCCCCCAACTCCCACCTCGACCTGCCCCATGTTACAATAAAATTGTTTGTAGTAAACGTATAGGACCTTTGTACTTCGTACGGGTCCAAAAAGTAGCAATCATGGCTACCCTATGTTTAAGACAAAAATTGTGAGCTTATTTTTTCATGGGAATGAAAGAATCTGACATCCGCTATTGAAAGTAAAAGCTCCGAAAGCTCTTTTTATTGAATTATGATGTAAACTAGTGATGTAAACGGTGTGGTAATGCAGTTTATGGCCCAATTGTTCAACAAACCTTGTACTCTTTTAAAAAGTTTTTTCGGTAAGTTCTTAAGCCGATCTTATTTTCTCCAAGTGAACTTCCATTTAAAAATATAATTGTAAAACAGCCACACTCCATTCATCATTTAATTCGACAACTTTATGCGCACCACCAATGTAAACGCATAGAAAAATTAAGTTATTTCGTTGTAGGGTCTGGCATTTGTGACACCAATTTTTTAAAAAGACAACGTAGCTTTGTTTTCGTTACTTTACTGCACCTTTCTCCGATTTTTTAAGAACTTTTGTATCTGGAATGAAATCGTTTTGCCTTAGACGATTTTTTGATTTCAGACTTGTAAGCAGACATAAATAGTTTGAGTCGCAATCCCTCTGTAAGAGTTTTTTTTCTGCGGATATCAGTACTTAAGTTCACCTCTCTCCACAAATATACAAAATCTTCAAGAATTTTTGAAATTGAAAATTGCTAGATAAAGCCACCTTCATCACAAAACTCTAGGAATAAGCGAAAAATATCACAAAACCTGATAGAAGTAGAAATCCACAATAATCCCATAAACCTAGGAAGCCCCATTGGATGACCTGACTTATGTGGAGAATAACCGTAAAATATTAAAAAACCTGATGGAAGTTGAAGAGTGCTAGAGAAATCCACAATAATCGCAGGGCCATATTTCCCCAAAACTCTGAAACACGTGTTCGCTTAAATTTCGTTCTCCACAACTCCGCCTTTGAAAGCAACTTTCTAACTTGAATAGTTCAAGAGAAATGGGTCATCCCTCCCAATTCTAGAAGTGGCTATATCCTGGGATATATTTCCCGAAAAAACCCTGAGACACGTTTTCTCTACTCTGTTAATTCAACCTTCTAACTCTTATAGGTTTAGAGTTATTGTTTCATCCTGACTAAGTCTGGAAGCGATTAAATCCCAGAAATATCAGGAATGGTCAGCTTTTTTAAGGAAAAAAAATACGTGTCGACTAATTTTATGATCTGTGCCGTTTCTGAGATCCTAAAAAGTAACATTGTAACAAAGTAAGAAGGTTTGCAAATTCGCGGTTAGTTAAAAGTATCCGATTTTCACTCATTTGTATGAGAAAATGGAAATTTCAAAAACTCGTATCTTCGATAAAAGAATGTTACCCTCGGTATTTTCAAGGAAAATTTTTCTTTTCTTGTGCTGTTTTGCGTCCCAATAGGACCTAAGAGACGCTATTGGCACGCGTGCGCCAATAGTGCTCAAGAGACACAATTGGCATTGCGTGCAAATAGTGCTCAAGAGAGACTATTGGCACGCGGCTTCCAATAGCATCACCGTTTTTTTATTTGATAATAACTTTACTTAAATCGCTAAGTGAGTGTACTCTCTCGAAAAAGATTTCGGCCACTTAGATAGAAATAAAATGTTCTTGGAAATAAATCAAAACCCCTTTAACTCAATCATTTTTTCTCTCGAAGTTTAATGGTGTTCATATATCAGGAGTAACTGCAAGCATCACTCCGATTATTTGAATAGTTCAAAGAATTGTACTTACACGAAAAATCCTATACATTTTCACATATGAAAAACATCAAAAAACTTTGACACATCCCAAAAACGGCTTTACACCAAAAATAGAGTCAAGCATAACCAAAGACTCGTACGTATCAGAATAGATGTGGCAAACAGAATAGATGTGACAATAGAACAAATCTTGCAAAAAGACTCGAACGTATCTTAATATAGTAATAAGGAAACAATCCAACGTTTTATGTTCTTTTATAACTATAAGAATTTCAAAGATCCATAGAAATTACCCAAGGTAATGTCAAATGCCCTTCCGAAGTACATCTCAGACCATTCAAATCTAGAAATTGTTATATCCAAGGATTGGGCGATTTTCCCCTAAAACCCTGAAACACGTGTTCTCTAAAATTTTGTTCTATGCAACTTTGCCTTTGGAAGCAACCTTCTATCTCTTACAGTTCTAGACATATGGGTCATCCCTCCCAATTCTAGAAGTGGTCATATCCCAGGATTGTGGCATTTTTACCCAAAACCCTGAGACACCTGTTCGCTAAAATGTTATGCTTTACAGCTTTGCCTTTGGAAACAATTTTGTACCTCTTATAGATCTAGAGATATGGATCATCCCTCCCAATTCTAGAAGTGGTCATATCCCAGGATTGGGGCCTTTTTACCCAAAAACCTAAGACACGCGTTCGCTGAAATTGTATTCTCTACAACTTTGCTTTTGGAAGCAACTTTCTACCTCTTATAGTTCTAGAGATGTGGATCATCCCTTCCCAATTCTAGAAGTGTTCATATCCCAGTATTGTGGCAAAAGTTCATTCTCTACAACTATGCCTTTGACAGTGAGTCTCGATATTGCATAGCTAATGAAATAAACACGATAAACTGTTTTCGTATATGGCCAAGAAACTCAATTTCGTCGATTCCATTGGTCCCGGTGCCCCGACCCCTGACCCGATTCCCACAAAAAATTTATCCCAATTTTCTGACATTATATCCTTTCATTTGACACCAACATGAGCAATTTCCGTGCTATACTTGCTGAGATATTTGCGAAAAAGTTTCATCGACCCTCGAAAATTTCATGTCCGACCTCCACTTCTTCGATCATATCTCCGGAACTACTTGGCCGATTTTGCTCATCTTCGAACTTGAATCATGGGATGTATGTACCTTTCAGGCAAAAAAAGTTTAGGGTGATCGGTTGAGCCGTTTGGAAAAAAAGTTGAGACGGACGGACATTTTTTTATTGTTGATTCGTCATATTTAGACGATAATAAATGCAACCCCCAACTGCCACCTCGATCTACCCCATGTTACATTAAAATTATTTGTAGCAAACGTATAGGACCTTCGTACTTCGTACGGGTCCACATATCTCATTTTTACGGCCGCCATTTTGATTTTGGCCGCCATTTTTATTTTGGCCGCCATTTTGATTTTGGTCGCAATTTCTTATGTAACTCAAACATATTCAAACATATGCAAGGGACCCGTACGTATCAGAATAGATGTGGCAAACAGAGTTAATGTTACGAAAAGACTCGAACGTATTTACATAAATATAGTTTTAACTCTTAAGTGTATGATACTACGTCCACATTAGATTGTATTGGAAATTGCCGAGAGGGCAATATTGAAAAACCCGTCCGAAGAAACGGTGTAAGAAAGGCCTTCCGAAAGTACAAAACTAACCCCCTAACACACAAAAATGTTCATCTCAATTTTTTCCACAGCAAAAAACCATTTTTTTGTCTAGGGCCGAACTACATTACAGGCTTCGGACAAATACTTACATAGACAAACATATTTCCATTACACATAATTCCATAGACAAAAATGTTTCCCACAATTTGCTCTGCAACATAGCAAAAAGAATTTTTTTTGGTTAGGGCCGAACTGAGGAAGGCTCACTTCAGCCCTAAGCACAGGCACCGGGTACAAATTTGTTTTTGAATATATTCGGTACTCGATTACCTCTCAAATAGAAAGTAAATCAACGAAATCAGTTAAGATTTATCCAATTTATATAAGCAAACACGTTGGGCCCTAGTAGAATCTCAGTTTTAGGGTCCTGACTGAGTCCAAGTGTCTCTAATCAAAAAGTTTTCGTCCATAAAACGGGAGACAATCCTAGACCTTTCGATCAAGAAAAAAATTTGAAAATCGGAAGAGATTTACTCGAATTATGTACAAAAAACACGTATGGCCCTAGCATAGGTTTTAGTGCCCTAGCTAAGTCCAAGGACTCAAATTTAAAAAACTTTCTTCCATAAATTGTCGGCCATGCCCAGATCTTTGAAACAAAAAATAATTATGAAAATCGGAAAAGATTTACTCGAGTTATGTGCAAAAGAACAAAAACCACTTAAACGGCCCTAGCTCAGCGGCCCTTGGGCCGACAGTGCCCAGACTCAATCCCATAAAAGATATTTCGATTATCTTTCAGCAGAAAAAAAGGTTTTCACATTTTTTTTATTGTTGATTCGTCATCTAAGGACCATGATCGATGCTCCCTCTCTACTCTCTGGTCGAAATTGGGGTGGTTACAATTGTCGTGGTAAACGCATAAGAGACCTTTTCGAATCTTGGTACATGTCTAAAAATGTTGATTTTGTCACGTACAGGAATCGTTTAAAGTATGAACCAACACTCGGTGCAAAATAATTTTTCCAATTTTGAGGTACAAATCTCCACAGCATTTCTGCCCTTTTATGTATTCTAAGGAAAATTCAAAATAACGGAAAAGTATATCGTTCATAAACATCACTGTATTTGCAATTTGTGTAACCTGATAGTCCTAATAATGATTCCAGTGAAGTGATAACAAAAATGCGACTTACATGTCAATCGACAAAAAACATTATGAGGTCAAACGGATAGTAACGTCATTGTTATCAACATCATACTCTCTACTATTTGTGTTGAATTTTGTTATCTCACCAATGTGTCACAGAAATTCGTTTATATGAGAAGTCTTTTCATTTTTTTAAGCGTGTGAATCATAAAATCTTGTCGTTTTACAGCATCTTTCGTAAGTAGTTTTTCCTCGCATTTCTCGGCTTTCTTTAATATCGGGAACAGTGAAACAGTGTGATGTAGTGATCCTCACTTCAGTTGAACCATTGATATAGTAGGTGTAGATATGGAATGTGAGACGATATTTTGCCAAAACACTTGTTTGATAGTGTGCGTGATTTTTGTGTATAAATTCAAACGAAATCTTTCGTTTTCAAAATTGCGGCTTATTCGCGAAAATTTAAGAAAAATAAGAAATTTGTTGCGCCTTTTTTATTAGCTTTGTGAAATACATATAGTCAGTGCTCTGCTTAGCTTATTTGTTCATTTATGGACCCGTACGAAGTACGATTTGAAGGGAGGGAGTAGAGGGAGCATTAATCATGGACCCCATATGCTCAAAACGCAGCAACATGAATTTTCTTTCTCTTTCACTCTAACACTTATGGTATATTGTCGTATCAACACACATGCGTTTTACCTGTTAACTGTTTTAAAGTGTGGGCAACAGTAGTTCTTCTCTCACTTCATTATGACTGTTGTGTGTGAGTGAAAAAGGTGCAAGATCAAAAAGGTAGCGTGGGCAACAATGGTTTAGGCCATACACCGAATCTGCACAAAAAGTTGGCAGTCCGTTCGTTTGTTTGTAAGCCCAGGACCAAAGTACGCAGCCAGGTGTCGAATTATAAACTTATACAACGGTAATGTACTCGCTGATATGATAGATCTGTATATAAGGGAAGAAATCCTGACGAGGTGTCCAATTCATGTGAAACAACACGCCTATCAAGCAGGCAAGTCTACAGGCTCCACTCTGCATAGCCTCGTCGCCGACATAGAAGGATCCCTCATGGTCGGAGAAATATCCCTCGGATGTTTTATGAACATAGAGGGCACCTTCGGCAACATTTGAATTGATCGGCAGCGCGCTGGCAGAGAGAGAACTAGTGCCTGTTGTGATTAGATGAACGCTCAGAGACAGGACCGTTGAAGCCGACATATGTAGCTCCAAGGCCAGTCTCTGGGTGGCCCAAGGAGGCATCTGCTGTGGTGTATAGCGGTGGACTGTCTCCTAAAGGAGCTGAACAGCCCAGGGCTACTCGGATGACCTGACCGTTCTGGTCAGAGGCAAATTCGAGAGCACCCTGGGAGACTGTATGAGGATGGCGCTGAGGATAGTAGAAAGATGGTGTCGTGAGAAAGGCCTTCGAATGAATCCAGACTCACAGGCTCTGAGCTTGTTGGAAAAGCGCGGCTCTTCGGTAAAGACATTGAGACGAGCGCACAGGTGAAATCGAACATGGAAGACAAGGCCCATGTGCAGAAATGCAATCGGAAAGAGCTGTGAACTGTCCTCCAGAGTAATACTGTGGATATATGAGGCGGTAGTGAGGCCCGCAATGAGGCTAAACGTAGAGGCGGCGAAGGAGAGGCTGAAAGAAGCTCAGCGGCTGGTATGTGTGTGTGCCACTGTTGTCATGAAGACGACGGCAACAGCGGCCCTGGAAGTTCTACTAGCGGTGCCACCTGCAGATATAGTAATGAAGGCGGAAGCTTTCGCTATAGCGGACAGGTTGACGCAAAACCGACAAGGCATGGAAAGATGAAAAGTATGATTCCCAGATAGGAATGAATGGGTAAATGGGTAGCCAACTACGTTACCTAGTAGCGAATGGGTTGGTTTTACGGATGGGTCGAAGATGAGTGAAGGGACTGGAGCTGGTATATACCACCCAGGAACGGATACCGGCACTTGGATTCATCTTGGGAAGCGCTCTAGTATCTTCAAAGATATAGATATAGATAAAGATATAGTAATATGCATGGATAGTGAGGCAGCGATAAAGGCGCCGATATCACCCGTTGTGACTTGTAAGTTGGTGAAAGAATGCAAGGACCACCTAAATCAGCTAGAGCTGAGGAATCGGGTCAAACTGGTTTGGGTACCCGGACGTTCGGGAGTGGATGGCAATGAGCAAGCTAATGAGCTGGCTAGAACCAGCTCGACGGCTATCACATTCGGACCGGAGGCACACATTACTGTCCCAAACTCACTTTATACGAAAGCGGTAAAGGATTGGGTCTCAAGTTCCTGGTCGGCACGCGAAGGTTCTCTTGTGTTTTACATCTTAAACGGGATTGGAAATAAAGGGCCAAAAGATCTGTGTTCCAGATCGAGAAATCGATCGTCCCAAACTGATAAAATCTAAAAAAAATGTACTCGCAACGTCATAAATTTTGGTATTTTCGAATATTCGGCACCAAGTGTCCTGGCTGAAAGTGCAAGCCTGTACTAGCGACAAGTTTGTTTAAAAAACTAAGCAATCTTAAAAAGTAGCTCAACTACTAGATGAAAAAACAATGACTTTTAGCTACTGAGGTACTTTTTTGAAATTAACATTTTTTTACAAAAGCTTCGATGGAAAAACATCGTTTTCATCGGCCGTGTTCTTAAGTTGAATTCAATGCAACATTGACTCCAACAAAAATAAAATTGCAAAATCAGACCCTACTGTAGGCATGAGTCGGCTATCCGAAAAACCGAAAATTTCGATTCGATCCAAATGGCGTATACGACAATCCTGATTTGTTTAAGTAAATCAAGAATATTTTGATTGGACCCGTACGAAGTACGAAGGTCCTATACGTTTACTACAAATTCAGGGCTCCCACACAACCAATATTTAAAAAATGGTCCGTCTCCACTTTTTTTCGAAACAGCTGGGCAAATCGCCCTCAACTTTTTTTCGCTGAAAGGTACATATGTCACATGGCTTAAGTTCAAAGATGAGCAAACTAGATCGGGTAGTTTCGGAAATATTGTCGAAAATGTGTCCAAAAACATGGTTTTTTGGGAGTAGTTGAAACTTTTTCTCAGATATCTCTAGAATTAAGGCAGTTAGGAAGCTACTTTCTGGGACAAAGCTGTAGAGAACTAAATTTTAGCGAACACGTGTTTCAGGGTTTTCCCCAGAAACGTCCCAATCCCGAAATTTAGACACTTCTAGAATTGGAAGGGATGATTCATATTTCAAGAACTATGATAGATAGGAAGTTGCTTTCAAAGGCAAAGGTTGTAAAGAATCAAATTTTAGCGCACAAGTTTTTCAGGGTTTTCCCCAGAAACGTCGCGATCCTGAGATCTAGCCATTTCTAGAATTGGTAGGGATGAGTCATAACTCAAGAACTGTGACAGATAGAAAGTTGCTTCCAAAGGCAAAGTTGTAGAGAATTAAATTTTAGTGAACATGCGTTTCAAAGTTTTCCCCAGAAACGTCCCAATCCCGAGATTTAGCCACTTCTAGAATTGGTAGGGATCAGTCATATCTCAAGAACTATGACAGATGGAAAGTTGCTTCCAATAGCAAAGTTGTTGAGAATTAAATTTTAGCGAACACGTGTTTCAGGGTTTCCCCCAGAAGCGTCCAAGTCCCGAGTTTTAACCACTTCTAGAATTGGAAGGGATGATTCATATATCAAGAACTATGACAGATAGAAAGTTGCTTCCAAAGACAAAGTTGTAGAGAATTATGTTATCGAACACGTGTTTCAGGGTTTTCCCGAAAAATGTCCAATCCTGAGATTCAGCCACTTCTAGAACTCAGAGGCATAAGAACATTAGACAACGCGTGATTGGTGTCAGATTTCAGAAAATGTACTTCGGGAGGGCTTTCGACATTACTTTGGGTAATTTCTGAGAGTCGTTTAAATTCTGATAGTTCTAAAAGAACTTGACTATGCGATCTGATGCGCATTATATTTATGATATTAGTAAGAGTTTGGTACATCGAGGCTTTTCGCACGTGAAGGTTTTACGTACGGGTCTTTGCATATGTTTGAAAAGATGAAATGTATTCAGCATAAAAATAGGAAACTAGAGGGAAGTAAACGTGAAAGGAGGAAGCTATAAAACACGAACCGAGTAGTTTAACAACCGCACGCCTAGCCTTCACCTACAACCATTTTTTTTGCAAACGCTTAAATTCCATACGCTTGATAGTACCCGTGACATTCTTAGGCAGCTTGTTGAATAAGTCAGGCCCAGTAATTGGCACATTGCTTTTACCAACTCTAGCAACTCTAGACTTTAAAAACGGAACAGATGGCAGAACTGTACAAGTCTACACACCTCGTTCACTTAAACCTTGGAGACAGGTAGTATTCTCGGGCAGTGGGTGCTCAACAACATTTCCGTGCCCTAAAGCTTCCACAGGGCATATCAAATACTGACTTCAAGGCCTTTCACTGCAGAACCTCTACAGCAAGTACCATAGCCTTTACCGCTCCTACCCAAATACCTAAACAGTACCTCAGCTTGGAGTGAATCATTTCGGAGTAAATCTTTTTTAAGACACTGCTGGGAAGCGAAAAACTCAACTGCCTCAGTATGCAAACACATGGGACAATGTTATGGTTTCAGCTATTTTGTCATTCAATAAACAATAACAAAACAGTTCAAACGACTGCAACAAGAAAAACGTGAAAGTGTAATATTTTAAATGATATCATCGCACATTGAAATTTTCGAACATTTACAAACTCGTTTTAAAATCAAACTTGTTTCCGTCGAAAAATCGGCAAAGGTCATAACTCATGCAGGACAGCAAATTCTGTTTATAGGACTCTGGCTACCCCCCCCCCCCCACAGAAGGTGTGTTTGGGGGGGAGGGAGTAGCCGGAGTGCTATAAACAAAATGTCTGACCAGTTTTGGGTTATGAACTTTGTGGATTTTATAGCAAGCGTGACGTCATTTATGAACAGCCCCTAGCGACCTATATTAGCGAACTAGTAAATACCCCCGCCCCTAGGGGCTACGCGGACATTAAGCATTCTTGTCCGCTAGGTCGGAGATTTGCGACATTAATACTAAAATGAATGCAAGTGTGTGCAAAGTTAGATTTAGATGAATAAGAAATGGATTTAGTAGTATTTTAGTAGTTACCATAAGTTTACGCAAATCTGGTTTTTCCCTGTACTACCATTTTCCCGCAAAACCGTTTTGTCGAACTACCGCTTGCTGTATACTATCATTAAATCTGTACTACCGTTTTCCCCGTGCTACCGTTTCACCCTTACTACCGTTTCCACCATACAACACTTTTCCCCGTACTACAATTTTCTCCGTACTACCGTTTCCCCGTAGAAACGTTATCATCGTGCTACTATTTCCCCGTACAACCGTTTCTCCCGTTCTACAATTTCCTCCTCACTACTGTTTTCCCCTTACTAACATTTCACCGTTCTACCATTTCCTCGTACTAACATTTCCCCCGTACTATCATTTCCCCGTACAAACGTTATCACCGTTCTACTATTTCCCCGTACAACCGTTTCTCCCGTCCATAAAAATTGACCCAATGCGCAACTGCCCCACATTTTCACCAATACTTGTGACTTCTACTAACAAAACTCTGAGACTTAGACGAAGAAACCAATGATCTGCCTCCCATACCTTCCCAAATACTTTTAAAAGCAAAAAATCCAAGATGGCGTCACTTTGACAGGTGGCAGCCATTTTCTAGGATTCATAAAGATTCTACTCATCAATATTAACAACTTTCCCGAAGAAACCAACTGTCCAAAAAAACAAAAAAAAAATTTTAAATTACATCAAGAAAAAATTTCAATTGAAATCTAGGTAGCATAATGGTTTTTTTGCTATAAAAGGCAATGCAAAACCGCATTTTAATTCAGTCCCTTTGGACTCGTCAAGCAGGTCGGACGTATGTTGGTTCACATGGGAATCTTCTTTTGCATTGCCTTTTTTTGAATCATAAGGCAATGCAAAACGACACTTTGCTTTAGTTCCTCGGAACTCTTCAAGCAGGTCGGACGTATGTTGGTTCACGCTGGAAATTTTCGACCGACAATTTACAAACAGACAGATAGACAGACAAAGAGACAAAGTTTTGACTTTTATAATTAGTAATTCAGCTAGCGACGCTGACAAAAAAGTTTGTTTTGCACAGAATATCTACCCCTCCTACATCGAAAAATTGAACTAAAAAAAATTCTCAACTATTACCATTGTTCTAAGCAAGGGGTAAACGACTCCCAAAAATCGTGTGCCAGGATTTTTTAAAACCGATGATTTTTTTTTACTTTTTTATGAATTTTCTTTTACGTTAAGTTTAGCCTATTTGACCAATAATTGCAATTTTCTTTAAACACTTTGCGAACCCGAGTAAAAAAAATCATGCGATTTGAGAGTGAAATTGAGACTGTTTTTGCGTATGGCACTGAACGTTTTAGACTGTTTTGAGACCGTCATCATCATCAAAAATGAGCATATTTGCCTCAATTAATAGACATTTTTCTGGTGTTTAAGACTGTTGAGACTGATGAGTATGCTAAATTTGATATTGTTTGAGACTGTTGAGCATGCTAACTTTGAGACTGTTGAGCATGCTCAAATTGAGACTTTTTAAGACTGTTTCATATACTCATTTTGAGACTATTAGAGACTGTTGAGTATACTCATTTTGAAATTGTTTTAGACTGATGATTATGCTCATTGTGAGACTCTTGGGTATGCTCATTTTGATTCTATTTGAAATTCTTGAGTATGCTCATCTTAAATTGCAGTTTGAGACGTTTTTTGTCGCCACTGATACCGAAACTTTTTTATTTTATTCATAGATGCCGCCACATACTATTTTCTTCACAATTTGCGATTAATCTGAAATTATATTAGAAAGTTGTTTTTTTTTGCTTACTTTTTCTGGTCACCCATCTATGTACTAAGCCGAATGATGCTTTGCTTTTGGGCCGCCAACGACGTAACTCATGTAGCTAAATTGCACATGCGTTTTTGTAGTCTTATTTTGAACCGTTGTTACGAAAAGATATGAGACTGTTGAGTGTTTTCATTTTCGACAAAAATATTTTTCACAATCTTATTGAGGCTTTTGAGACTGTTGAGCATGCTGAATTTTTAAACATTTTTTTTAGCTTGTACCACGATTTTCCGGAGTCGCTTACCCCTCGGTTCTAAGTCAACAGAATTACGTTCATTTGCAAAGTATGGCAAACGCAAGCCACACTCGTCAGATCTTCATCCAATTATTGTTTGGTTTGTCGTGTTTATGCGAAATATCCCAAGTGATAAGCTTTGGATGTGGGAAGGTAAATCTAAGTCGTCCTCTTATAAATGATGGTCGAGCAGTTCTAAGAGGTGAGTGGCCGTTTATTGCGGCTTTGTACATTGAAAACGAATTTTTTTGTGGCGGTACTATACTCACTAACCGACATGTTCTAACGGGTAAGGAGGAACCTATAGGGAGAGATTCATAAGATTGTGCAACTTTTATCTCTCTTTTCACATATTCGCTTGTATTTGTTTATCTAAAACTTGGTTTTTTGGTTCAAATAGCTAGAACGAAACGTTGTACAATCTTTTGACCCCTTTCCTGTAATTTCGGTCAATTAAACTATTTGACACTAAAATGAAAATTGAAACAGCCGCTCATTGCGTTTGGCAAAAAGGAACGTCAACACAAATTTCGCCTCACGGTGTCACAGTACGTTTGGGTGCACACAATATCACTGAAACAAATGAATTGGGCAGAGTGGAGAGAAATGTGACTAAAATCTATGTTCATCCCCAGTGGAATGTTTATATCGATGAATTTGACGCAGATGTATCTATCCTTGTTCTAAACGACAAGGTGGTGTTCACAAGATACATACAACCAATTTGTATGCCGGGATCTGTTCCTATTGATGGCATTCGATGTTCAGTAGTCGGTTGGGGCGCAACGAGAAATGGAACTGGAGTTGAACAGATTCCTCGCTGTACCACCACGAATGTACTGAATGACTCATATTGCTTCAAGCAAGATCCTCCGATCATAGCGTTTTCGTCATCAAATACGTTCTGCGGTGGAGAAGGGGCAGGAACACCGAATGTTGGAGACTCAGGAGGTGGTCTGTTTGCCGTTTCTAATGCGTCTTGGGTACAGTACGGAATTATTTCTGCTGTTCGTACAAATGACACCGGGCATTGTTTGGAAAATGCGTTTGCCATTTACACAAATACCTTCAATTTTAAGAATTGGATCATTGATACTGCTGGGATGAACAATGACTTGAACATTACCCTGAACTGTCACTATGGTCCAAATTATTTTATGTCGAGGTATGTTCTGCTGTTCATAGAATATGTCATGTTTCAATAATACAAATGTTTTAAGCTAGCGTCACACAGTGGGGTCGGACAACTTTATTTTTAGAGATTCGTGAAAATATAGAATGGATAGAAACATGTCTGCTGTAAAAGCGACGAATCTATGACACATTTCTAAATTAACGCTAAATTTTGATCTATTTCTGATAAAATCGCCCGAAATATTTGAAAAAAATTTCTGTCGAAAAAAAATTTATACCCTCAACTTCCATTACAACATATCAAACGGTGGGTGAATAAACAAGGGTTTATTTTACATTACAACACATCAAAAGTATTTTTTAAGCCGCCGCCAAACCGAAGCGCGGCGGCTACTACTTCCATGGGCGAAAATGATCCCCTCAACTTCCTCTACAACATATCAAAAGTTTTTTTGAGTCCCCGCCCATTTTGGCTGTCATCCTGATACACTCTACACACCCAACACAACAATCTTCCCTTTGACACCAAACCTCTATCTCAAAAACTCAACCTTGTCTCATACAAAATGTGCTACCATACATATTACACAACAAACACATACATATGGCCTTTATATGGTACCTTCTAAGAGCCCTGGCGCTCAAACGAGGCTGACACCCCACCTTTTTTAAAATCCCTAAAACCCTGAAACACGTGTTCTCTAAAATTTTATTCTCTACAACTTTGCCTTTGGAAGCAACATTCTAACTCCCATAGTTGTGGAGATCCGGGTCATCCTGCCCAATTATGGAAGTGGCCATATACCAGAATTGGGCCATATTTCCTTAAAACCCTGAAAAACGTGTTCGCTTAAATTTAATTCTCTACAACTTTGCTTTTGACAGTAAATCTCCATATTGCCTGGTTATGGAAATATAGACGAAAAACTGTTTTCGTATATGGTCAAGAATCTCAATTTCGTCCATTCCATTGGTCACAGTGCCCAGACCCCTGAGCCGATTCCCACAAAATTTTTTTCCCAGTTTTGTGACATCAAATTCTTTCATTTGACACCAAAATTTCCGTGCTATACTTGCTGAGATATTTGTGAAAAAGTTTCATCGACATTCGAAAATTTCATGTCCGACCTCCACTTCTTTGACCATATCTCCGGAACTACTTGGCCCATTTTGCTCATCTTCGAACTTGAATCATGGGAGGCATGTACCTTTCAAGGAAGAGCATACGCAAGGAACCCGTACCTATCGGAATAGATGTGGCAAACAGAGCTGATGTTACAAAAAGGCTCGAACGTATTTAAGTAAATATTGCCTTAACTCTTATGTGTATGAAATTACGTCCACACTAAATTGTATGTTCATCTCAATTTTTTCTACAACGAAGCTAAAAACCGTTTTTTGTCTAGGCCAGACCTTATGACCGACCTAGGGCCATAAGGAAATGCCTCGGACAAAAACTTCCATAGACAAAAATGTTTCCCTCAATTTGCTCTGCAACATAGCAAAAAAAATTTTTTGGTTAGGGCTGACCTTAGGAGAGACCTGAGGCTCACTTCAGCCCTAAGCACAGGCACCGGGTCCAAATTTTATTTTGAATATAATTCGGTACTCGATTACCTCTCAAATAGAAAAATAATCAACAAAATCAGTTAGGATTTATCCAATTTATATAAGCGAATACGTTGGGCACTAATAGAAACTCAGTTTTACGGTCCTGACTGAGTCCAAGGATTTCTAATCAAAAATCTTCCATAAAACGGGACACAATCGTAGACCTTTCGATCAAGAAAAAATTTGAAAATCGGAAGAGATTTACTCGAGTTATGTACAAAAAGCATGTAGAGCGCTAGCAGATGCTCGTTTTTAGTGCCCCAGCTATTTCTTAGGGCCCAATCTCAAAAAAAACTTCTACTACAAATTGTTAAGCTTTCATAAACCTGTCGATTAAAAAACAGTTATGATCAGGGCCTAATATTTGGGAATCGTTTTTGGGAATCTTTAAGAATCTTTGGGAATCTTTGGGAATCTTCAGGAATCTTTGGGAATCTTTGGGAATCTTCGGGAATTTTTTGGGAATCTTTGGGAATCGATTCCCAAATATTAGGTCTTGCATCGTTCGCCGTTTATATAGACTTACCGAGTGGATACACTTAAAAAGAAAACATATTAAAAAACATAACCAAAGACCCGTACGTATCAGAATAGATGTGACAAACAGAATAGATGTGGCAAAGTGACTCGAACGTACCTAAATATACAAATAAGCAAACAATCCAACGTTTTCTGTTCTATTATAGCTGTACGAATTTCAAAGATCCATAGAAATTACCCAAGGTAATGTCAAATGCCCTACCGAAGTACGTCTCAGATCAAATCTAGAAAAGCTTATATCCAAGGACTAAGTCGTTTTTCCCTAAAGCCCAGAAAAACGTGTTCGCTTAAATTTAATTCTCTACAACTTTGCCTTTGACAGTAAATCTCCATATTGCATAGTTAAGGAAATATAGACGAACGAAAAACTGTTTTCGTACATGGCCAAGAATCTCAATTTCGTCCATTCCATTGGTCCCAGTGCCCAGACCCCTGTACCGATTCCCACAAAAATTTTTTCCCAGTTTTGTGACATCAAATGCTTTCATTTGACACCAAAATGAGGAATGTCCGTGCTATACTTGCTGAGATATTTGCGAAAAAGCTTCAACGACCTTCAAAAACCATGTTTTTGGTCACTTCATCGACCATATCTCCAGAACCACTCCATCGATTTTGCTCATCTTCGAACTTGAATCATGGGAGGCATGTACCTTTCAGGGAAAAGAAAGTTTACGCTGATCGGTTGAGCCGTTTGGAAAAAAAAGTGGAGACGGACGGACAGACGGACGGACATTTTTTTTATTGCTGATTCGTCATATTTAGACGATAATAGATGCATCACCCCCACTCCCACCTCGATCTACCCCATGTTACAATAAAATTGTTTGTAGTAAACGTATAGGACCTCTTGTACTTCGTGCGGGTCCAAATATGATCAAAGCATAAACGAGGCGCTGTGAATGTTGAAGTACCTACAATCAAAAAAGGCAAAAAAATATTTCTAGTGTTGCACTCGCTAATGACTTTTTTAGCGGCGCTAACGCTAACTTCGAAACAAATTAGCGTCGCTAATTAGTTTCGCTAATGCAACTGAAATTAGCGCGCTAATAGCGGTCGCTAATCCTTCGCTAATAGCCAAAAATCTCTGAACGAAGAGGACTTTGTTTATGCGTGAAAGAGCAGAATTTTTTTTTTGTAAATTTTGATGCGTCAATACATTAAAGAAAATTGTTTAGGCTGCTTTAACAGAAACTCGTTAACGATTGGAATAAATGTTTTGAGCACTTATTTTAGAGATGATAATTTATTTCTTATTCAGATAATCGTCAACAACATAAAATTTACAAATACACATTGCACTTCGTACTCAAATCAATATTAGTTTTGCGAGCTAACCTTTACAGCTATCAGGAGTTGTGTACCTTCCTTTAACCACCGGGTTACCGTAACGTACAAACCGAAACTGTAATGTGTTGTCAGTTTTATGTCGAGGATACCTTAACGCTTCGGGGTGGTGCATAAATCTCATTACCCTTTTTTTGAAACAATGTCAAAAATAGGCTTTATGAAATTTTCAAATTTCTGAAGGACGTACGCTATCCTGTCACTCCTGTCCTCTTTTCGGTAACGTCTATAATAGCGCTGACGAAATTTTTTTAGGGCCCCATAGCTGAAAACTTTAGTACACCGCAATTTGCTACATAAATTTATGAGTCCTGGGTGCAGCAACTCGTATGAAACTTGCCAATATTCCGTGAAAATATTTCATATTCAAAACTTTGAAAGTAGTTTTAGAATTTTGAACGCAGCCTTCGTATTTAAATGTCATTGAGAGACATAATTTAGCAATTGAAGTTTAATTCAGATAGTTGGGATAATTTTTCGATGAAGAAATACTCATAACGTATCATTTAACTTAGTTTTCGGAAAAATGTTCAGTAAGTTAACAAGAAATGTTAGCGATTCAATTAGCGACTAGCGAAAATGTTTTGCTAATTAAGTTTTTGCTAGCGCCAGAGTTTGTATTCCGATCCGAAGGCGAGATATACAACTACAGGAGCAGAAAAATAGTTTTTAAAGCGAGTTGCTTAAAAATACACGAATAAGTTTGCGAGTGTCGCGAAATGATTCAAAATGAATGACTTGCTAAGCTTCCCCTACTGTAAAGAAACTTTTTCGGTGGAAGCCCGAAACATCCATGTAATGAATCACTTCTGGGTGGTGCAAATAGACATGTAACGACAAGTTTTTGGATGTAACAGCGAGTAAAAATATGCGTCGATAGTCTTAGGGATAATTCACAAAGTACGCACGATACTTAGAAGGGAGGTGATGTGGTGATGGGGGGTGGGTTTGACAAAAGCGTGCTATCCCACACATCCTAATATATCAAAATGAGCGTGCGATGAGAAGGGGGGTTACAAAACTTATTTTTCTAACTTGCGTGTTTTGTGAATGGCCCCTTACATAAGTTCATCAAAAATATTTTTCGACCCTTACGGAGTACGTAGTAACAAATTTCGAACCGGGTGTCGATGGGTTTTTCGTTTTTAGGCCTAAGTAAGAAAATTGCGCAACAGAAGTTTTGTCCATCTGTCTGTCTGTCAGTCTGTCCCTGAAAACGATAACTCGAATAAATCTCAACCGTTTCGAAATCTTGTTTGCGCCCTGAAAGCTAATCAAAAAAGAAAGGCGAAGTTCGAAGATGAAAAAAATACGTCAAAAGCTTTGAAAATTACGATCGAAAAAATGGTTAAAAACGTAATTTTTTTAGTCAGTGAAAACTTCTCCGCCTGTACCTCCATGACTTTTGCACGGAAATTGATTTTCAAATGAACGAGCTTGGAAATACTTGATGATACAATTTAATGAATATATGTGATAATTCGCATGAAACACTCGTTCAATATGAAATTTTACTCTGAATGAATTTTGAAAATAAGCTTTACTTCTCCACTCTCACTGATTGAATATTTTTCCTAATAGCTACTCACCAGTTTTCATAAGTTTTTTGGAAATATTTGGAATTTTTGGGAATCTTTGGGAATCTCTGGGAATCTTTGGGAATTTGAGGAATCGGTTCCCAAATATTAGGCCCTGGTTATGACAATCGGAAAATATTTACTCGAGTTATGTACAAAAGACATAAAGCCACTTAAACAGCCTTAGCTCGGCGGCCCTTGAGCCGACACTGCCCAGATTCAATACCAAAAAAAGATATTTCGATCACCTTTCAGGGAAAAAAAAGTTTTTGAAAATCGGTTGAGTTTTACGGACGGATGGACGGATGGACATTTTTTTTATTGCTGATTCGTCATCTCTAGACGATAATAGATCACACAATTTTTGCTAAGTTTGGAGCTCACAATAGAGTCTTATAGGTCTGTCTAATTTATTAGACCCGTACGAAGTACAAAGGTCCTAAACGTTTAGTACAAACAATGTTATTGTATCATAGGGTAGATCGAGGTGGGAGTTGGGAGGATACATCTATTATCGTCTAGAGATGACGAATCAGCAATAAAAAAATCTCCGTCTGTCCGTCCGTCTTTACTTTTTTTTCCAAACGGCTCAACCGATCAGCATAAACTTTTTTCCCTGAAAGGTACATGCATCCCATGATTCAACTTTGAAGATGAGCAAAATCGGCCTAGTAATTCCGGAGATATGGTCGAAGAAGCATGAAACAGACAGACATGAAATTTTCGAGGGTCGCAAATATCTCAACAAGTATAGCACATAAATTCCTCATTTTGCTGTCAAATGAAAGCATTTGATGTCACAAAACTGGGAAAAAATTCTGGAATGGACGAATTTGAGTTTCTCGCCCATATACGGAAACAGTTTTTCGTCTATATTTCCTTAACTATGCAATATGGAGGTTTACTGTCAAAGGCAAAGTTGTAGAGAATTTAATTTAATCGAACGTGTTTCAGGGTTTTTTTAGGAAATATGGCCCAATCGTGGTATATGGCCACTTCAATAATTGGGCAGGATGACCTGAATCCCCAGAACTATGAGATGTAGAAAGTTGCTTCCAAAGGCATTGTATAGAACAAACTTTTAGAGAACACGTGTTTCAGGGTTTTAGGGGAAAATGGCCCCATCCTTGGATATAACCATTTCTAGATTTGAATGGTCTGAGATGTGCTTCGGTAGGACCTTTGACATTAACTTGGGTATCTATGGATCTTTGAAATTCTTACAGTTATGAAAGAACATAAAACGTTGGATTGTTTGCTTATTACTATATTAAGATACGTTCGAGTCTTTTTGCAAGATTTGTTCTATTTGCCACATCTATTCTGTTTGTCTCATCTATTCTGATACGTACGGGTCTTCGGTTATGTTTTTATTTTCATTTTATCTTATCATTTTCATTCATGGGACCATGAGTCTTTAAGCTCATGGTAGGCTTCTGGGTGATTTTTATTTATCACTTCCCACTTTCAGATTCTTAGGGAATGTTGAGTCCAGCCGGTTATAAGGCAAACATTGAATACTTTAAAAAAGTTCCTAAAAAATTTCAAAATAAATCCAGCTAGCCGTTCGAAGGAGCCTCAAAGCTAAGTGAATTTAGGTTTTGAAATATGTGAATGTGATAAAGTTGTCGACCGGAAAAAACATTCCTTGTTGAAGTATGAACTGAGTGTGCGGAAAAGTTGAAGGGAATTTGCTCTAGTAAAACAAGAAGACTTTTGGAGGAGTAATTCGTCATAATTTTCATGAAAAAACCTATGAACATCAACAGTTATAGAGAATAACTTAATGACATCCAATTACATCCTTGTTGTAAAGTGCAATTTCAAAGTTAAAGAGTTATTATTGATTCACCCATAATAGAATGTAGTCATGAAAAAAGAAAGTTTTATACAATATGATTTCAATGTTGATACGGTTCCTCAAAACCAATCAATCAATCAGTATTTGGGAAAATTTAGAAAGAATCAAGGAAAGTTTGTAATTTTGGTAGGTTTCAAATCACTTATAAACTTAGTGGTAGAGGCATGTCAAAAGCTCGTTACTACATCTTCGGCTGCTGGGGTCGCCACCAGCGAGACTTCAGAATCTGTAACGGTGACGGATGACGTTCCAGGTCGAAAATGGTTCTTAAGCACGCGAAGACAGTTTGGAATCAAAGCAGAAATTGCTCAGCTTGCTTTCTCGATCGCTATGTTTGTACCTATTTCCTGTACAAAAGCATTTCTTGAAATGTCATCGCGCCTTTAGCTTCTCTATTGTCACAAAGCGACCGATCTATGACAGATTCACCTGGTGAATTTTCTTCTATGACTCACAATCAAAGTGAGAAAGCATCAGACGCAGCAGTCGTCCAGTAGAGAAGCACATTAGACCCATAACAAACCTCTCCTGCTCTTTACAGGAAATGCCACACCAAGCGCAAATACCTTCCGACTTACAAAAAAGCTTAGACCAAGACGAAATCGCTTCTGTCATACAACAATTAAGACCAAAAAATCCAAAAAATTTTAAAAGTAAACGAAGCAGTTCTACAAGTACATTTTTCTTCCTCAATTTAGTAAATTTTCTCAATTTTGTAGGAATTTTCTTTAAATTCTAGCGCTTTGTCAATTTTCTTGAAAATTTTTCAATTTTTTCTCGATTTTCTTAAAATTTTCTTGAAATTTCCTCGATTTTGCGGAAAAATTTTCTGGAAAATAGGCTCTGATGTAAGTTTTATTGTGCACTAATGATCCGAATTAATTCGAGTCTTGTTTATTGGGATGAAACGAATGAAGAGGGTTTTATCAAAACCTGCTAACTCCATTAAGGTTTTTATTAGTGATTTATAAGAAAAATAAAATTGGATTTAGCAGGTTTCCCTTTTCGAAGAACTTCGTCCGTCCGTCCGTCGCCACGATAACTTGAGTCGATTTTCAAAAACTTTTTTTTCCCTGAAAGGTAATTGAAAAACCTTTTTTGGGATTGAATCTGGGCACCGTCGGCCCAAGTGGTTCTTGGTATTTTGTACATATTTCGAGTAAATCTATTCCGATTTTAATCTCTAAATCTCCAATTTCTCCAAAAAAAATTTTTCTCCGAAAAAATTTTTCTTCAAAAAAAAATTTCTCCAAAAAGATTTTCTTTCCGAAAAAAATTGTTCTCCAAGACCTTAGGCTACCATCGGAACACTTCGTATCACCTTCGGCTACCTTGGGAACTTCGGCTACCTCCGGAACACTTCGTGTCACCTTCGGCTGCCTTTGGAACACTTCGTGTCACCTTCGG
>CM055406.1:103810237-103837916 GCA_029228625.1 Pseudolycoriella hygida
ATGCTGGTGACTTCTACTAATAAAACTCTAAGACTTTGCCGAAGAAACCAACCAAAAAAATGTATAAAGAAAATCAATGCATCATTTCGTTCCATACAAATAATTCCTTACAAAGAAAATATTTGAATACGCCACATGACTTCATTTCATACAAATAAAAAAAATATTTGAATACGCCACTTAATAAACAAACGTAAATACATTGCGAATATTACTGAATGAAGCCACGTGCATAAAATAGTTTTTTCGTTTATTCCTTTTTACATTTATACACACACACACACTCATAACATATATATTCTCCCTGAAATTACTTGAACAAATTTCTCATACAAAATTACTAATCATTTTTCGTTGTATAAATGTTATACTTCACAGAAAGAACGCAGTTTTAAATGTAGAAATACCACTTTTCAATTCGCTTGAAAGTATCGCCGGTTGGTGATGTCCAGCGCTAAGCGTCGTTGCAAAACGATGCTAGGTGCGGACGACTTTTTGCTTTAGTTCCTCGGAACTCTTCAAGCAGGTCGGACGTATGTTGGTTCACGCTGGAAATGTGTGACCGACAATTTACAAACAAAGAGACAGACAGACAGACAAACAGACAAAGTTTTACCTTTTATAATTAGTAACTTTTGAAATTTTCCCCCTGCTCTTCTTCCACTCCAAATTATTTTACGTTGCAGCAGCTTTCCAACGAGCCCAGACTCATCGAAATCGGTTGGAAATTGACTGAGATATCGAGGTTTGAAAATAACATTTTTGTATGGGCCATGGATTTTTCTATTGTTCTCATCATTATGAAAACTTTTTTTTGTGATCTGTCGGTTTCTATCTATCTATTGATATTTTTCCATCTAGAGAAGCAGTCATCCGATCTTCCGATCTTCAACTTTTTGCATCGTTGGTTCTTCTATGTATGGCTGCACAGCCTGAAATGGCAATTCGTTATTTTCTTCGTTTCGGTTGAGCGGTATGTTCGGAACTGCTTTGAAGTACTCAGCCCATCTCGCAATGCACCTTTCCTCATTTGCTAAGACCAACCATTCTTGTCCTTACACAGTAAAGGTTGTTGACTGTATCCATTTTTGCCAAACTTTTCAATTTCGATCAGAACATTCCTATCCTGCAGCCGTTTTTTGTTTCGGAACAGTTTTCGAGCGAAATTTCTCTTCGAACGGTACTCTGCCTGGCCTGCTCGAGTGTATCGACTCAGAGTTTTTAGTCGAGCTGCGTTTTTGTTCTCCAGAGCTCGCTGGCATTCATCGTCGAACCAGTTATTTCTTTTATTTGCCGTTCTCGTTCCCAATGTCTCTGCTGCGGCGCTCTCTACATTCCGCTTAATTTGATTCCACGCATTCGATAATTTTTCTCTGCAAACTATCCACGTATTTTTGTTTAATGTCTTCGTTTTACAGTCTTTCAACGTCCCACTTTTTCAATGCCTGTTGTCGGTTGTGTTGGACCGATATGCGAGACCTAACAACCACTTTAACCAAGTAGTGGTCAGAATCAACATTTGGTCATCTACAGCTCCTGGCATCCAATACATTTGAAGAGTGCTGTCCATCTATCAAAACGTGATCAATCTGGTTTTTGGTTTGTCCATCAGGTTTGTCCATGTCGCTTTGTGGATGTTTTTATGTTCGAAATACGTTCTGTTCACAACCATGTTTCTTGATGCTGATCTTGGCATCATGGGCGCGCGGTAGCGATGCGCCCGTGACGCAAGTCCCCATACGATCAAAAAATTAAGAAATTTTTTTTTTCGTAGACTTCGGAACCATATATACAGCTAAGTTTTGACTTTTTTCCCTTGCGTGATTGAAAGCGACGTTTTACTCATTACAATCGGTCCAGTGGATCCGAAGATATGACCTTTAGAAAATCGTCATTTTCCATATAAAATGTGCTATTTTATAGAAACCAAAGTTAATGGAAACATCCTACGTTAGTTAGTGGATGAGTTAGTTAGTTACTTCCAGAACCATTTGTATGAAAACCGACTTTTTTGGCTCGTGCTCGAAAACGGCTCGATAACTTTTCTTGAAATTTTGCAGGGACCTTCGAGTTGGCCTTCTACGCCTTATTTGAAAAAGGGGGGGGGGGGTACCGGCCTCGTTTGGGCGATAGGGCTCTTAGAAAAATTTTTGACTGTGTTAGGATGGAGATAGATGCTTAGTGTCAAAGGAAAAGTTGATGAGTTGGCTGTGTAGTGTGTCAGGGTGACCAACAAAATGGCAGACGTTGGTATAAAACGGACTTAGGGGGAAAATTAAATTTTTTTTGTTGGTTGGAGATAGGTGTTTGGTGTCAAAGGAAAAGTTGTTGGGTTGGGTGTGTAGTGTGTCGGGGTCAACAACAAAATGGCCGATGATGGTATGGGACGGGTTTAGGGGGAAATTTGATTTTTTTTAAATTTATTTTTGTTGAAGATAGATGTTTCGTGTCAAAGGAAATTTTTTTTCGCCGGAATTTTTTTTCTTAAGAATTTGTTATCTCTTTCCTTCCAAAGCTACTGATATCACAACAAAAACCATTTTTAAAAGGAAAACGTGACGCAAGTACTACCCTTCTTCCAAAACAACTGATATCAATTGGGGTGACACTTAAAGCTTTGACACGCAAAAAATTCTTTTGGAATGTTTTCATTTTTGATTAAAAAATGCGTCACAAATGCTGGACCTCCCAGTGTTATAGTTTTTCTACGCTTTCAGCTTTCATATGCAAAACTTTGATTTCCTGTACATCCCATAAAGTCAAATTTTTGCGTTGTGAAAGCTGAAAGTACAGAAAATCTAATAAAAGTTGAAAAGTGCCAGAAAAATCCACAAAAATCCCAAAAACCTAGGAAGCTCCATTGGATGACCTCTCTCATGTCAAGAATAACCAAAAAATATAAAAAAAACCCGATGGAAGTTGAAAAGTCCTATAGAAACCCTCCCAATTGTAGAAGCGGCCATTTCCCAGGGATTTCTCTAAAACCCTGAGACACGTGTTCGCTTAAATTTGAGTCTCTACAACTTCACCTTTGGAAGTAACTCTCTAACTGCTATAGTTCTAGAGGTACGGGCTACATTTCATGAAACCTTATATGAAATTACAAAACGTTACAAAGTTTAAAACAAATTGCCACAAACAAAGAAAAAAGGAAAGAAAGAAGGAAAGTAAGAAAGTAAGGTTTACCAAATTGACTATTTACAAATATTCGATTTGGGTTCGTTTCCATTAGGGATGTCCGAAAAAAAAAGTTTTTTCAAATCGATTCCTTAACCTCACACAAAATATTGTTTGACCTAAAAAACACCAAAAATATTTTTTTTTAAATTTTTTGAAAGAAAATTGTCGGTGGTAAAAATCAAAAACTTAATTTCGCACTTTGAAGCGTCGTCAGCGCCACCTATATTGCCCAATGTTTCCAAATTTATTTTTCCCTGAAAGGCTCGTTCAATACCTTTCCAACGATACCCCACACGATGAACTTGATGGAGAAATGAGCTTTATACAATTTTTTTGTGCAAACATGTCATGTGAATTTTCTTCAGAATTTTTCATTTTGAACTTTTTCAAAAGCAAATCATGATTACATCACAGTGGAAAATCGATCGAATAAAACTCATTTCTCCATCAAATTCGTTGTGTGAGATATCGTTGGAAAGGTAATGAATGAACCTTTCAGGGAAAAATAAATTTGGAAACATTGGGCAAAATAGGTGGCGCTGACGACACTTTAAAGTGCAAAATGAAGTTTTTGATTTTTACCACCGACAATTTTCTTTGAAAAAATGTAAAAAAAAAATATTTTTGGTGTTTTTTAGGTCAAACAATATTTTGTGTGAGGTTAAGGAATCGATTTGAAAAAACTTTTTTTCGGACATGCCTAGTTTCCATACAAAATAGAAAACTTGTTCAATTCATATCTCCGGATTGGCTGAACCGATTTTAATGAGTAAAACTGCATTTCGGCCTAAAATTTTGCGTAGAATTCGGGAAAAATATTTTGCGGGGGGTACGTCGCATGGGGGAAAGTTAAAAAGTTCCTGTATGTCTGTTCCTTAGTCTACGAAAAAATTTCTTGTGAATTTTTTGGCGTGTGAGACTTGCTTCACGGCCCCTTACTACCGTGGGGCCATGATCTCACAAAGGCACGGTGAAGTTAACATTTTTGCGTTGGTTTGGTTGTACGGAGAAAAAACTGTAATTAGCACACCCCATGTGTAACGGTGTAACGGAGTGTAACGGACGTGTTTTCGTGAGCTCTCGCTGAACTCTTAATTATTTAAATTCTGAGTGAATAATCGAGTGAAAAGTACATCAAATATCAAAGATTACACAGTGGATAAGTGAAATTATTAGAAAAGTAGTAACGACGGCTTATGCTAGCTGTATTTTCAGCATTCAACTTGAAATTGTGAAGAAAGGTAAGGAGTAATTTATTCCGATAAATATCAAAGTGTGGGTGGAACACATCAATACGTCTGAATAGAAGTGTTGGCGCAATCCAAAATTCCATACCATAGCAACACAAACGGTAAATATGCTCGTAAAGGTAAAATCTTTACACAAAAGGTTGAACCTAAAGGGGCTTACACAACTAGCTTTACGGAGTTCTTAACTAAAGTAAATAATGAAAGAACCTCCTTTATGTTGCCTGGGGAATTTATCCCTAAGGATAAATCGGGTTCACGAATACTGAACTCTCACATTCGGAATCAAATAAATCATTTGATTCTTGATACACAAAAAACACAAAACGAAATGAAATACGCAAAAAGCTGCTCAATAACGAGCAACCATTGTAAACGCCGAACGACTAACCACCCACACCCACAACCCTATAAGTACGTGTACTCTGACAAAAATAATGAAGTACTTTTCTTCACTCTACCTCTTAAGTACGCATGGTGCGAATCAATGTGCATAAAACACTGGAACAATCGAGGAATTTGCGATAGAAATTATTCAACTAAAGATACCAATAAAAGTAGTGCTCGCCATCGGAATTTGCACCCACAAACAACAAATAAACAAACATCCACTGCAACCATTAAAGGTAACTATCCGCTCAACCATAAAACCGAAAGGTTTACTGATAGATTAAACGGAACATACAAGCACATAACCTCACTCTCGATCTACATTACAGAGAATTACAAGAACATAAGTGACCATCAATATCATCAATATTTAATCTCCACCAAGGTGATGGGAGAAGAATCAAACTCGTCATCTGAGGAAGAATTTAAAAAAACAATTACCTCGGCATCTGAGGACGAATACTGGAAATCCGCCCCTGATACTGAAGATCTGTGCATCACAAAAAACCTTAAGAAACTAAAGGTCAAACTCTCTACATCCACCATTGAGCCTTTAGCAGTTACAAAAACTCCGAAAAGGAAAAGTAAGTCACCGATCGTCCCCACCGAAGCAAAAAAAAAGACTTCTCAATCCAATGGCTCCACCAAAATTCAGCGAAGTTGTCCAAAAGACATTATGGGTGGTCGACGTGGTAATTGACGATGACAAGGAAGTTACCATGACAAAAGATCAAGGCGAACTAATTAATGAAGAGCTCACGAAAGCTCTATCTGCGTCTGATAAGATGGGGATCTTAGACTTCGACCACTGCGGACACGAAAGAAACCTCTACCGTACAATCAGTCGCAACACAGAGACCCGCGACTGGGTCCTGGATGCTATCCCCACGCTCAAGTTTGAGAAATGGCCAGAGGCTAAACTAAAAACCGTTGAAGTCGGGAAAACTCCAAAAATGGTGAGGGCCTCGATAGTGCTTGACTACCCAACACCGGATTTTGGAGAAGTTTTCGCAATAATCGACGCCAGATACGGGAATATCAACACCAAGTTTTGGAGATTGTACAAGAAGCATAAAGTCGAGAAAGGTAAACAACTCTGGAACATCGGCATTGATGTTGAATCAGCAAAAGTCATTAAAAGTATGGAATTTTTCGTCCAGTACGGACTTAACAAATTAAGAAAATCGATTCATAATGAAAAGCTATAATATTAAAGTTATAAGTTGGAGGCCATTTGGGCCATTGAAAATTACTTCTCAAATAAATACTCAAATAGCAAAATACCCTCAGGTCTTTAATATTTCAAACAATCAACATTACATAAGCTTAGATAGCACTCTAGCTATAAACATGAAAGCCAAAATCACATTAGGCCATACTATTAAGCATCAATATACCCCCATGATGCTCAGGTATAAAACAACAAAACATGGTCTTTAGCAAACTTCAATTCTACCAGGTCAACCTTCATCACTGCAAGTCCGCAGTAATTGAGGTTAATAGCTCAATTCGAATCAAAGGACAAACCGTCTTTTTAATACAAGAACCATACCTGATAGGCAACAAAATAAGAAACTTTGACCTAAACAAATTCAACCTGATCTCCAAGGTAGGAAAAGACAAACCTAGAACCTGTATTTTAGCAACCAAAGATGCAGAACTAATGCTCCTGAGCCAACTATCCACCGGCGACCTGACAGTAGCGTCTTTAAATATTTAACTCGATGGCGGTAAAAAGGAAATCATTATTGCTTCAGGATACATGCCATCTGATAGGGGCGTTATGCCACCCAGCCCAGAAATAATACTGCTAACAAACTACTGCAGGGCTAAAAATATTCCCCTTATCCTAGGGTGCGACTCCAACGCACACCACGAGGCGTGGGGAAGCACAGATACAAATGATAAGGGTGAAGCACTTCTGGAATTTATCATGTCCTCCAACCTCATGGTTCTAAATAGAGGCGATGAATACACGTATTATAACTCCATAAGAGAGGAAGTCTTGGACGTGACTCTAGCCACAATGACATTCGCCCACAGGATCAAAGATTGGAAAGTAACTAAAGAAATCCTATTATCCGATCACATGTGTATAAGTTTCCACATTACCACGGACAAGATGGAGCGTATGACTTTCCGAAACCCAATAAATACAGACTGGGACAAATTCAGCAAAAATGTAAGTCAGGTACTTCAGGGTTATGTCACTACGCCAATTATCTCTATCACAGAACTTGATCGAGAAGCCAAAAAACTAAACGAATCCTTAACAGAATGCTACAAAAAAGCATGTCCCGAAAAAGTGGTCAAGGCTGGAAGATCAGCATCATTCTTTACTGGGGACGTTAAAGCGCTAAGGACGCAAACGCGCAAGGCCTTCAACCAAGCAAATGATAAAAATCCGGAAAAAATTGCTAGAAGAAGAGAGGCCCAAAGAATGTACTCTAAATTACTCAGACGCTCAAAAATAATTAAGGAGCAACAGCTCATTAACTCTGTAAACACTAGCGCGGGAGCATCTAATTTCTTAAAATCTCTAGCGAAAGACCCTATATGCTCGATAGGAACATTGAAGAAACCATCGGGTGAATTCACCGAAACCCCCGAAGACACCCTCCACCACCTATTAGAAACGCACTTCCCAAAAAGCGTCAAGTCTAAGCATGCGATTGAAAATGAATCACTAGCTGCTCTCCCATTGTCGGACCTCGGCGAACTAGAGGTCGCAAGAAAAATCGTCACAAAAGAAAAAATAATGTGGGCCATAAAATCTTTTTCGCCCTTCAAATCAGCTGGTGAGGATGGTATGGGAACTAGTCAAAACAAATTCATGTTACTAGTTTGATGCCATATATTTGAATGCTAAACATTGAACAAAATGCATTGCTTATATAGTAAAGTCTAAGGTGACTCGATACAAAATAAATCGTTTTAATTCCAATGATGATTTGATTAATATGTGTACCACATATGTCCCCCTGTCGAAAAAAATGAGTCATGTCCATCTGGGTTGACGAATTTTGAATTGATAGTTGATGGTTGATCGAGTTGAATTTGATTGAATTTTGAGGAAATGAGCCAATCGAATTTGCCAAGTTGTACCAATGTAATTTGATGACGAAAATTTTGAATGTCTAATTTTGAGTTACCATGTTTTGATTGTCAAGTGAAGAAATTTCAAAGCATGGTTCGAAAAATAAGTTATTTTCTAAGTTGAAAGTAACTTTTTTTGTTTGCTTAATTGAATTAACAGAAGGTGTTTCTGGAATTTCAAAGCAAGGTTTGAGACGGTCAATGCTGATGACTTTTTCTTTATTTTTGATTTTTAGGGTAAAGAATTTTGCGTCACGTTTTAAGACTTCATATGGACCGTCGTAATTGGGTTGTAGTGGTTTTTCATAACCATCTTTACGGACGAAAACATGAGAGCAGTCTTTGAGATTTTTAAATATAAAAATCTTTTGTTTATGGTGATTGGAGCTTGGAATAGGCTGAATATCATCCATAATTCTTTTTAATTTTTCAACAAAAGTGAATGCGCCTTTTGTTGTATTTGTTTCAGTTTTGTGAAAGAAATGATATGGAAGTTGGATGTTTGTTCCATAGACCATTTCAGAGACTGAAGCATTTAGGTTTGGTAGGATTACTGATCGTAAACCTAGCAATATTATTGGAAGTGAGTTTATCCAATTTGGATTTTTTATGACACTTGATAGCGTTTTTCAGTGTACAGTGCCATCTTTCAACGATACCATTTGCTTGTGGGTGGTAACTGGTAGTTCGTTGTTTATTAGTTCCAAGTAATTTATTCAGTTCTTGGAATAGATCTGATTCAAATTGTGGACCTTGGTCTGTAGTAATGATGTTTGGAACACCAAAACGAGAGATCCAATGAAAAAGTAATTTTGTAGATACTGTTTCAGCAGTTGAGTCTTTCATAGGTATGGCTTCAGGCCATCTAGTAAAGCGATCAATTATTGTTAAACAGTATTTATATCCTTCGGATGGAGGAAGGGGTCCAACAATATCTATGTGGATATGATTGAAACGTTCATTTGGAATGTCAATCGGTTGTATTGGGCTAGAATTGTGCCGTGTGATTTTTGATTTCTGACAAGCAATACAAGATTGACAGAATTTCTTGATGTCTTTTGACATTGTTGGCCAAACAAAATCTTTTTTGATAAGTTCTGTTGAAGCTTTAATTCCAGGATGTGATAATTTGTGAACATTATCAAAAATAATTTTTCTGAAACTTGGAGGAATAACTGGTCGAAGTTTTCCTGTTGAAATATCACAATGGATTTTTGAGCCATTGTAGTCTGTTTTAATTATTTTTAGACTGGAATCAAGTTTGTTGAAAAAATTCTTGTCTTGATTTTGTGCTTCAGACAGTCGTTTGTAGTCAATTGAACCTTCAAAAGATAGTGAATATATTTGATTAATAGTTGCAATGCGTGATAATGTATCTGCAACTACATTCTTTTTTCCTGGTACATGACGTATGTCAGTGGAAAATTGTGAAATGTAATTTAATTGTCTGTTTTGACGAGGAGTAGCTTTGTCTTGCTTTTGGTTGAAAGCATGAGTCAATGGTTTGTGGTCGGTAAAGATAGTAAAATTTGTACCTTCCAGTGTTGATCGGAAATGTTTAATTCCTTCATAAATGGCAAGTAATTCTTTATCATAAGTTGAATATTTTGTTTGAGCTTGTGATAATTTTTGTGAAAAGAATGATAGCGGTTGCCAAATATTTTCTTTCCATTGAAGTATGACACCTCCTATAGCAAAATCAGATGCATCAACATGTAAAGAAATTTTAGAATTAGGATCAGGATGAGCAAGTAATGTTGCATCTGCTAATTCTTTTTTACATTTGTCAAATGCATTTAACATTTCAGGAGTCCAATTGATTTGAGTTTTGTCATTTTTAATATTTCCTTTCATGCAGGAAAAGAGTGGAATTTGTGTCTCCGCTGCATGAGGAATGAATCTGCGGAAGAAATTGATCATTCCAAAAATCGTTTTAATTTGTTAACGGTTTGTGGTAGAGGAAAGTTTAAGATTGTTTGAACTTTCGAATTTAATGGTTTAGTTCCTTGTTCATTTATTTGAAAACCAAGGAATTGGATTTCTTTTTGACCAAAGAGACATTTATCAATATTTATTATTAACGAATAACGAATACGGGTTAAGACGGGTAAATAGTGAATGAAGATGAAGTATATGTTGTTCTTCATTTTCTGATGCTATTAAAATGTCATCTTGATATGCAAAGCAAAAATCTAAACCATGAACAACTTCGTTTATGAAGCGTTGGAATGTTTGAGCTGCGTTACATAGACCAAAAGTCATGTTTGGAAATTCAAAAAGACCAAATGGTGTTATAATTGCGGTTTTTTGAATATCTTCTTCAGACATTGGAATTTGATGATAAGCTCGTACCAAATCGACTTTACTGAAGATCGTTTTACCATTCAAAAAATAGTTAAACTCTTGAATGTTTGGTAATGGGTAGCGATCTGGTAAGGTGTTAGCATTTAGTCGACGGTAATCGCCACAAGGACGCCATCCACCTGATGGTTTAGGTGTTAGATGTAATGGTGTTGCCCAAGGACTGTCGGATGGACGACAAATACCAAGGCGTAGCATTTCATCAAATTCTTTTTTAGCTATTTTTAATTTGTCTGGGTTTAATTTTCTTGCTTTAGCAAAAATTGGTTGACAATTGGTTACAATGCGATGTTTTACATTGTGTTTGCGTTTTGCTGAGTGGAATGTAGACATGTCGAGAATGTCCGGAAATTCGTTTAATAATTGATGGTAAACGGATATGTTGGAAATTGATTTGATTGCTAGATCTGGATTACAATCAATTTTTATTCCGTTTATTGATAATGATGTTAAATTATCAATTAGTTTGCTATTTTTGACATCTACCAGTAAATCGAATTTTGTTAGTAGGTCTAATCCAATGATGGGTTGTTGCACGTCTGCAATGACAAATATCCAACGAATGTTACGTCGGAGGCCTAGGTTTAGTGTGATGGATTTGCTTCCGTAAGTTTTAATTGGCATACCATTAGCAGCACGTAAAGTAAAATTACAAGAAGTGTGACCTTTTTCTTTTGTTGTAGGTGGAATAACACTTAAGTCAGCACCAGTATCGATAAGGTAGTTCCTTCCGGAATTCTTCTCTTTAACATATAAGCGACTTATAAATTTGTCTGTGTCAAGTTGCGCTGGGCTTGACTCTCTTATTAGTTTTTTGATTTCCTGTTCCTTTTGTTGTTTTGGCTTTATCTCTGAATCGTTGGTGATACCAACAATAGTTTGAGTTTGGTTGGGAACGACTATAATGTGTCGAACGGGATGAGGAACGATTTCGTTGAGCAGATCTGTTGCGAGATTTAGATTGATTGATTTCTTTTTGAAGAGAATCAATTTTATCTTCTAGTTTGCAAATCTGTTTTGTAAAATCGCTGGAGCGAGATAAAGTTTGGATTGAATTTTGGTCGATTGTTTCATAAATTTTATCGGCCATTGTTACTTGTTGATCAAGTGGTTCGGTTGAGCAAGATAGAATTGCTTGTATTTGTTGTGGTAGTCGATTAGTCCATAACTCTAGTAATAAGTCGTCTCCAACTTTACCACAAGACTTATCTTTCATCTTCCGAAGTAAATTGGAAGGTTTTTCATCAATTAGTGAAAGATCATTGAATAAAGTTTGTAATTTTTTACGATCTGAATCAGCAAATTGATTTGTTAATCGACTTTTTAGAGTCTGATATTTGTTGGTGGTAGGTGGATTTTTAACTATGTCACTGACTGCTGTTAAAGTGTCTGTGTCTAGTTTGCCAACAATTTGGTTGTATTTTGAAATATCAGATCTAATTCCAGCTGTTGAAAATTGAGCTTCAATTTGTAGGAACCAAAGATCAGGGTCAGCTTTCCAGAAAGGTGGAGATTTTATCTGGATGGTGTTAATTCTGCCCGTATTAATATTAGCTGCTAAATTTTGTTGTCCATCGATTTCGTAATCGTCATCGAGGATTGCAGCATTAGGGTTTTTTGTTGGTGCACCTTCTGCCATTTTATTAAGCAGAGAAGCAAAAATTTGATGTTTTTTTTTTTTTTTAAATTTGCTTGTTAGAAAATTTGTTCTCACAAATATAAATATTTGGAAAGTTGAAACAAATTTTGAACGCTAAAATTTGATTTGTTAGTAAAAACAAATTTAAAATTTTTAGCAATATGCTTTGTAAAGCGAAAGCTTTATGTTTTTGCGATCTGAAATACGTTCAGAGTCGTGGGTCACCAATTATATGGGAACTAGTCAAAACAAATTCATGTTACTAGTTTGATGCCATATATTTGAATGCTAAACATTGAACAAAATGCATTGCTTATATAGTAAAGTCTAAGGTGACTCGATACAAAATAAATCGTTTGTCTAAGGTGACTCGATACAAAATAAATCGTTTTAATTCCAATGATGATTTGATTAATATGTGTACCACAATGGCATCTTCCCAGCAATAATGCAAAGAAGCTGTGAACATACAGCAGGCGCAATCGCGGAACTATTCATAGCAAGTTTACATCTCCAACATATTCTGGAATCATGGAGACCGGTAAGAGTAGTATTTATTCCTAAATTAGGACAAACATCTTACATGATCGCGAAGGCTTTCCGGCCAATTAGCCTTACATCCTTTTTCCTAAAGACACTAGAAAAACTAATTGATAGATACATAAGGGACGGAACCTTAAAACTCTTCCCCCTGCATGTCAGGCAATACGCCTATCAGGCGAACAAATCAGCCGAGCTAGCATTACATCACTTAGTATCGAGGATAGAAAAGGTCTATGAATTCGGCGAAATAGCTCTGGGATGCTTCATCGACATAGATGGAGCTTTTAACAACATGATCTTCAGTGCCATTGCGCAAGCTTGCAGACAGCACGGCATCGAAGAAACCGTTATCGGCTGGATCATGAAAATGCTAAAAGAACGAGTGGTAATCTCGCGATTGGGAACACACAGTGTATGTGTCTACGTCACTCAGGGCTGCCCACAAGGAGGAGTACTTCCACCTCTGCTGTACTGCCTTGTCAAAGACAGCATACTTACCATATTGAACAAATCGGGATACTACTCTCAGAGTTTCTCAGACGATTTATCAATTCTGCTAACTGGCATATGCATATCAACTCTAAGTAACTTGATGCAATCTGCTCTACAACTAGTAGAATCCTGGTGTGTGGAAAAAAAACAAACAGCTAACCCTGATAAAACCAAACTTATTATGTTCTCTCGCAAAAAACCACAAATAGGATTTTCCCCCCCAACGTTCTTCGGCAAACGTATCCAGTTATCTGAATTCGTGAAGCATTTAGGGGTCTATCTCGAACCTAAGGGGTACTTCAACATGCACCTCAAGATGAAAGTAAACAAAGCAATTAACACCTTATGGCAATGTCGAAGATCTTGCGGAATATCGATACAGCACTGGATCTACACAGCGATTGTGAGACCCAGACTCAGTTATGCATCATTAATATGGTGGCCAAGATGCAGACTTGCTACCGTACAAAAACAACTTAGAAAAGTACAACGTTTAGCCCTCGTGGGCATTACAGGCGCTATGAAGACAACACCAATAGCAGCTTTAGAAGTTATGACGAACCTGGAACCTCTCCACGTCCACATAGAAGCCAAGGCAAGGTCGACAGCCCTAAAAATGACGAAAACGTCGATGTTCGCAGAAACAAAATACGGACACTCAAAAATTTGACATCTAATGCTAAGGCAAAATCCCGAATTCGAAATGCCATGTGATCTCATAACGCCGACCTTCAGATTTGAAAAATCCTTCAAAATACACATCCCGAAAAGGGAAGAATGGTTATCTCCTTCACTTATCTTGACAGAAAATGTAATCTCCTGGTACACGGATGGATCACGATCAAACCTGTCTGGCGTAGGTTATCATTGCCCGCAAATACAATGCAATGAATCGATGCCGCTTGGGAGATACGCAGGAATTTTCCAAGCAGAAATTACAGGAATCTTAAGCAGCTGTAAGGAAATGAAAGACAGGAACCTGCCTGAGCAGCCAATATATATCTGTACAGATAGCCAAGCAGCGATCAAATCGCTCTCCAATAATAAGTTTAACTCAGCTCTTACTCTAGAATGCCGTGATGCCCTAGATACCATATCAAACAAATTCCAAACTACGCTAGTTTGGGTGCCAGGGCATTATAATATTGAAGGAAATGAAACAGCGGACGAACTAGCAAGACTGGCATCGTCCACCTTCATCACAGGCCCGGAACCAGGCATCCGGTCTCGCTCTCCACATTAAATAAAATCATTAACAAGTGGAAACAGGAAAGGTTCAAATGCGAATGGAGAACGACCAGCAAGGCTAGGCAAGCAAAAAATTGCATTGCAATCAACCCCTCTAACACCAAATATTTCCTTTCCCTAGACAGGAAGCAGCTCAAGAGGCTAACGGATATACTAACGGGTCACAACACTCTCAACAACCACCTGCACATTATGGGTATCAGCAACAACAGAAACTGCGAAAAATGTGGAGACCCTGAAACTGCTGAGCATTTCCTATGTTTATGCCCAGCATATATAAACAACAGGAGAATATTCCTAGGAAACTACACTATAAGATACAGCTCTATTTGGAGTATACACCCAAAGTACATTCTGAAGTACCTAAACAGTACTGGAAGGTACTAACTGACCGTGGGATGCACAACAGGCCCAATGGAGGCCTAGGTGCAGGGATAACAACCCACCCACTTCTCCTAATCCTAATCCTAATCCTAGCACGTAGGTAAATTTTTCCTTTCAAAATATAAACAGGTCTGGGTAGGATTTCTCCACGGCTCTAGAATTGTTTGTTCCTGACGAATCGGCAAAAAAGTCCGAACGTCCATCACTCCGTCTTCACCTTTTTTCTAAACGGCTCGACCGATCATCCTAAACTTCTTTTTCCTGATTCAATTTTAAAGATGAGTAAAATCAGTCAAGTGGTTCCGGAGATATGGTCGAAGAAGTGTCCCAAAACGTGGATTTTCGAGGGTCGGTGAAACTTTTTCGCAAGTACAGCAGGAACAGCACAGCAAATTGTACATTTTAGTGTCAAATGAAAGAATTCTACCTCACAAAACTGAAAAAAAAATTGTGTAATTGGGTCAGGGGTCTAGGCATTAGGATCAATGAAATGGACGAAATTGAGTTTCTCGGCCATATACGAGAGCAGATGGTTGTTTGTCTATATTTGTTCAACTATGCAAAATGAAGATTTTATGTCAAAGGCAAAGTTCTTGAGTATAAAATTTTAGTGTTTTAAGGAAAAATTGCACAAACCTGGTATGTGAACACTTCTAGAATTGGGAAAGATCTCTAAAACTATGGCAGTTAGAAATTTGCTTCTAAAGGCAAACGTGGTGAGAATTACATCTTAGAGAAAAAAGTTTCAGGATTTCTTGGAGAAACTACGTTGGTCCTCTTTTTGATATGATGCATTCGGCCATCAAAATCAATGGTCTCAGACGTACTTCGGTAGGGCCAGTGGCGCGTTTAGCATTTTAGCGCCACTGGCACACTAAAATCCAGCACTAATTTTTTAATTTATGATGCTAAAGTGAATCTTTTCCAAAATTTTAATTAACCATCTCAATATGAGTAATTTTCTCGTGAATTTTTTATCTAATTTTTGACGATTTATCTTAAGATTCACATCATTGCAGGAATGTGGTGTTCTATCAATAATTGTTTTAAGAAAATATCACCCGACGCCACGGAAATAAGTTGAAAGTTTTCACTACTTTGTGTAAATTGTTCCTGACGTTTATTTATTCAATACATTTAGACTGACATTTAGCTTCGCTAATTGTGATTCCACGTTCACAACTCCTGCAGATCGTTTTGCAAATGTGTACGCGGCTTCACTACGAAGTTTCGTGCTGTTATGATGCTTCCAATCGTCAAATCCTTCAATAAACTTTCCACAAGCTTCTCTCGTAAAAATCAAACAATGGGGAAACTCACGACGACGACGTTAAAAGTTAATTTCTTATCTTAACTTTTTGACATTCCAAACAATTCTGTCAAAACCATTGAAAAACCTATTTTTTTGATAATTTTTAGATGAAAATTAGCATTGGATCCAAATATTATTAATGAAATCCATAGATATGATGCTTGCGGAGCGATTGACTGATTGAGCTGGAAAAAATTGAATGTGTTTTTTACGCACAATTCAAAGACAAACATGAACTCATAGGTTAAATACTTGATTTCTTACGCTTTCAACTTTCATACGCAAAAATTTGATTTCCTGTACAAAAATACGCCATACATCCCATAAAGTCAAATTTTTGCATTGTGAAAGCTGGAAGAACAGAAAAACTGTAAGGTAACGTTACGAAATACGGGTTTTTGTAACCGTTACAACTGTAACAAAAAGATAAAGTTACAAACTGTAACGTTACAGTGTTAAGATTTGTAACGATTTGTACGATTTGTAACAGAATATTTGCGTTACGATTTGTAACGTTACAAATGGTATTTTTATTTTTTCGTTACACCTAGTAACGTTACAAATTGTATTTATATTTATTCGTTACAGCCAATAACGTTACAAATTGTATTTATATTTTTTCGTTGCATTACTACCTGCAAGTTGTATTTATATTATTTCGTTCTAGTGGGTAACGTTACGAACTGTATCAAAATGGAATAAATATAAAGAGTAACGTTACCAAGTGTAACAAAATAAAATAAAAATACATCGAGTAACGTTATCGAGTGTACCAAAATATATTAAAAATACGTCGAGTAGCGTTACGATATGTAACTTTTTTTTTATAAAGTTATAACGTTACGGATGCCTGGAATCCAGGAAAAATGTTTTCCGGAGGGTACGTCGCAAGGAGGATGTCAAATCTTAGCTGTATATATGGTTCCGAAGTCTACGAAAAAAATTTTTCCCGATTTTTTGTTCGTATGGGGACTTGCGTCACGGGCGCATCGCTACCGCGCGCCCATGATATCATCAACTAAAGATAGTCTGCTCCAAACGTCAAAATTCTCAAATAAGTTAGTCTGCTTCAAAAATGTCAAGTGTGTAGAATGTGATGCTGCTATCTATATTTGTTAAGAACTGCCATTGTTCATGGCTGTCAACACGACTCGTAGATGATGCACTTTGGAAAAAATATTCTACATTTTTCGTTTTATTTAAAACTTTTTCAAACTCCGCGTTTTTTCGAGCTCTTGCTTTTCGAAAATCCGTTCTAGTTTTTTTTATTGGTTCGGTCGTCATTGAGCAAAAAATTTCATATTTACTTTCCAATTCGAATAAACTTGAAGTATGTGTACTTAAGCTAAATAGAACATTATGGACCATATGCAGTATGTACTAATCCTCTTGGCGCGCCAGTTTGAAATTACGTGTTTTTATAACGATAGCCACTTCTTCAGATGTCCATTGTTTACAGTGCCAATTTTTTCTAGCGCCAATCTGTTCCAGCGCCATGGGCACGTGCCCACTTTGCCCATGGGTTAATTCGCCACTGGGTAGGGCCTTTGACATTACCTTGTGTCATTTCTATGGATCTTTGAAATTCTTATAGCAATAAAAGAACGTAAAACATTGGATTTTTGCTCACTTTATTTTTATTTTATTTTTATTTTTAATGGTTTTGCGTGCGACATCTGTTATTTGTCGTAACGTCGATATCATGAACATGAATCTGCTCGAAATATCAAAATTCACAAATAAGTTACACAATCGTCAAATCTGTGCAGAGGTGTGAAGTGGTGTGAAGTGGTGAATTTCTCTATTGTTTCAAATGTCAAGTGTATATCATGTGCTGCCATCTATTTTCGTTAAGAACTGTCTGGTGGATGTTATCACGCTTATTTATCACATGATTCCGGTTGACAAATCACCACTAAAAAAGACAAAAAATGTTATTTTGTTAAATGTCATATAAGTCTCAGTAGATACTTCTCCAAAACTTCGACGATCTGTATGGAATTGTAGGTGAAAATAAGCTATAGGTCCCTTTAGGGGTTTGAGCAAACTTTCAAAATCTCACCTCGTGGTATGCAACAAGGTGGACAAAATGGTTTTCTTTCCAATGCTTAAGCAAAAAGCTTATAAATACTCTACGTCATCGGGAACTTCAATGTAAAATATTGTGCAGTGTCACCCACAGCGTGTGACTCATTCGACTGAAAAGTTTTATGCAAAAATCGAAAAAATGGTGTCAAAATTCTGCTTAATTCAAATGAAAGGTATTGATGTAAGAAAGCGTCTCACTTATTATCAACTTACGACTAGCCTGAGTTATAGCAGGACAAGTACTGAATTTGTTGGGAGCTATGACGAGGAAGGCTGCTGTTAAAATTCTACCTACCCTTAATGAAAGGTGTCACTGTTAGTCCTAATTTCCCCTGTTATCAATTTGACACCAGCCTGCCTCTTTGAGGTCTAGTTTAGATATACTAAATCCGTATGGGAGCAGTAAGAAGGCTGGCAGGTGTATGAATTCTGTTTGTGCCAAATGAAGGTATTAGTGTAAAACAACGTTTTGTGGTGATCACATAAACATTGAAATTATAAATAAATTATTTTTATCAAGTTAACATAGAATCTAGAATCTCCTATATAAACGGAATAACTTTATAAAATAAATCAGATTTGTTTCAACCTGGAAAGAGGTAACATCTCTCTTTTAATATGTAGAACTTAGTTTCTCCATATAATTGGTGACCCCGACGTAATTAAGGGGGATATATATGTGATCACCACAGTTTGCCTAATCATCAACTTGACACCAGCCTGCCTCCTTAGTTGCTGACTCAAAGAATATTTTTTCTCTATTGGAGATATAAGAAGGCAGGCAGGCTTGTGCTAAAATTCTGATCTGGACCAATGAAATGTATAACTGTAAAATGGCAGCATTTTGAGAACTTTCCAGAACTATTCGGAAATTTCATGAAATACACAGCACTATCCGGAATTTTCCAGGACTTTCGAAACTTTCCAGAACTTTCGATAGCCTTACAGAACTTTCCAGGACTTTCGAAACTTTCCAGAACTTACGATAACTTTCGTACATTCTTCAGAGCTTACCATGTCGCCGAGGTATGCGTAAAATTGGTACTCTCCCTCTGGCCTCTTACCCTTTGGCCCACAGTATTAATGTCAGTATTAAGCAGTAAGATTGAAAAGTCATGAATCTTTTAAGCGAATGACAGCAAATTCTGTTTTTAGAACAAAATTTCTTATTGGACCCGTATGAAGTACCAACAAATGTCTCCACCGATCCACCTAAACTTTTTAGACTCGTACGAAGAACGAAGAACGAATTTCGACCGGGGAGTAGGGGGGAGCATGACGAATCAGCAATAACAAAAATGTCCGTCCGTTCGTCACCGCGATAACTTGAGTAAAACTCAATCGATTTTCAAAGTCTTTTTTTCACATATCTTTTATGGGATTGAATCCGAGTACTGTCGGCCTAAGGGCCGTCGAGCTAGGGATGTTTAAGTGGTTTTTGGTCTTTTGTACATAGATCGAGTAAATCTTTTCCGATTTTCACATTTGATATTTTAGTCGGCAGGTCTATAAAAGCCCAACAATTTGTAAAAGAAACTTTTTTGAGATTGGGCCCTAGGATATAGCTAGGGCACTAAAATCGAGTCTCTACTAGCGCTCTACATGTTTTTTACACATAATAATTCTTTAAAATCTCTTCCGATTTTGAAATTTTTTTGATCGAAATGTCTAGGACCAGTGGGTCGAAACGGTACCTTTGGGTATTTTCGTTAGATTTTTATTTCGTTTTTTGTGGACTTGATGGCATTTAGTGTGGGTAAGGGAAGAGATATAAATTCTCTGTTGAGGTTATTATTTCAGTCACCTTTGGACTTTTGAGAGAGCTTTTAACAATTATCTGAAACTATTCGACGAACGTATTTATTTTTCGGAATCTGAAAATAAATCCAATTTTCACGTTTATTTTGCTTTATTTAATTTAATTTTTTCATCGGCTATTCTTTTAACTGTAATACTTCACTTAGAATCCTACCTTCTTCCTAAAGAGATTAGTAGTGGTTTCTGAAAATTTTTCTCATGCGAGACATACATCAATAACACATCACGATCACACCAAGTATACAACACCAAAACAACACTAATCCATCGAAATATATAGATATAAATATATAAATATATAAATATATAGATGTACTGATGATGTGGTAGTGATGTGATGTTGTTGTACTGGTGATATATTAGTGTTGTATAAGTGATGTAGATGTAGTGAAATCGCACATGCAATTCATGTATCATGAACACATCAAATATGCGACACCAAAACAACAACAACATATCACTAATACAACAGTTACAACACTCATACATCAAAAATACATCAGAAATACATCAAATTTTCATAAAACTTACATCAAAATTATCATTCTGAAGCACACTCCTCGGCAATTTCCAATACAATTTAATGTGGACGTAAGGCAATATTTACTTAAATATGATCGAGTCTTTTCGTAACATCAACTCTGTTTGCCGCATATATTCTGATACGTATGCATATGTTTTTGGTTGAAATAGTTGCACATACTTAATGACTCTCTACCTGCAGATAAAGTAATAAGACACAATTGGCGATTGGGAGTGGTGTGTCAAATGAAACGACTTTTGGATGTCTCAAAGATTGTGTTTTTTTAGAAAACACATGAAGTAACATCTTGGGAAATGGGAAATTTCAGAAATAATGATCGTTCGAAGTTTTCGCGAAGCCTCTCTTGAATCTTGAATCTTCTAAATAAAAAAATGCAAAACTTATCAAAAAATTACCGTGAATATTGTCTGGATTGTCTAATTGTTTCGATCGACCAACCAAAACAGCGAATGGAACAACTGTTTTCTGAGAAGTGGACGTAGTGCTAAATTCGATAGCGTCACAATAAATGGTATCGCCTAACAGTTGACCATTCACAGTTATTGTGCGTCCGTCAATGATGAAGGAACACAAAAATCGACTTTGAACCATGAAAGAACCAACGATGTGAGCTCTTACTTTAATCACCTTTTTTGAACCGTTTGGCACCAAAATTTCGTTCCCTTCAGATGTCGTTCTTGATATTTTAGGGCAAAATGTAGCTCCAGAGCTCCGTATGCCGGTCTGTAATTAAAAACGATGTGAACTAAGTAATTATTGCATGAAGAAAGTTGTAAAAATACATTTTTTGAGGACTCATGAATCGGTAAAATAACCGGTTTTGGCAAAATACTGAAGTTACAATCGAGGGGCAGATAAACGTAGAAAATCCTTTTGCACTCAAAAGAAAATCAATTGTTAAGAAAATCCTCAAATTCATTGAAAATTCTCAAAAAAATCCTCTTAATTGCAAGAAAATCATTGGAAATCAAAAAGAAATAACTAAAAACCGTGTAAAAATGCTTGACAATGAGTAATTGAAAAAGAAAATCTTTGAAGATCAAAGAAAACTATAGAAAATAATTGGAAATGAAAAAAGTCCTTTGAGGATTTTCTTTGCGCTCAAAATACACTATCATCTGCCCCTCGCAACGAATTATGTTCAAATAAATATTCTTGCTACAGCACATGGTCGAACAAGAAGTGCTTCACAAAAACCGTAAATTTCTACTGCTGTGAAGCTAGCACGTGAGAGAATCCACCCGTGAGAGAATATGGTGGTCACAGAATCAATACTTCATTCAAAAGTGAACGGCTCCACGCCACTCTCTCACAATTGTATACTCAGCCAAATCTTTGTATTGGGCTAATTCCATCGGTACCGTAACGTGGGTAACGAATTTCGTCTCTTTCACTCTTTCAATGTGAACTATATTAACATGAGACAAAATACTCGTTCCCCAGGTTACAAGACATCTACTTCGTAAACTTTGTGAATTTGATTGCGTTCACCATTGTTTATACAAACTGTTAACTTTTTTATAAAATGTTCAATCACAGGCTCTCCTTCAGGGTTACGGGTTTATCGGCGCTCTACGTGTGAGGGGTCCCCGGTTCGGTTCCGAATATTTTTTCTTTAATAAAATGTTGATAAATCATGGCCGCACGGTAGTAAAGGGCCGTGACGCAAGTCTAACACGCCAAAAATTACAAGAAATTGTTTTCGTAGACTGAGGAGCATATATACAGCAACTTTTTGACTTCCCCCCTTGCGACTTACCCCCCGGAAAATATTTTTCCCGGATTCTACGCAAAATTTTAGGCTAAAGTGCCTTTTTACTCATTAAAATCGGCTTTTTAACGACTATACTCACTACTCGGTCCAGGCCTCAGATCTCGCATCTCCTGAATAACTTTTTTTTGAGACATATGTATTTATGTTAAATGTGTTAGCTCGCATAGATGCTTCCGGAAGTAGAGTAAAAAATAAAATTGAAAGTGTAATTTATCAACATTTTATTAAAAAAAAATATTCGGAACCGAACCAGGGACCCCTCACACGTAGAGCACAGGTAAACCCGTAACGCCCGTTACGCTAAAGGGGAGCTTGTGAGTGAACATTAAATGACACAATATAAAGATTTGACTGAGTATAATACAATTGGGAGAGAGTGGCGAGGAGCCGTACACTTTTCACGCACTGACTCTCTGACCACCATATTCTCTCACGGGCTAACTTCACAGCAGTTAATTTCTTACCGTCACTTGTGAGATAAAATCTAAAATTTGTTTTGCATTAAGGAAAATATGCACAAAATTGACCAGTCTGCCGACCAGTCACTGAAAAATTTGTCACACTATACTGCCGTCGTCATAAGGAAAAAAAACTTAGAGAAAATCAACAAATATTTTCAAAGAATTTCGCCGAAAAGAAACCCAATGAGCGAATACAAAACAATCGTTAAAAATATTTTGCTAAATTTTGTCGCTAATTTGATTTTTTAAGGCGAATTTCGTTGAAAATATTCGAAGATTTTCACTAAGTTTTTTTTTCCGTTTGACGGCAATAATACGTCTATTTCACTATACTCAGACAGAAGCCGATGACGGACTTCACGCGTCAATTTTATTTCACTTTCCGAAATACTTACAGTGACACCTGTCACAAGCATGTCATTACGGCATTGTTCTGTTGCATCGGATGTACAGAGATTGCTATCTACACACCATTTGCATGGAAATTGTGACATTGTGCACTCTGTACACGATTTATATGTTGTACAATCGTAGAATGTGAATGGTGTCGAACTTATGTCTGGTTCATTTACTGTACGAATTGACAATTTGGCAATTACGTAACCTGAATGCGATAGTTGTGAAGATCATCGCTTGACGTTATATTCGAAGCTACTTATCTTTCTGTCCTACGATTTCCGGAAGAACGTCAGCCGCTGGCGTCGCACATGTTATAACATTCTCTTTTTTCGTAGCATTTTTCAAAATTGCTGATTGATTAAGTGTTACAAATGCGCATACGACATTTTCGACCGCTGACGGGAAATTTTCGACAGTGAGCTCGATCTGTGTAAATGCACCATTTGGCGCGCATTTCAAATTAACTGATTCTGCATTCTAAAGACATACCTGCCGAGAAGTATTTCTTTCAACCATGCGAGGAACTACACCGGTGATTATCGGACATTTACCAGATTCAGATGACAACCAGGGCAATAGTTCAATGGAACTGTCATCACAGTGCGACTTTTGACTGCATTTATTTTCGCCCATGCACCAACCACAAAACGGATCCGCAGTTAAGCATTCAGCGCAATTTAAGAACAGCGCACATTCGTCACTGTTACTGCTGCTTCCAAACTTCGATAAAAATGCAAGCAATAAGAAAACTAGCAACTCCTTCATAATGTTTGCATTCGATTTTCTTTAAACTCTCTATTTACTTCGCACAATTATTATTTTCAAATAACTTTTGCTTTAAATGGGATTGTACAGTGCACAGTGTTTAGACCCGTACAAAGTAATTGATGGGTGTGGGTAATCGTAACAAAACAAGTTGTTTATTGATTAAGATCCACAAGTAGACTGCGATAACATTTCGTTCTCTGCTTTTATTTAATTTTTAACAATATGTGAACTGGACGATCTATTATTTGTATTTGCTATTGAGAAGAATCTGTTTTGTAATTTATAAATAAATTCTTGGTACTGAACAGAATATTCAGCCGATCAGAGAGGCGGCAAGTGGTGGAATAGAATGTTCGGCCGAAATTTAACGGCGGAAGGCCGTTGATGAAATATGTAAGATGTACACGCGACATGGGTTTTTGTGTTGACTGTAGGCTTGACTGTAAGACATTTTCTTCAATCAAACAATAAAATTCTCGGAATGAAAGTTCTTCGTTTCAACTATTTTCGTGAACATTGAATGAAATAGTTATTTTCATGTGTGTGAGGTCAGCAATCTTAATTTCTCTATTCAAATGCGGCGAGAAAAAACGTTTTATTTTATTTACAGGAAGTAAATCATTAGATTGTGAAACTTTTTGTTTCACCAGCTGGTTCACAAATACATTGAAAATGAGCATCGTTATACAAGGCTCCCCTACAAAATCCGGAGACACAAAATCCAGAGGCGTCAAAATCCGGAGGCTACAAAATCCGGAGCCTTAAAAATCAGGAGGCGTCAAAATCCGGTGGCGTCAAAATCCAGAGGATCAAAATCCTGATGATGTTTTTGCGTCTGGATTTTGTAGCCTCCGAATTTTTATTAATATTAAGTATACAAGACTGTATTTTGAATTTTTTTCAAATTTAACATTTAACTTAAAATATATCACAGCGAATGAATGATTGTAATTCATTGGCGACGCGACGGTCTTAATTATATTTAATATTTGGGGGCTCTGCCCCCTCACCCCTGCGCTTGCGGCGGGCTTGGTTACGCCCTGTTGGCGGCCATATGTGCATGGTGCTCTGCCCTAAACCCTGCTAGGGGCTCTGCCCCTTAGACTTCGCAAGGGGGATATTCCCCTTTGACCCCCTATGCGGGGGCTACCGCCCATCGACCCCGCTTTTTTTTTATTTTATTCACGGCCTGCGGCGTAGAAATACATATTCATAACACAATTTGTATAAATAAACTGTAGCTGCTGTAAATAACAATACATATTTCGTCCGTATTTCGTCCAGATTTTATCCTGATTTTTAGACCCGTACGAAGAAGGAAGTTCTTCGAGAAGGGGTCTTATGCGTTTACCACAACTTTTGTAACCACCCTAATTTCGACCGGATGGTAGGTGGGGAGCATCGATCATGTTCCTTAGATGACGAATCAGCAATAAAAAAAATGTCCGTCCGTCCGTCCGTCACCGCGAAAACCGCGATTTTCAAAAACTTTTTTTCCCTGAAAAGTAATCGAAAAATCATTTATGGGATTGAATATGGGCACTGTCGGCTCAACGGCCGCCGAACAAGGGCCGTTTAAGTGGTTTTTGGTCTTTTGTACATAACTCGAGTAAATCTTTTCCGATTTTCATAATTTTTTTTTGTTTGAAAGAACTGGGCATGGCCGACAATTTATGGAAGAAACTTTTTTGGATTTGAGTCCTTGCACTTAGCTAGGGCCATTCGGGTTTTTTCTACATAACTCGAATAAATCTTTTCCGTTTGTTATAAACTTTTTTTTTGAAAGATCTGGGCATGGCCGACAATTTGTAGAAGAAACTTTTTTGATTTTGAGCCCTTGGACTTAGCTAGGGAGCTAAAAACGAGTCTCAGCTAGGGCCCAACATTTTTTTTGTACATAACTCGAGTATAAAATCTCTTTCGATTTAAAAATAAAAGAATTTTAATCGAAAGGTTTAGGAATGTCTCACATTTTATGGAAGGAAGTTTGTTGATAAGATGCCATTGGACTTAGCCAGGACCCTGAAACGTGTTTTTGTTTACATACATCGGGCAAATCCTAACCGATTTTGTTGATTGTTTTTCTCTTTGAGAGGTAACCCTGTACCGAATTATATTCATAAACAAATTTGAGCCTGTGCTTGGGGCTCAAGTGAGCCTCTGCTTGGCCCTAAGGTCGGCCCTAACCAAAAAAACAATTTTTTGTCATATTGCAGAGCAGATTAAGGGAAACATTTTTGTCTATGGAATTATGTGTCAGAGACATTTCTTTGTGGCCCTAGGTCGGTCCTAAAGTCGACCCTTAACAAAAAAAATTGTTTTTTCCAATGTTGTAGAGAAACTTGAGGCAAACATTTTTCTCTATTTGGAGATCAACTTTGTGCTTTCGGGAGGGTTCTTTTACACCGTTTCTTCGGACGGGTTTTTCAATATAGCCCTATCGGCAATTTCCAATACTACTTAATGTGGACGTAATTTCATACGCTTAAGAAGTAAGGCAATATTGACTTAAATACGTTCAAGTCTTTTCGTAACATCAACTCTGTTTGCCACATCTATTCTGATACGTACGTGTCCCTTCATATGTTTTATTTTCTTCTGGATTTTGACGCCACCGGATTTTGACGCCTCCGGATTTTGACGCCTTCGGATTTTGACACCTCCGGATTTTGACTCCTCCGGATTTTGTGCCTCCATAAAACATTATTTGCTACATTGACGCCATTGCTACCATGTCACCTGGGGAACGATTGTATTTTGTCTCATGTTTATAGAAATCACATTGAAAGTGTGAAAGAGATGAAATTCGTTACCCAGGTGACGGTACTGATGGAATTAGGCAATTACATTACGCTTTTTTCGTTTTGGCGCGAGGGGTGGTCACGTCGCGTCGGTTTAATGTGATATAAAAAATCGAACATTGCTTGCAGAGATTACCCCTTTGGATTGAGCTATATGTGTAAGACGAATGTGAACAATACATGACCAAAGCGTATTTTTAAAATTATTCATCTCCCAAATTATTAATCATTACTAGTTCAGATAATAATCTATAATTTTTCTAAACTAAGGTAAAACAGTGAAGTAAGTAAAGAAATATTTCGAGGACATGTGTAATCTATATGAACGTAATGGAATATTTAAAAGATGCATTCTATTGAAAACGTCTTCGGTTTCGTTATTCTTTCATCATCATCATCATCAAACTTTATAGACCGTTAGTACCTTCCGGTGTGAGGTCTTTCTGCCGCAACCCCAGATTGGTGAACTATCGTCCTCCATGCCCTCCTATCGCCCGCCAAGGAGATGGTTTGTTCGCCCAGAGAAAGTCCCCTAACTCCTAAATCTGATTTAATTGAATCGATAAACCTTCTCCTTGGTCTACCCCTTGGCCTAACACCCGGGACCTGTGCATCCAAGATCCTTTTCGGTAGCCTGTTATTACCCATCCTTTGAACGTGCCCGAACCAGCGCAGACGACTGGCCTTTGCCGCCTCTTCCACTGACGAAATCCCTAAATTTTCCCTAATGTCGCCGTCCCTTATATGATTATCCCACTGCTCCCTCCTATTAACCTTCGCTATATTCCTAAGAACCCTCATATCAGAAACCCCCAGGTCATGCACGAGATATCCGCAGTCAACCCAACTCTCACTACCATACAGAATCGTCGGCCGGAATATTGACCTGTGAATAGCTAACTTTGTTCCGCTACTTAATTCCCTTTTGTTGAACACGTGCGACCTCAACTGACTGACCACCGCGTTTCCCATTTTCCTCCTTTCCTCAAATTCCCTAACTAACTTGCCATCCTCTGAAAAAATGGTTCCTAAGTACTTGAATTCAGAAACCTGCTCCAGCTCCTCCCCATTTAAATTGCAAGCTATCTCCTTCCGAGCTTTGCCGACCTGCATAACCTTAGTTTTCCCTACACT
>CM055406.1:103838550-103849236 GCA_029228625.1 Pseudolycoriella hygida
GGATTTTCCTTCCCTTAATCTGCCGACCTTCCGGGACACCTCATCCAGTGTAATTTCCTCCTCCATCTCCGAGCTAGGACCTGCCTCCCTCCCATTTTCTTCTACCTGATTGACAGATGTAAATAAATCCTTAAAGTAATGCCGCCAAGTCTTCAAGACTTCACCCCTATCTGTAATTAACTCGCCGCCTTTATCTAAAATACGCCACCGCGCCTAATGCCCTTAATCATCGACCAAAATTTCTTACCCCTGCCTTGACCTGCCCTTTCCAAATCCTCCCCAAACTTTTTCCCCTCCCGGTCCTTCGCTTCCCTGACTAGATCCTTAACCAGTTGCCTACAAGCCTTATAAGCCTTCCACTTCGCCACCGTCCTGTCCTGTAACCAAACCAAGTATAGTTTCCTTTTCTCCAATACAGCCCCCCTGATATCGGCGTTCCACCAACCCGTCTTTTTGTTTCGACCCCCGCTAGCGACACTGCCCAGACATTCCTCAGCCAGATCCAAGACGAATTCCTTAAAATTCGCCCACTCAGCCTCAATGTCCCCGCAGTCAGCTGGAAGCCCCTCAAATCCTTCGGCGAATCTTGCCATAAAACGAGACCTAACTGCCTCTTCCCTAAATTTGCCCACACGAAATTTGCGACTTACCACCTTCTTCCTTTTAGCCTGACAGAGTTTACCAACCGACAGATGGGTACCCAAAAAGTAGTGACTACTTGTCTCCTGTCCTGCTCTATAACCATGTAATCAATAATGGATTTGTGACCCAAACCCTCATTGACGTACGTATACCGATGGATCCACTTGTGCCTATAGAAAGAGTTGGTTATTGCTAACCCATTGAAACCACAAAAATCTAACAACCGTTTACCATTTGAATTCAGAATTCCTTCCCCAAATCTACCCACTACACTCCCATAACCTGAGTTGTTTTTAAAGTTTCCTATTCTTGCATTAAAATCCCCTAGCAAAATCAAGGATTCATTTCCCTTCTTGATAACCACGTCCCCCAATTGTTCGTAAAAGGTGTCCAAGTCAGTAGCATCACTGCCATTGCAAGGGCTATATACGCTAACCAAGCGATAAATTCCCCCCGCTAACTTTACAGAGACCCACATCAGCCTTTCATTTACGAAACGAACATTTAGGACAAATTTGATCAATTCCTTCCTGATTGCGATTCCAACCCCCCAATTTGCCCTACCAGACTGAACCCCGGACAAAAACACCTTATAGGCGCCCATGTATTCTTCAGTCTGTCCTTTCCTCCTAACGTCACTCAGCGCCAATATGTCTATACCGTAGTCCTTAGCCAGATCCACCAATTCCTCTCTGCGATCCCGAAAACCCCCATTAACGTTTAGACTTCCAATAAACAAACCATCAACCATTTTGCATTGCCTGATCGCCAACGATGGGGTACCTGCCATGTCCCGCGTTGGTCGTACCCCGTGACCAACACTCGTCCGAGGCTGTGTGAAATTGTTTTTACCGAGAATGAATACAGTGGTACGGCCTGGTAAGCCGAACCGCACCGGAAGTACAAGTTTTAATGGGCACCAAGAACGGCTGTTCGGAATGCAATGTGTTAGTTTGTTTATATTTTTACCAAACCGAATTGCTATGCATATAGCGAAATCACCAACCGAAATTATGATCATAAACATTTTACCCGAAGCATTATGCCGAGAACGACAAATAAAGTAAACCGTATTGTTTAGATTGTTTAGCAAAACGATGATCCGAAAAATATCACAACATTGAGGTTATGTTATTTTGACGCCATTCGGAAATTAAAATGGAAATGTAATTGAAATTCAAAGACGCCAAAATTCAAATTAGAACGTTAATCGTTATTCTTTATATTACATAAACTTTTTGAACATTATAAGCAATCGAATTGACTGCCGCAATATTTATTTATTAATCAAATGATAAAAACATATGAAGGAACCCGTACGTATCAGAATAGATGCGGCAAACAGAGTTGATGTTACGAAGAGACTCGAACGTATTTAAGTAAATATTGCCTTAACTCTTAAGTGTATGAAATTACGTCCACGTTAAATTGTATTGGAAATTGCCGAAAGTACAATATTGAAAAACCCGTCCGACGAAACGGTGTAAAAGAACCTTACCGAAAGCACAAAATTGATATCCAAATACACAAAAATGTTCGGCTAAATTTTTTCTACAACATAGCAAAAAACAATTTTGCGCGCAGACGGACAAAAAACGTCAGATTTCCTCACAATATTGAGACCGTAAAGTAGGCTTGTTCGGTACACTTTTGAACAATAACTTTTTTTGCCACCTGTCATTTTCGACCCAGGACCGAAAAGTCTTTTTTGCCCAGTTGAATTTACTGACTTCAATCAAATATCGTAACTGAATGAAAACATCACATCAATTGCAATAATAATGCCTGAAACTAAGTTCTCACATAATTATTTCCGAATTCACTTCACTTTTGATACAATTTCGGTCATCGTATCAATTATTTTTCACATCGAAAACAACTGTTATGAAAAATAGGATGAAGAATAAGAAACGAACTGTCGCAGTGTCCTATGATGAAAATGCAAATTCTGTATTAAAGCTTGTTGAGTGTTTTGTTCGGAATCTGACTTTTTGTCCGTCTGCGCGAAAAATAGTATACATCACTCGGAGCTAAAACGGTACTGATTTAGACCACGGTGTTGAAAAGGTCGAATCCGAGGGCGGATACACCGTTTTAGCTCCTTGTGATGTAATGTACTATTTTTGTTAAGGGCCGACTTTAGGACCGACCTAGGGCCATAAGGAAATGCCTGTGACACATTTTTAGATTTTCTGGTCGAGGCGGTCAACTGGCCTTGGAACACAGATACTATGATCCTTTGCTCCTTCCTCGTTGCTCTTCTATCATTCCACCAAGTCTTAGTGGTCTTAGTGGTCCTAGTGTCTTAGTTAGATTCCCACATTTAAATGTTCCCATTTCGGAACGCATAGTTGTAACCGGTACGCCGAATAAGCCTCGTCTAACTATGTTTATTCTAAACGAGCCCGTAAATGCAGTGTATCACACACAACTGAAATACCTTTTTTCTAAGGCATTTGTGTGAGCAACCATTAATCTGTTTGATGGACCACATGCTTAACGTGAATTTCAAACCACGCCTATATATTGTAGCTAGATATAGGATTTGATGGTGTTCATTATATCTCCGCCTTAAGATAGACTCATATCTGTAATTAAGAAAGTCCTTTGGAAATTGGATGGACCCTCTAAACACTGCGAAGCGAAATGGTAGTCACAGGGATGGAGTTGGGTCATGGGTTTATTTGGGAAAAGTGGATGATTGTTGAAACTAGCGGGACGAAACGGTGTCTTTAGGTACTTTAGGGTAAACACGACATGACATTACTTAAATAAACTCAAAAATCCGTTACATTTTCATTACGTGTTTTGTGAACTTGATGGCATATAGTGTGGGTAAGGGGGTAAAAGAAGAGAAATAAAATTCTCTGTTAAGATTTTTTATATACTATTTGAATTTGTTCGTTTTGCGAATGTTATTACAACATTTTAGACTATACCACCCCTTGAATTTTCAATTGTTTCAGGCAAAAGAAAGGAATGTAGGAGAAAAATGGAGAAATATATGCAGAATTCATCGTATATGGGTGACGTCATACATGTCGTTCTTCTGTGCACGGCTCGTTGTGGACGCCAAACACCACAACTACCCATTTTTAGAAGCTTGGGTATGCTTAGGAAGGTTACTTTCATGACACATTCTTTCATAGACAAAAATGTTTCCATCAATCTGCTCTGTAATATGACAAAAAAATGGTTTTTTTGGTTAGGGTCGACCTTAGGGCCGACTAGAGGCTCACTTGAGCCCCAAGCACAGGCCTAAATTTGTTTATGAATATAATTCGGTACACGGTTACCTCTCAAATAGAAAAAGAATCAACAAATTCGGTTGGGATTTGCCCGATTTATGTAAACAAACACGTTGGGCCTAGTTTCAGGGTCCTGGCTGAGTCCAAGAAGATCTCATCAAAAAACTTTCTTCCATAAAATGTGAGACATTCCGAGACCTTGAAATGTAGGGCTCGAACTCAAAAAAGTTTCTTCTACAAATTGCCGGCCATGCCAAGATCTTTCAAGCAAAAAAAAATTATGAAAAACGGAATAGATTTACTCGAGTTATGTACAAAAAACACGTATAGCCCTAGCAAAGAATCGTTTTTACTACCTTAGCTAAGTCCAAGCACTCAAATCCAATAAAATTTATTCCATAAATTGTCGGCCATGCCCAGATCTTTCAAACAAAAAAAAAATTTATGAAAAAAAAGTTTTTGAAAATCGGTTGAGCTTTACTTGAGTTATCGTGTTGACGGACGGACGGACGGACATTTTTAGACCCGTACGAACAACGTAGTGCTTCGAAAGGGTGTCTATTGCGTTTACCATGACGTTTGTAAACAGTCGAATTTCGACCCGGGAGTAGGGGGGGGGGGGACAAACGTCGTGGTAAACGAAATAGACCCATTTTCGGAAGAACTTCGTTCTTCGTACGGGGCTAATGAGAAATGTTGCTTAACGCCCTTCTTAAATACTGAAAATCTGTCAACCATTACTTTCAGGTCTGAGAAATACTTATCATGATGTTCCTGCAGACGAAAAATAGGTGAATTTCTCTGGATGTTGGTTTTAAAGCTGGGTAAATAGAAAACTTTCATGTGTCTGGTAGATTTGGGTCGATGGCCAAATGCAAGCTGATGGCGCAGCTGAGAATCGATGCGATTATGGATTAGTTTAAAAACAGTAATTTCATCATTTTCCAATCTTCTAGATTCTAACGAATGTAACTTCAGAGGCTAGCCAAAAGATTGGCGCTCCATGTTGAACTTGAAGAAAAACATTCTACAAAATTTCTTTTGTACGCGTTCTATCTGGTCAATTGAATTGTGGTAAAACGGACTCCAAATCGACGAACAGTATTCTAATCCACATAGTTTATATGGAAATTCAATTTTGGCGGGACTATCAGTGATAGAACAGCACATTTTTTTAGGTTGAGACTCATAATATTTCATTCACACCACCCTTCCACTAGACTCAGGTCATTCTGTAAATGGAAATCATCGCTCTTGTTGGTGATTGAGTGCAAAACCTTGAGATAATCGGCAAAACCGAGACCAGACCACTCAGACAAGGATGACAGTAAATCATTTATGAATATTACAAACAGAAGCGGGCCGAGTATTGAACCTTGTGGTACACCAGAAGTCGGAAAAATTTCGTTTGATGTTGAACGACCAATCACTACAAATTGAGAACGATCACTAAGATACGAAGCGAACCACTCAGTGAGGTTAGTCTGTGTAGACTTCTTAGGGAAGAACCCGTGCTGAGAAGGGTAGATTTTGTGTTTAATTTGTTCGAATAGTCTCATAAAAACCATCCGTTAAAAAATTTTATAGAAAAAAATAGGCTCCTGAGTTTGTAAGCTGTTAACTGCGGGGCCTGCGGGGTTAAAAACCGAACTGAAATATTTCGCAAAGAGATTACAGATAGAGTCACGGTCAGTGGCTGATTCACCTCCAAGTTTTTTGTATTTTTTGTATTTTAGAGACTCCACTAACAGCTTTTTACAGCCAATAACAAGTGTTGTCTGGACCACCGGCTTAACGTGACTTCCGAACCACGTCTCAGAGTAATGCGAATGTAGCGTCTTTGTTATTATGCAATTACTCCAAGAATTGTTAGGCGCCTTATTATTATCTCGCCTAAATGTAGGCTTAGATATTTCGTGCACAAATTTTCGTCGTATATGGGTTACGTCATACGATTTATTCAGTGTGTACGTCGTTATGGGCGCCAAACACACCACAACTACCCAACTTTTTGAAGCTTGAGTGAACTTTAGGACGTTATTAATGCGCTACACTTGCTAGAAAAATTCCATGTAGAATTTTTCCGACACGGGATTTGAACCCGGATTGTTTTGGTGGAAGGCCAGTACGCTAACCACTGTGCCAACCCGTCCCGTTATGCTATTCTGCAGCGAATTAGTTTTACGCAGTGACTTTGCGGATGCAAAATAGTACATTACATCACAAGGAGCTAAAACGGTGTATTTAGACCCAGGTGGTGAAAAGGTCGAATCCGAGGGCGGAGCGCAGCGGAGCCCGAGGAAAGACCTTTTCAACACCGTGGTCTAAATCAGTACCGTTTTCGCTCCGAGTGATGTATACTATTTTTCGCGCAGACGGACAAAAAGTCAGATTCCGAACAAAACACTCAACAAGCTTTAATACAGAATTTGCATTTTCATCATAGGACACTGCGACAGTTTGTTCCTTATTCTTCATCCTATTTTTCATAAAAGTTGTTTTCGATGTGAAAAATAATTGATACGATGACCGAAATTGTATCAAAAGTGAAGTGAATTCGGAAATAATTATGTGAGAACTTAGTTTCAGGCATTATTATTGCAATTGATGTGATGTTTTCATTCAGTTACGATATTTGATTGAAGTCAGTAAATTCAACTGGGCAAAAAAGACTTTTCGGTCCTGGGTCGAAAATGACAGGTGGCAAAAAAAGTTATTGTTCAAAAGTGTACCGAACAAGCCTACTTTACGGTCTCAATATTGTGAGGAAATCTGACGTTTTTTGTCCGTCTGCGCGAAAAAGCATTTCGTGTTAGTCTTAACTTTGACCTCGCAGTCCCTCACATAGTCGTCAAAGCATTTAGTAATGCCCAGTTTAACTTCCTTCCGAAGACGTCGAAACTCTGCCTTAACTGTAGCGAATTCATTACGGCTTACCGGTTGAGCTTTAGTCAGTTCATAGAGTTTCTTTTTCTTCCTAGCTTTTTTATTAATCAACTAAAATAGCTGATGCGTGTAGTCTGATAACAGTTCGGATGACAAAATTTTTATCGCCCGCGGAACAGTATCACACACATTAAACCTCGTTATTCGGCACACAAAATAACATTTTACCGTCGCACTAACACATGTAAATGTATATTATTTACTTACTGACCAATAAAATATTTACTTTGTTCGAAGTAAATACTTTATCGGTCAGGACAGTAAAGTATGTACTTTACTTATGTAAAAGCGGTAGTGAAGCTAACACATTTATTTATTTTGATTTTGTTTCAACTGAAAGTTTTACTTCTTTAATGAAAAAGAAATTCATGTTGCCTCAAAATGAATGGCACTCCATTCAACATATCGCATCACTAATTTTTTTCGCAATAATCAAACAAAAATAATGTTCTAAGTGTCAATAGAAACTTCTGGAATTACATGTATAACAATTTCTCATATTGCAATTGCAATGAATGTGACGTATAGTAAACAAAACATGAACATGTGATGATTTACTTTAGTTTTGTTTTGCAAATTTAAAATGGTTGAAACTTATTTTACATAGTTGCTTGGCGTAATTGGTTGTGTGTGACACCTACACAATCAATGACACGTTACACACGAAGATACGATGACCGTAAGTATCTTTTATTGAATTTAATGATTTGCAAATGTTCGTATGACACCTATACAATCGGAGATAATTCGAAAACTACCAGAAAATAAAATTGTGATGTGTTGCTTGTGTTGTTAAGATTGTTCGTGAAAAAGTGTTTGTTCAAAGAACTCAGTTCAATGCATGTCATACTATTTCTTGGGCGATAAAGCAGTATATGTATAGGCGACAGAAAATTATATGTAATCTCGTTATATATTACACATACTCGTTAAAACTCGTACGCGTAATACATATATATACTCGATTAACATATAATTTTCTGTCGCCTATCCATAATCTACTATTATTTTCTCAGTTCTTTTTCCACCTTGTAGTGAAAATAGTAATTGTCTCGCCAAAAATGTTATAATAGATTGAGGTTTTGTTTATTGGCAGAAACGGTTATTCACTCCGCGCACACAGTAAAATCATTGTGTTTCTCTCGGGGAGAATATTGAATTCCAACTCCAGCGCATTACTGCCCTTGCTCTCATCTAGCCGCAAATTTTCGCTCTTGCTGGGATTCCCCATTTTCTTCTTTTCGTGCATCTGAGTGAAAATTGTTTTTTGGCATGTGCAAAGATATCCAGTAGATAAAAGTGGCTGGGCCGCTGGACTGGTAAGTTTTGATAATTGTAAACATTAATGGATGCAAACTGATAACCTATCTAGACAGTAGGGTTGGCCGATTTTACACTTTTTTTTTATTGCGAAGAGGACAGCCTGGATACAATTCCAGGAGTCGAAAAAATAATTTTGGTGCCTTTGGTTTGTTTTTAAATTCGATTTCCAGCTTGCACACTCAAATTTTCTGAAGAAAGGCCGATTTTCTTAACATTCCTCTTTTTCAGAACATTATTTGTCGAAAAATTATTGTCAATATTTGAGATTATGGTTGGAATCCACTGTTTAAGGTTGAGAGAAGATATTTCAATCGATTTTCAGTTCAGGGAGGCTGAAAAAAAAATTTTGTGAGCGAGAAGTTTGAAAAATTATAAATTTGATAGTTTTTTTCGACTATCATGCCATGCCATCATAATTTGCAGTCACACAAATTCTGACAAATGATAATGCTCTCTTCAGAGAAGGAATAGGGATCTCAAAAAGGCATTCATTACAAAAAACAGCCATTTACTTTGACCATATGAGTCGAGCCAATTCCTGTGAATTTCAGGGAAGGAATCATTTATTTTCTAATACTGTCTTTATTACGAAGTAAAAAATTAAATATTTTGTACAGTTTTATAGTCCTTCTTTGATTTCAATGAGGGCAAATGTTTCCGTGAGGCTAATGTCGCCCGAATGCTTCCGTTTCTATTTTCAATACCAACAACTTTATTTGAAAATTCTGTCACACGGTGAGCTTGAACGAAGTTATACTGAAAAGTCGCTGCACATCAGATTTTATTGCTGATTGTGAAAGACGGGTCCCCTACGAGTTCGAAACTACTTTTAGTGAAATAAATTGAAGAAAATTGAAAGAAACTATGTTTTTTCCATACATTTTCCAAATTTGTGTAAAAGTGATGAAAAAAAGTGATGATAAACAACATAACTAGTAAATACCCCCGCCCCTAGGGGCTACGCGGACATTAAGCATTCTTGTCCGCTAGGTCGGAGATTGGCGACATTAATACTAAAATGTATGTAAGAGTATGCAATTTTCTCCGTACTACCGTTTCCCCGTACAAACGTTAGTACCGTGCTACTTTTTCTCCGTACAACCGTTTCTCCCGTCCTACAATTTCCCCGTACTGCCATTTCCCCGTACTAACATTTCCCCGTACAAACGTTGTCACCGTACCACTATTTCCACGTAAAACCGTTTCTCCCGTCCTACAATTTCCTTCTCACTACTGTTTTCCCCCTTACTACCATTTTACCCGTACTACCGTTTCCACCGAACAATACTTTTCCCCGTACCACGATTTTCTCCGTACTACCATTTCCCCGTACAAACGTTATCATCGTGCTACTATTTCTCCGTACAACCGTTTCTTCTGTCCTACAATTTCCTCCTTACTATTGTTTTCCCCGTACTACCATTTCACCGTTCTACCATTTCCCCGTACAAACGTTATCATCTACTATTTCCTGTACAACTGTTTCTTCCGTCCTACAATTTCCTCCTCACTACTGTTTTCCCCGTACTACCATTTCACCCTTCTACCATTTCCCCCGCACAACCGTTTCCCCCGCACTACTGTTTTCCCCGTACAACCGTTTCCACCTTACTACTGCTTCGCGTACAACCGTTTCCCCCGCAATGCTGTTTTCCCCGTATAACCGTTTCAACCGTACTACTGTTTCGAGTACAACCGTTGCTCCCGTACTACTGTTTTCCCCGTACAAACGTTATCATCGTGCTACTATTTCCCCGTACAACCGTTTCTCCCGGCCTACAATTTCCTCCTCACTACTGTTTTCCCCGTACTACCATTTCACCGTTCTACCATTTCCCTGTACTAACATTCCCCCCGTACTACCATTTCCCCGTACAAACGTTATCATCGTGCTACTATTTCCCCGTACAACCGTTTCTAACGTCCTACAATTTCCTCCTCACTACTGTTTTACCCGTACTACCGTTTCCACCGTACTACTGTTTCGCGTACAACCTTTTCTCCCGTAATACCATTTTCTCCTCACTACTGTTTTCCCCGTACTACCATTTCACCCGTCTACCATTTCCCCGTACCAACATTCCCCCCGTACTACCATTTCCCCGTACAAACGTTATCATCGTGCTACTATTTCCCCGTACAACCGTTTCTCCCGTACAACCGTTTCTCCCGTCCTACTATTTCCTCCTCACTGCTGTTTTACCCGTACTACCGTTTCCACCGTACTACTGTTTCGCGTACAACCTTTTCTCCCCTAATACAATTTTCTCCTCACTACTGTTTTCCCCGTACTACCATTTCTCCATACAACCGGTCACCCCCGTACTGCCTCTTCCGCCGAGCTGCCCCACCAATACTGGTGACTTCCACTCACAAAACTCTGAGACTTTACCAAACAAACCTATCGTCTTACTCCCATACATTCGAAAATAATTTTAAAAGCATAAAAATTGACCCAATGTCCAACTGCCCGACATTTTCACTAATGCTGGTGACTTCTACTCACAAAACTCTGAGACTTTGCCAA
>CM055406.1:103849256-103892670 GCA_029228625.1 Pseudolycoriella hygida
TCTCTCATACCTTTCCAGATACTTTCAAAAGCATAAAAATCCAAGATGGCGTCACTTTGACAGGTGGCAGCCATTTTCTTAGGATTCATAAAGATGCTACTCATCAATATCAACAACTTTCCCGAAGAAACCAAACGCGTAACTATTCCAATTCAGAAAATAGCAAAAAATCCAAGATGGCGTCACTTGCACAGGTGGCAGCCATTTTCTTAAGATTCATAAAGATTCTACTCATTAATATCAACAACTTTCCCGAAGAAACCAAACGCGTAACTATTCTAATTCAGAAAATAGCAAAAATCCAAGATGGCGTCACTTTCACAGGTGGCAGCCATTTTCTTAGGATTCATAAAGATTCTACTCATCAAAATCAACAACTTTCCCGAAGAAACCAAACGCGTAGCTATTCTAATTCAGAAGATAGCAAAAAATCCAAGATGGCGTCACTTTGACGGCTGCCCATCATTTTCACCAATACTGGTGACTTTGACTAACAAAACTCTAAGACTTTGTCAAAGAAACCAATGGCCTGTCTCTCATACATTCCAAGATATTTTTAAAAAAATAAAAATTGACCCAATGTCCAACTGCCCGACATTTTCACCAATACTGGTGACTTTTACTAATAAAACTTTGCCGAAGAAACCAAAGATTTAAACATCAACTAAAAAAATGTACATACAAAGAAAACCTATACATCATTTCGTTCCATACAAATAATTCCTTACAAAGAAAATATTTGAATACGCCACATGATTTCATTTCATACAAATAAAAAAAAAATATTTGAATACGCCACACAATGCTTAAACATACGCCCCTCCTAAATACATTGAGAATATTACTGAATGAAGCCACGTGCATAATAGTATATTATGCACCGCTGTCCAGGATGCTCTATTTTGACGATTTGGAGGTTATTTCCCGTGGGAAATAATCCAAATCGTCAAAATAAACCATCCTGGACAGCGGTGCATATATAGTTTTATCTATCGAGACCAATATATCGAGTTAAACAGTTTTGCCCTAGGGAATTAAGTACGAGATTATTGCTCTAGATAGATAAAATAGTTTTTTCGTTTATTCCTTTTCACATTTTTACACACACACATAACAATATATTCTCCCTGAAATTACTTGAACAAATTTCTCATACAAAATTACTAATCATTTTTCGTTGTATAAATGTTATACTTCACAGAAAGTACGCAGTTTTAAATGTAGAAATAGCACTTTTCAATTCGCTCGCTTGAAAGTATCGCCGGTTGGTGATGTCCAGCGCTAAGCGTCGTTGCGAAACGATGCTAGGTGCGGATGGCGATACTGTTCTTATATGGGAGACTGTACCCATAATAAGAGCGCTTTATTTTTGTTGGACTGCTTCATTGCGGTCCAGAATAAACAAAAGGAACGTCTCTCGTTCTCTGCCTCTAGGTTTCCCTTGTGGTTTTCTCTTCCCCTTCGAAGTTAGGTTTGCATTGCTTTTTTGGGTTAAAAAAAGCAATGCGAAAGGGTTTAGTTCCTCGGAACTCTTCAAGCAGGTCGGACGTAGATAGATTCGCATGGGAATCTTCTTTTGCATTGCCTTTTTTGATTCATATAAGGCAATGCAAAACGACTTTTTGCTTTAGTTCCTCGGAACCCTTCAAGCAGGTCGGACGTAGATAGATTCACATTCTTTTGCATTGCCTTTTTCTGAATCATATAAGGCAATGCAAAAGAATCTACTATTGCATTGCCTTTTCTTTGGCTTTCGGCTTATAAAAGGCAATGCAAAACGACTTTTTGCTTTAGTTCCTCGGAACTCTTCAAGCAGGTCGGATATGTTGGTTCACGCTGGAAATTTGTGACCGACAATTTACAAACAGACAAACAGACAAAGTTTTGCCTTTTATAATTAGTAATTGTAAGCAAAAAATTGTTCTACGGTATATCTCTAGATCTTTTAGTTTTCGTAGGGGACCCGTCTTTCATAATCAGCAATAAAATCTGATGGGCAGCGATTTTGCAGTATAACTTCGTTCAAGCTCACCGTGTCACAGCTTTGACGACTCTCTCTGCGCTTTGCTTATTGTTGGGAAGAAGAAACTGCGGAAAATTCTACAAGTAGGATGCAGAGCCATCTTGAACGAGTTCATGGAGCTGTGAAGCTGTGAAGGATTTAGTTAGAGGTGGCTCGGTAATTGATGTTTTCCGCCAATCAATCATATTGGCTCGACTCATATGGTCAAAGTAAGTGGCTGTTTTTTGTCATGAATGCCTTTTTGAGATCCCTATTCCTGAAGAGAGTATTATCATTTGTCAGAATTTGTGTGACTGCAACTTATGATGGCATGGCATGAAAGTCGAAAAAAAAGATCAAATTTATAATTTTTCAAACTTCTCGCTCACAAAAATTTTTTTTCAGCCTCCCTGAACTGAAAATCGATAAGATCTTCTCTCAACCTTAAAGAGTGGATTCCAACCATAATGATCCTGCCAGTAGTTATATGCTTGTCTCAAAGATTAAGCCATGCATGTCTAAGTACAAACGAAAATAAAGTGAAACCGCAAAAGGCTCATTATATCAGTTATGGTTTCTTAGATAGTATCCACAATTACTTGGATAACTGTGGTAATTCTAGAGCTAATACATGCAATTAAAGAGAGACCGGTGAAACGGGTTCTCTGCTTTTATTAGATTTAAATCAATGAGGAGTGCTTCGGCGTTCTTACATTAAAAATGGTTGAACTCTGGATAATTTGTTGATCGCATGGTCTCGTACCGGCGACGGATCTTTCAAATGTCTGCCCTATCAACTATTGAAGGTAATGTCTTGGATTACCTTGGTTGCAACGGGTAACGGGGAATCAGGGTTCGATTCCGGAAAGGGAGCCTGAGAAACGGCTACCACATCTAAGGAAATTACCCACTCTCAGCACGGGGAGGTAGTGACGAAAAATAACAATACAAGACTCACATCCGAGGCCTTTAATCTCAAATATTGACAATAACTTTTCGACAAATAATGTTCTGAAAAAGAGGAATGTTTAGAAAATCGGCCTTTCTTCAGAAAATTTGAGTGTGCAAGCTGGAAATCGAATTTAAAAATAAACCAAAGGCACCAAAATTATTTTTTCGACTCCTGGAATCGTATCCAGGCTGTCCTCTTCGCAATAAAAAAAAAGTGTGAAATCGGCCAACCCTACTAGACAGTCATATGTCAATCCACAATTCACGTATTTAGTGCAGCCTCGTCTTATGTTAAAGTATACAAAATTTCATGACGAAATTCGAACTTTGTCAAGCGAACCTAAATGTTATGCTTGTCAACTTAACTACCGTCATAAGTAAAAAAAAAACTTGGAAAAAATGTTATGTCTTGTAATAAGGAAAACAACTTAGAGAAAATCAGCAAAGATTTTCAAGGAAATTCGCCGAAAAAATCAAATTAGTGACAAAACAAAAGATTCTCGGCGATTGTTTTGTTAAATTTTGTCGCTAATTTGATGTTTTTCGGCGAATTTCGTTGAAAATCTTCGCTGATTTTCTCTAAGTTTTTTTTTCCTAAGTTAAACACTTCATCATAAAATACACTTTCGCACGACATTCGATTGTACAAATTATTTTTCCTTCACCATTGTACGGGCATGTGTTGCATAATGTTTTCGCTAGTAGTTCAAACTAGGACATTCACCAAGTCAACCAGTTCAACTTCTACAACACTGACATTGCAGATTTTAATCATTAAATTATTTGTATATCACATGCAATAAGGGCAGCAGTTGCACTACAATTGTAATCGGCTATAATGTAAATAAATATTCTTGAAAACACGCTTCGTGTTCATATAAGTAACGCGGTTCTTTGTTAATAAATATTCATAAAAGTAGAAAGCGAACTAGAGAAAATATTTCAAGAATTTCAAATATTTTCTTATCTGTTCTTTATTTTAGAAATGAATTAATAATACGAGCTCATTAATTTTTACCATAGGGTAATAGTTTATTATATCACTAGGAGAAAAAGGTTTTAATTTTGATCCAGGTGGTGAAAGATTCAGAATGCGGAGTGTAGCGGACAGGTGGGAAAAAAAGTAATTGTTCAAAACAGGACCGAACAAGCCTACTTTATGGTCTCAATATTGTGAGGAAATATGACGTTTTTTGTCCGTCTGCGTATAAAATTAAAAACAGTCGGGTTGCATGCGATGGTTGTAAGTGGTGAAAATGGAGGAAGGAAGTGGAAAATTAATACGTCATTCACCAGCTACTTCTTTAATTTTTGAAGGCAGTCAGCTTTCTGGTGTGCCACTGTACCACAAAGTCGGCTAAAATCTTAGTCGGTTAGAGCACAGACACCAACAAAATACTGAGGCAATTCACATTTTTTAGCCTCGACCCCTTTCTTTGGTACTAGACTAAATATTAATTAAAGAAAAAGTTACAAATTTCCCCACACGTCACATTACATTTCACCTTTTTTGACCACTCTTCGCCCTCCCCCTGTAACGAATCCGCTGACGCGAACTCGTTCCAATTCCTAGTACACTAATGTCAAGCAAAAACATAGAAAATATCGCAAATAAAGAACCGCGGGTTTTGTCATAGAATATTGAAGTAAACACGTCTCACGGTCATATAAGAAATTGTAAACAAAACCTAGTCATAAATTTTATAACGTAAATAAGAAATCAAAAGGAGGGGTTTTCCGATACACGAATGTCGGATAAACTGAGAAAATCCGACCTTCGAATCTTTCCCCTACCTAGAATAACATGAAGAAATACACGGCTCACATTATTATTTAAACATAAGATATGATGTCCATAAAATTAAATTAGATTAAATTAAGAACAAGTGACACCCTGTAATATTGTACTAAAAATCCTCGTTAAGTATATTCGAGATCTTCGAATTTGGAATTCGCGCGCTTTTATCCATAATATATAGAAGTATCGTCAAAGGACGCTACCGATTATTGAATCGTCAGTCAACCAGTTGAAACCGAACACAACAATCGAAAACATCGTGATTAGAATTTGTTCTCAAAAAGTGTTGTAAAATTTTATCACTCTGTTGATAGGAGCAAGTGATACTTTAAAAATTCGTGTTAGAGAAATAGGATTGTAATTGTCCTCACGCGTGCGGTTTTCACGTACATAAAAATAGAAGGAAAGTGAATAAAAATTATCGGTCATCGGAATCTTTGTCCAGCCCATACACGGACAGATCCCCTGACGATAATAATTGTTTAGTGCACATAAAAGGTCGTCGTACCTCAAGAATATTGTCCTCAAAGGACAATATAGTGTTTGAAAGAAAGATTGTGTTAATTTTTAGTATTTTTTTGCATATTTTGAGATCATATTATTGAGTCATACATCATCCGTTCATCACGCTGGAAGGAAGTGGCAACCGCATGGGATCGATGAGCTCCAACGGTTCGTTTTAGTATTACTTTATTATTTTGCGCAAAATTTTAATTATCTTAAGCATACTCAAAGTGAAACACCAACCGTGTGTTGGTCTTTCACTATAATAATAATTGTCCTGAACCATTGTCTGTACGACATGGCGGTGGTTCAGAAGTAGTCATAAGTCATTTTAAAATAGTTAAACGTTGTATTAATAAACGAAGTGTGAGACCGTGATACGCGTGTTTGTTTCATTTCACTTAGTTATAGAACGGTAAGTCTTCATTGGAGGACGCCGATTAACTTACCGCAATCCGTGTCGAGCCAGCGGAGGTAAGATTTATACCCCAATAACTCTGTCATCACGTTTGAAGTAACACTTCTCGGCGGCGACGTATTCGGCGTACGTCAAATCAATTTTCGGCGGCAGCGTGCTTTTTTAACTATTCTTTTCGGCGACGTTTGCATAATGATAATAATAATTTCAATGTCATTGCTCAGTCGTGTCACATACTGTTTAGCCGTTTTATAATTTCACACGAAATGAAACTCAAGTTGAAAAGCAAAATATTTATTGAACTGATTTGTTTGAGATCTTTACTCTTTCAACTCTAAACCGGGAATGAATTTAACTAAATGTGAGGTGACGGTCACGGCGTTCAATGTATGTGACGTCCGCTGAACTTGATTTGACCGAAACGTTTTAGTTAATGAGTTTAATTCTGCAAGGTTCGTCTGTTCGGAAAAGGATTCGAACACACAGTAACTGCAATCTAGGGACCACAAGCTTCCAAACCACATCTTCAATTAAAGAAATATTCTAATTTTCGATTTTTTTCGCACTAAAACATCTGGACCGTCTGGGTGTAGGTACCCGCATTCAATTAGAATCACTATATATGTCCGGTATGGAATTGTCTTTGATTTTTTGACGCCATATACATACCTTTAACGTAGAAGTTGGATGATTTGAAACTGCTTGTTTCGTACGCAGACAAGTGCATCGAATATGGATGACGTCACAATTCGATATGAACGATTCGTAGCGATTTTACTATCCCAACTACCCTATGAGCCTTGGGTGTGTGTTGTATAGATATTTTCTTGATATACTTCGAATAAAATTCATATACAGAATTTTTTGGAGGAAGCCACTACGCACTGAGTTAACTCCCTTTAAACATAACGCACGACCTTCTCCAATCAATACTAATTTTTTGTAGAAACAATCGTGTTGTTCATTTAGTCTCTTGTTCTCGAAACAACCCCATAAAGCAACTACACTGAAACCTCACAATGGTGACATGCTGCATATTTGGATCCTAGACCCTCTTGTGAGATGTATGACTATTTAGTTATGGGCAGTATAATTATTCCACATGTATGCAAATTATGCCTTGGATGTTATACTAGCATGTTGAACAATACAACACATGTCGGATGTTCTCAAGTACATGATACAAAATAATATGAAATCTTTACAACTGGCCCGAGCTTTTTCTTTCTCTGTGTAGTGAAACGCCCGCCGTTAACGTCACACATTTTTTTTTACTTTTTCGGCCATGTGGGCCTTGCCGTGTTTTGCCAATTCCTTACTCCGAGCGTCTTCGATCTTGTTCGACTCCATCAATTGGGAGACCAACTCCTCTTTGCCTCTGGATCGTTACGAAATAATTTACAGGGGGCTCTGTTTTCATCCATGCGTGCTTAATGCCACGCCCACCTCAACCTTTGAACTTTCACCACCGCCACGATATTCGGCTCGCCAAAATCACATTCCAATTCAAAGTTATATCGTCGTCGCCACCTTTCAACCTCCTGCGTCGCTCTGCAACTGTTCATCACTTTTCCTCATCGCCCAAGATTCGCATCCGTAGATTAGAACTGGGCGAATGAGCGTTTTGTAAACATGACACTTCGTTTTTTTCAGTTTTGAGCGCAAATGTTTGATTAGACCAAAAAAGCATCTTCTTGCCGCCATGTGAATTTCAGGTGCGGTTTCACCATCTGACCGTGATGTACGAAGCAGTTATTAGACCCATGATGAGTCACGGCTGCGTCGTATGGTGGCCGAGGCTCGACATTAGGAGTGCGAGGAAAGAGATGAATGAGATTCGAAGGCTGGTATGCTTTTGTGTTACCGGAGCTGTGAAATCGACAGCGACGTCGGCTATGGATACGTTAATTAACCTGCCACCGGTCCATGTGGCATTGAAGACGAAAGCTTTTGCTACGGCGCGGCGGATAGGCTGTCTCAGAACGATCTCTGGACCCCAAATTTCATTTCGGGCCATGGGAAAATCAAGAAGGCTGTCGTACCGGGTAGTACCCAGCAGGTCGGAATGACTGGAAGGTTGGCCAAGCTGCCTATCAGATGAAGGAACTGTGACGGCTATAAAACTTCAGAAGGCACGGGAGCCGGAGTATTTTCCCCGGAACCGTTGGCGGAAAGATGGTGGATACGCCGATGTTTTTCAGGCTTAAACTTTCGCGGCACTGATGGGAGCGCCCGCCGGAGGCACTCCCAGCAGAGGCATGTGGAGAAATTTGACAGTCTGTTCTGACAGTGAGGCGATGATCAAAGCGCTTATGTCACCTGTCGTGACATCCAAGCTAATAAAAGAGCTGAAGGAAACCCTGAACCGGATGGGACTGAGAAATCATGTCACGCTGGTCTGGGTTCCCGGACACTCTGGTGTTGAGGGAAACGAGAAAGCGGATGAGCTAGCGAGAAGAGGCTCGGCAACATTGAGTTGCATGCGTGAAAGCGATGAAGAGCTGGCTAAGGTCGGAATTCGCTAACTATTGGGGCGCCTATGAAGAAGGAATGCACACGAAGCGTTTATTCCCGGTACCTGATGGTAGGTGGGCCAGAGAACTGTTAAACATGGACAGGAAGCGCATCATGGACAAGAAGGGTGCTGGGTGCGATCACGGGACATTGTGGACTGAGCAAGCACCTGGCAAAAATGGGAATCTCTAACGATCTCAATTGTGTTTGCGGCCTAAGTGAGAAAACGGGCGTTCATGTTATATGTGAACTGGTAAATAACCCCGCCCTTAAGGGCCACGCGGACATTAAGGATTCTTGTCCGCTAGGTCGGAGATTCGCGACTTTAATACTAAAATGTATGCAAGGGTGTCCAAAGTTAGATGTAGATGAATAAGAAATGGATTTAGTAGTTACCATAAGCTTACGCAAATCTGGTTTTCCCCCGTACTACCATTTTCCCGTAAAACTGTTTTGCCCAACCACCGTTGGCTATGTACTATCATTACGTCTGTACTAAAGTTTTCCCCGTGCAACCGTTTCACCTGTACTATCATTTTCACCGTACAACACTTTTCCCCGTACTACAATTTTCTCCGTTCTACCATTTCCCCGTACTACCATTTCCCCCTTGCAAACGTTATCATTGTGCTACTATTTTCCCGCACAACCGTTTCTCCCGTCCTACAATTTCCTCCTCACTACTGTTTTCCCCGTAATACCATTTCACCGTTCTACCATTTACCCGTACTAACATTTCCCTCGTACTACCATTTCCCCGTGCAAACTTTATCACCGTGCTACTATTTCCCCGTACAACCGTTTCTCCCGTCCTACAATTTCCTCCTCAATACTGTTATCCCCGTACTACCATTTCACCGTTCTACCATTTCCCCGTACTAACATTTCCCCCTTAATAACATTTCCCCCGTACTACCATTTCCCCGTACAAACGTTATCACCGTGCTACTATTTCCCCGTACAACCGTTTCTCCCGTCCTACAATTTCCTCCTCACTAGTGTTTTTTCCGTACTACCACTTCACCGTTCTACCATTTCCCCCATGCATGGGTTTTCCCCGCACTACAGTTTTCCCCGTGCTACCGTTTCTCCCGTACAACCGTTTCTCCCGTACAACCATTTCCCCCGTACTTCTGTTTCCCGTTCAAAGTTTCTCCCGTATTACCATTTTCTCCTCACTACTGTTTTCCCCGTACTACCATGCTTCTTCCCCCGAGCTGCCCATCATTTTCACCAATACTGGTTACTTTTACTAACAAAACTCTAAGATTTTGCAAAGGAAACCTATCGTCTAACTCTCATACATTCGAAAATAATTTTAAAAGCATAAAAATTGCCCCAATGTACAACTGCCCGACATTTTCACAATACTGGTGACTTCTACTCACAAAACTCTGAGACTTTGCAAAAGAAACCAATGGTCTGTCTCTCTGTCTGTCTGCTTTTAAAAGCATAAAAATTGACCCAATGTCCAACTGCCCGACATTTTCACCAATACTGGTGACCTTTACTATCAAAACTCTAAGACTTTGCCGAAGAAACCAAAGATTTAACATCTACCACAAAAATGTACAAAGAAAATCAATACATCATTTCGTTCCATACAATAATTCCTTACAAAGAAAATATTTGAATACGCCAATTAATAAACAAACATAAAATTTTTATTGTAACACACTACAGAATACGTGTAGTAAACATGCCCCTCCTAAATACATTGAGAATACATACATACATACATACATTGAGAAGTTCAATCGAATAATTTCAAAGTCACAACATGGCTTTATGAAGCGCAGGTCTACAGCGACAAATTTAGCTGAGTTTGTTAGCTATGCTACTAAAGTTATAGAATCTAGGCATCAGTTAGACGTCATATACACCGATTTCCAAAAAGCATTCGATAGAGTCAAGCATTCTATTCTTTTGCACAAGTTGAACCAAATGGGTGTTCATTCGAACCTGTTAGCATGGATTGCATCTTATCTGAATGGACGCTCACAATTTGTCAAATTAGCGAATTGTTCATCTCGAACGTTTAACGTTACATCTGGCGTTCCTCAGGGTAGCCATCTCTTGTTTATATTATTCATGGACGATGCCACAAAAGTCTTCTCTACTTCAGTTTACTTAATGTATGCTGACGACTTGAAAATTTTCATGAAAGTTAAGAATGTTCTTGACGCAAGTGCTCTTCAACATGACTTAAAAAGGTTTCTACAATGGTGCAAAATCAACCAACTTTATTTGAACGTCGATAAGTGTAAGGTAATCTCCTTCACTCGAAAGAGGTCCAAAATTGAGTTCTATTACAATATCGATGATGTTGCGGTGACCCGTGTTAAGGTAATAAAGGATTTGGGAGTCCTCGTAGACCAAAAATTGACATTCAGTAAACACGTTGAATTTATAATTGCAAAATCTTACTCAATGCTTGGCTTCGTTATGAGAACTTGTAAGGAATTTAAGAATATTAAAACTTTAAAAAGTTTATACTTTGCATATGTCCGTTCTTACTTAGAATATGTTTCAGTTGTTTGGCATCCTTACCAAGACACATTTGTTGACAGAATTGAATCAATTCAGAAAAAATTTTTGATGTACGCTCTAAAGCGGTCGGTTAAACGGGACGAAAATCACAAGCTCCCACCGTATATTGATAGATGCGAATCGATCAACATTGAAACACTCGCCCGACGCAGATTCAATGCCTGCGCACTTTTTGTATCCGAATTGATGAATGGCAATATCGACGCACCTATAATTAAAAGCAAGGTCGTTCGAAATTCTAGACACACTCGTGGTGATGACTTTCTCGTTGTCGACCAACACAGGACGAAATATGGTCTTTATGAGCCAATCAATAACATGTGCATGGCATTCAACCGCTTTTCACTACTGTGGTTTCAAAACATACCACGGGAAACGTTCAAAGTTGAAAATTACGTATAAACTGAATGGTAAGACCAGAATTTCATAATCGATGTCAATATCATCTCATCATTTATACTGAACCTTTGGTTCTCACTCTAATCAGAAGCTGATTAGTCAACTCGGGTCTCACGACTCTCAAATGAAACTCTAAGTCACGCCGACTTGTGCATCAACAGCTAGTCTAGACGACTAGTTTCCACTAATCCATTTTGTTTCAGGTGGACCATTGACTACACGAGGCGTTGGTACTTGATTGGACTTAACTTAAACTTTTAAATGTATAACTATAAATAAATAAAGAATGACGATGAGTAGTGGTGACTATCGACTCCGACGGGTCGACTGGATCGGCAGGTCACTTCCGGATCTACTCATAATTTATGTTTTTTGTTAATACTTAATACTTGTAATTAGTCAGGGGGCTTCGGCCATTGATGAAATAAATAAATAAATAAATAAATAAATATTAGTGAATGAAGCCACGTGCATAAAATAGTTTTTTCGTTTATTCCATTCCAAATTTACACACACACACACACATAAACATATTCTCCCTGAAATTACTTGAACAAATTTCTCATATGAAAATTACTAATTATTTGCGTTGTATGTATAAATGTTATACTTCACAGAATATACTCAGTTTCAAATGTATAAATACCTCTGTTCAATTCGCTTGATAGCATCGCCGGTTGGTGATGTCCAGCGCCAAGCGTCGTTGAAAAATGATGCTAGGTGCGGATGGCGATACTGTTGTTATATGTGATACTGTACCCATAATAAGAGCGCATTATTTTTCAATATGACTGCTTCATTGCGGTCCCGACCCTCTAACAAAAGGAACGTGTTTCGTTCTCTGCCTCTAGGTTCCCCTTGTTGATTTCTCTTGCCATTCGAAGTTAGGTTTGCATTGCTTTTTTGGGTTATAAAAGGCAATGCAAAACAGTTCCTCGGAACTCTTCAAGCAGGTCGGGCGTAGATAGATTCACATGGGGATCTACTATTGCATTGCTATTTTTTGGCTTTTCGGCTTATAAAAGGCAATGGAAACGACATTTTGCTTCAGTTCCTCGGAACTCTTCAAGCAGGTCGGATGTATGTTGGTTCACTCTGGAAATTTGTGACCGACAATTTACAAACAGACAGACAGACAGAAAATCTTTTGACTTTTGTAATTAGGACTCTAGGAAGTCATGTGGTCCAACCTGCAACAGTACCCAAAATGGGAACTGCCGCTCTAGAAAGGTTCCTTGTAGGAACTGGGAGGTTCTCGAGATTTACATGATGAACGGGGTACGAAAGGATCATCAGATTTGTGTTTCAAGGACCAGATATGGACAAATCTAACAAATCTGACAAATCTAACTATCTGACCGTATCAGCGCTCCAAGATAAATGAACTCTTCCACTATCTTGAGATTGAACTCTCCAATGCGTATTTTGTCTCCCTGTTAATTGGCTACCGGATTCGGCTCGGTCTTCATGTAATTGGTTATAGATTTGTTTATCATCAAATCCATTATAAATAAATAAATAATAATAATAAAATAAAATAATTGAGAAATACTGCGCTTGGCGTTTTACAAATTTTGATGTCGCGATAGCTCTACTGGTTACGTACTAGTAATGAGATTGGGATGTAGAACGTTGATCGAAATAAACACCCAACTCCATCGTTTCTGTAACCCTTTTAACAGGCTCTCCATCAATCGGGTAATTGAAGATAATGGGATTTCTTATGCGAGAGAAAGTGATTATTTTGCATTTTCCTTTGTTCAGTTCCATTCCATTTTTCTCATACCAGTCCTCGAAAGTGTCGATTCCGAAAATTCCAAAAATTTCATCAAAATTCCAAAAAGTTCACAAAATTACCGATATACAGAAGTTCCGAAAATTCCAGAAATTCCAAAAATTCAGGAAATTCCAAAAATTCCACAGAAATTTCAAAAATTCCAAAAATTCCACAGAAAATCCAAAAATTCCACAGAAAATCCAAAAATTCCACAGAAATTCCAAAAATTCCACAGAAATTCCAAAAATTCCACAGAAATTCTATTGACATTCCAAAAAATTCATCGAAATTCCGGAGTTCAGGAATTCCAAAAGCTCCAAAAATTCCATCGAAATTCCAATAATTCTAGAAATTCTGTAATAGTCAAATGAAATTTAATGTTGATTACACATAACACAAAAATAAAATTGAGTTAAAGTAAACAGTTCTTGCCTCGTCAAACTTTAGATACATAAAAATTGAGGATTGTAAAAAAAATGAACGAGCAAAAAAAAGAAGAAACACCAGATCAACTTATCCTTGTTAATTTGCGAGTCAAATATAATTGCTAGAAAACATTTACTAGTAAAACTATCACAGGTCATTGGTGGTCCCATTTACTGCCATTGTGTGTTGGATAAGGCGCCAACGGATCGATTTTAATTCCAAAAATTCCTTCAGCCTGTACCAAAAAAATGAAGTCGATCGATTCCCTCTTGGAGCTTAATTGCATCTTCCTCGTATCGGATGATTTCTCCTAGTTTCTTATCGTCGGCGAAATTTAGTGCAAAGATTTCATCCATTAATGGATCTGAATCGCCGAAAAATCCGCCTAGATAATCCCTGATGACACTCTCTGCCAGCAGATTTAGTTCTTCGAATAGGTACTCGAGCGAAAACTTTATATAAGCCGTGTCCAGCTTAGTAGTTTTCGCGTTCGGTTTTATCATCTTTCTTGTGTAGAGGTAAAATGGGAGCATGTGAACATTGCCTGAATGAATGTGTTCCTGCAATCAAAAAGTTTTCACTTTGTACGAATCAGTAAGTCCATTCAATAATGTACTATTAAAGAGGGCTCGACCAACTGATGGTCATTACTTAAAAATGTAAAAACGCATTTATACAAATTTCATATGACAAAAGATGCCCGCTTTGTTGGCGATATTTCATTGTTTTGTTGTGCTACACATGCATAAAACGAAAATCTTGTATGAAAAATATTGCGCAAAAAAGTGATTTTAAGAACCTTTTTTATTGCACGATTTTGCAGCATTTCCATTATTTTGGTACAAAATATTTTGTAATGAAAGTGCTCATAAATGTTATCTCATAAACTATTAAGGAAATTTACGGTTCGGTCTTAAATTGCAGAGTTGCCGCTGTATACACTGATGTTTGGAAGAAAAATGTGTTATAGTTGCTAACCTTAATGTGGTTGAAACTGTATGTGGATGGGACGGACGAAATCCCTATATGAAAACGTAAATTGAAAAAAAAAAACTAAATGCGAAGTTTTATGAAGGTAGATGCTTTTAAACTTTATTTAATGCTTCTTTAAATTTAAAGTGATGGGAGTTTTGATACAAATTCTTTTCAATTTCGTTTTTATGACAAAAACCATCATCTTAAACTGTTTATAATTTAGCGGTTACGTTGACTTTGAATTGAACTATTAGTTACGTTCTCTTTTGGAATCGATTTTTTTTTCTTGAAGTTATTGGGGAGAAAGTTCACCAACTATACGACACTTTTCCCCTTCATACCTGTTTTTATATTGTGATAACATTCTCAATCACTTTTTTGGATTTTGTTGGACATGTAAATGGAATTTTTGGAATATAAATGATGTTGAGGATGTTTTGAAGCATATAACACGAACTGCCAATTGGGGCCATCCATACGTACTGATAAAATGACCATTTTTAGACTACTCTCGTCCCTCTTACGGAAAAATGTATGGGAAAAAATGCTGAAGTGTATGGAACGTACCAGAGCCTATTACTTGGGAATTTTTTTTAATTTTTTTGGGAAATTTTGATTTCAGTCCCTCACAACGCTCATAACCGGTTGAAAACAATTCCATTGTGTTACATTATCCGATACAAGAAATATTTGTTCTACCCCTTTCTTGTTGAGCGCTAGGAGGCCCTAGTGCATATCTCAACCATCACACTTCGCAGAAAGTACAAATTAGTGCCAAAATGAAGGTATTGACGCCTAATGAAGATTGAAATTTAAAAATAAAAATTTTGCTGAGCAGACAATCCAAAATTTCGAATTTTCAACTTGTCTGGAAAGAGATGCCCTTTATCATAAAGTTTACTATTAAATTATTATTTGGAAATTTTTGTATTTTTGTAATTTGGGAAATTTTGTGAAAATTTAGTGAATTTTGGGAATTTGTTCCCAAATAATAGGCTCTGGAACGTACGTTTTCGTCGAACCTCCCCACACCCTTCCCTTCGTTAGGGAATAGTCCCTTTAGATTAGTGAATCTTTTCGGGTTGTCAACTTTTGACTGGCACCTGGATCTAGATCCTTTGTACCCCCTATGGATCCCACGTTTATTGTAGGAATGTCAAATGTTTTACATAAATGAATAAATACAATTTCGAATACAGCTTCGAGTCCAATTACGAGTATAAAACAAAGAAGAAGAAGCTGAGCAGTGAAAATGTGAAGTATTGTTTTAGGTTTAGGGCTATATTTTCCTTAACCACCGTCTTTGGAGCTTTCTGATGTTAATGAGTGTCAGGGTCTTCAGGTAAACCTATTTGTCACTCTAAAAATTTCACCAGCTTCCCAATCATTTTTGCATCGAGCTTAAGATCCTTGTCAAAGATTTTTCTTCTAAAGAGTCTATATCTCGGACATTTCGCAATGACATGGATGCCTGTCTCATTGCTTTGACCGCACGAGCAATTGGGACTATCGGCATATCCGATCTTATGCAGATATTCGTTCAATCCACAGTGGTTAGTCAGCGTTTCTATGGTCCTTTTGATGTCTGTTCTACTTAGTGTCAGGAGAGCTTTGCCGACTTCCTTGGATGGATTGCCACAGAAGTTCTTGGTATGTATTGCCCCTGCATAGTCTTTCCATGCTTTCGCATGTTCCTTGGTTAGCCACTCTTTAACTAGTCGCTTTCTCGTATTCATGGAAATACCGATCCTTGGTTCGGGTCCTATGAATCGATTTTTAGTTCCTAGTCGTGCTAGCTCGTCAGAAATTGCATTGCCTTTTATATTTTCATGGCCGGGGACTCACAAAAGTGAAACTCTATTGTGGGAGCCCACCTCGTTCAACCTAATTTTGCATTCCTGGACCTGCTTCGACTTAACCACGTGGGAGCCAATCGCTTCTATGGCTGACTGGCTGTCTGAGCAGATTACTATATCTGCATTATTTAGTTTCCTCAGTTCATCTTCCTCGCATAATTTTGAGATGGCAAAAATTTCTGCTTGGTGAACAGTAGCATGTGCCCCCAAATGCTGGCTAACGCAAATTTTCAGGTCTTCGCACCAGTACCCTGCTCCTGCCAAATCATCTTTCTTTGATCCGTCTGTGAAGCAAACAGTGCTGTTAACCGGTGAGGGCAAATTTGCTGAATTTAGCCAATCTTCCCTTTCCAGAATAGACCACGTAAATTCGTCGTCTAGCATTAGAACAGGCTTCATTTGGTCACTAGGCATTGACAGTTCCTCCGTTTCTATCAGCTTCCTAACGGTGGTGTGCCCTTTAGCCATCGTAGCCTTCCAGCAATCGTTTGCATCTAAATTGTATGCGACATTGATTGCGGTTGCCTTTATGAAAAGGTCTAACGGCGGAAGATCTAGCAAGGTTTCCAGTGCAAGGGTTGAAACGGATTTTTTTCACTCCGGTCATGCACTACCGTGGCACAGGATTGGTCTTATAATCGCTGTGTATATCCACCATATCGCATGTGGCGAAAGACCCCAATTTTTACCAAACGCGTTCCTGCATAGCCAAAACATTCCTATTGCTTTGGTAAGCTTATCTTCTAGGTGGACCACCCAAGTCATTTTATGATCAAACGTAACCCCAAGATATTTCACCGATGCGACCGGTACTATATTCGTTCCAAAGAGATTGAAAACCCCTACACTGGAGTTTTCCTCTGAGCTTCTTTTACTAAATAGTACTATTTTTGTCTTGATCGGATTTACGGACAACTTGTTTTCCTCACACCACTTTTCCACAATTTTCAGTGCTGTTCTCATAAAGTCCCTCAACGTGGGTATGTGGCAGCCTGACAATAATGTGGCAACGTCATCCGAATACCCTTGGGTGAAGAAGCCTAACTCGTTAAGTTTAACGAGCAGCGAGTCACCACAGTATTCCCCCCTGTGGACACCCTTTGGTCACTCCCATTTTGACGATGTTACCACAGACTGCCGCTATGACGGATCGACCGCTGAGCATGTTGACTCTCCATCTAATAACTACTTCTTCTGTTCCTCGAATTCGGGCCGCTTTCGTCAGGGTGTCAAAATTTGTGTTGTCAAAGGTTCCTTCAATATCCATAAAACACCCCAGTGCCGCATTCCCTTCGTTCAACATTTTTTCTATCTTCTGGGTCAGGTGGTGCAGCGCGGTGTCCGTAGACTTACCGGCTTGGTAGGCATGTTGGTTGACATGTAGTGGAAATTCCCATAGGACTTCTCCTCTAATGTATGCATCCAGCAGCCTCTCCACTGTCTTCAAAAGGAATGACGTCAGGCTAATTGGCCTATAGTCTTTAGCTTGAACGTAAGATGTTTTGCCCGGTTTAGGAATGAACACTACTTTGACCTGTTCCCACAGTTTTGGTATATGTCCCAACGCTATCGAGCTTTTGAAGATGCTTACAAGCCTGTCTAGAAGCAAGTTCACACCCTCTTTTAGCATGGCAGGTATAACGCCATCCATGCCTGCTGACTTGAAGGAGTAGAATTTGTAGATAGCCCACTTAACTCTACCTTTCTTGGTCATTCTTTCAGCGAAGTTCCAATCTTTACGAGAGGGTTTCCGTGGAGTGTCCATGGGCGCCTTATTTGTATTACTGACACTGCCAGGAAAGTGGGTATGTAACAAATGTTGCGCTGTTTCCCTGCCGTCAGTCGTATACATTCCATTGGGCCTCAAGAGTGAGCCCACTTGTGCAGTGGAATCTTTAGCCAGTAGTTTATGCATACGTGCGTATGCTGGAACTGAGTTAGCTTCTTCAAGGAATTTCTTCCTACTCTCTTCCTTAAAGTCCTCTTGGGCTTTATTGTATTCCTTCAGAAGAGTTCTGTACTTTTCCTTATTTTCCACCTGGTAAGCGTTCTTTTTACCCGCTCTATTCCAGGCCTTCCTTAGCTTACCTCTCATTTCTTTCAACTGATCGTTCCACAGGGACCTCCCGTAGGAGGGCTTCGGTATGATGATGGGGCAAGAAGCTTCATAAGCCTCAACCATCAATGCCGTAAGCTCTTCATTCGCCCTATCTAGATCTTCAGGGGTTGAATATTTTTCACAATAATGCTTACCCTCAAGACCACTACTCAAAATTGCTCTGAATTTGTCCCAGTTAGTTTTCCTGGGGTTCCGAAATGGTTTCCTGCTTGGAAATTGCCCTTTCAGACTGAACTTTATAAGTCGGTGGTCAGAGAGAGTCTCATTGTCGGTGACCCTCCACTGGTGGATTAGCTGGGATATCTCACTAGTGGCCATTGTGACATCACGTTTTTCTTCCCTATTGAAATTAATGAAGGTAGGACTGTCTCACCTATTCAGCACCATTAGGTCTGTTTTCAAGAGATATTGAAACAGTTTCTCCCCTCTTCTGTTGATATCCGTGCTGTTCCAGATTTTATGGTGTGCATTCGCATCAGTCCCTATGATTTATTGGATTTGTTTACTTTGACAGAAATCTACCACTCTTTCCAGTGCTTCTCCTGGTGGTGGTTCCGTAGAATCATAGGGCAGGTATGCTGAAGCCACTATAAAGTCTCCTCCGTCGATTTCTTTCCTGCAAACCCTGAAAGCGACTACATCATCGCTTGTGAACTGATTAAGCAACAAGGTTTCGACCCTGGGGGAGATATGAATTGCGGCCCTGGGCCTTTTCCCCGCCCTGTTGTAAAATAGTCTGTTATGAAGTGGGCCGAAGCCATTGATTTTATTACCTCTAATGAGTATAACCAGCATGTCGCTCGGTGTCCTGGTGGCATTGTGCAAGGCTCTAGTCCGGTAGCTAGCAGCACTGGCGGCGGGCTTTTTTCGTTTAGCAATGTGACGAACCTTGATGTAGGCCGGGCCGTGGATTCGATTAAATCCAAAGCGATTGGCCTAGATGAAATTCCTATTGACTTTGTTAAACTCTCGCTACCGGTCATTTTGCCTATCCTTACTCATATAGTGAACCACTGTTTAACGACGTCATCCACCCCGGATTGCTGGAAGCTTGCTAAAGTTATTCCCAATCATAAGAAAACCCGGTTACGTGGCTTAGAGGACTTCAGACCGTTGAGTATTTTGCCATGTCTATCGAAGGTGTTAGAGATAGTAGCCAAGGAGCAGTTTGTGGCATTCCTAAGTAGCCACGCTCTCCTGGACCAGTTTCAATTTGCGTACCGTAAGAGGCATAACACTGAAACTCTACTATTACATCTTACGGATCATATACGGAAGTCGTTTGAGAAGAGACAGGTCACAATACTTCTTCTGTTGGACTTTTCCAAAGCATTTGACACAATTCGTCATGCTACGCTGCTGAGAAAGTTGGAGAATGAATTCCATTTCACCACGTCTGCAGTTTCATTCATAAATAACTATCTTTCGGATCGTAAGCAGCGTGTTGAAATAAGTGGCCACCTGTCACAGCCAATCTCGATAGGTCAGGGTGTTCCGCAAGGATCTGTGCTGGGGCCGCTCATCTTCTCAATGTACATCAACGACTTGCCAAAATCTCTTACAAATTTACTGCATCATCTATTTGCTGATGACGTACAATTGTACTGCTCGTGCAGCGAGAACGAGTTGCCTGAGACCGTTCGTAAGGTGAATGAAGACATTGCAGCAGTGTGTGTCTGGGCCCGGGAAAACGGTCTTTTATTAAATGCTAAGAAGACTCAGGCAATTATTTTTTCAAATAACATGTTCAGGTCTCCCATACCCGATATCGTCATTGATGGCAATGTTGTGCCCTATTCGGATAGTGTGCTCAATCTCGGAGTCACCATGGATTCTGATATGTCGTTCAGCGCTCATGTCAGAGAGCTGAGTGCAAAGGTGTTTTCATGGTTGCGAAGTCTCTGGCCCAATTATTACATTCTGTCATGGCAAATGAGGATGCTGTTGGTGAAATCACTTATCTTACCGCTCTTCGTGTACTGTAATTCTGTGTACTCGGCCAATCTTGATGTAAAAGCTGTCAGTGTTCTAGAAAAAGCGTTTTCGGCGTGTGTTCGGTTCGAGTTTGGTTTGGCAAGGCGTGATAGCACGCGTGACTATGTCAATCGATTGGTCGGCATCCCGTTAGTCGAATACCTGAAGTATCGAAGTACTGTGCTCTTGTTCAAGTTTTTGATATACAAAGAGCCAAGGTATATTTATGATCAACTTAAACCGTCCGCGCGTTCGAACGTCCTTATTCTACCACGACATACCACCAGCCAGTACAATAGGTCTTTTTTCGTGAGAGCTCCATCAGATTACAACTCTCTGCCTAGTACCATCAAGCGATCGTCCAACCTCGCTTGTGTTAAGAATCGTTTATGGGAGCGTGTTGCTCCGTAGCACTATTTTCCTCCACACCGCTCCCCACCAATTAATGACAGCGCACAGGCATTGAAACATTGAAGTCCAACGCTTACTTTTGCATTCAGCCCACCCTACAGTCCAAAGTCATGTCTACAGAGTTGTGATTTAGTCCTTAATTTCATTCTACAGATGAGGTATTACATTTATACTTTTATTTCGTTTTATCAAATCATTATTCATTTTTCTTCTCTATTTTGTGTAATTTAATTTTTTTTTTTGTATATTATTTTTATTTTATTTATTTATTTTTAGTATAAGGTCAATATGTAGTCTAGATAATTATCTTTGAACATTTGTATAAGGAGAAATCCTTTTTGTTCCGTATAGCCAATAAATTGAAATTGAAATCCAAGGTTCTTGAATGAGGGATATTGGGGTATTGACGCCTAATGAAGATTGAAATTTAAAAATAAAAATTTTGCTGAGCAGACAATCCAAAATTTCGAATTTTCAACTTGTCTGGAAAGAGATGCCCTTTATCATAAAGTTTACTATTAAATTATTATTTGGAAATTTTTGTATTTTTCTGGGAATTTTTGGGAAATTTTGTGAAAATTTAATGAATTTTGGGAATTTGTTCCCAAATAATAGGCTCTGGAACGTACGTTTTCGTCGAACCTCCCCACACCCTTCCCTTCGTTAGGGATAGTCCCTTACTTCTTAGCATAGCAGGTGTGCCGACTTCCACAGTTAGCTCTGCTGGGGTCAGCGTCTCCTATGAGAAATCAGTCGCATTAACCCATATCGAATAGCCAGATAAAAATTTCGTCTCCGCCGGCCGTAATTTAGTGGAAGTTAATTTTGCTTGCCCCTCACGAGGGGCAAATTTTTTGCCCCCGACGAGTCAATGAACCAAGGTCTCAAATAGCCGAGGTCATTTTATAATTTTCCATCTGAGTTTTTTCTTGAGTAATAATTGCAATAATTGGCACAGTAAAAACTTTCCGGTAATGAAAGGATCTCAAATAATAGAACCACAAAAAGTAGCGAAACTAGTTAAAAATGATCTAGCCCCTAACCCTTCATGGGTTGTTAAGGCAGATTATTATATTATTATTAATAATTGCAATATTTTGAATTGCTTAAGGTTGATTGAATGGACAGTACTAGTTGTTTCAATTAATCTTTTGTGTTTTGAGTTTTCTTTTCCTCGTTTTTTCTTTTGGTCGGAGTACTTTGCTGAACAATTTTAAGAGTCAATGCCATAAATCCTTTTATGAGTCTTGCATGTCATACCCGTGCGGATTTTATACCTTAACGATTCGAAAAGTAGCAAATGACTTTTCTTTACAATTTTGTGCTGGACCAAATAAGATGCGCGCGATGCTGGGAGAAATGCAACATGAGAAAGTGGGACATGAACTGAGTATGCGACTTTGAATCCTTTTGAACACTTACGACATCTTTGTGCAGCTTAAGTTCACGCCCCAGATTGATCAATTCTTGTATCCAATGAATCCCTGAGAAAACCGGAAAAGGGTGTTGCAAAGCTAACTGCCGCTGCTATTCCTCCTCTACTGGACTCACAGTTCCAGTGGGTCCTAACCAGTCTCGCAGCAATCTGCACTTTGATGTAGTAGGTCGGCAAAACCTGACGATGTTTTTAGACCCGTACGAAGTACGTGTATTATGCTTTTACCACCGCGTTTGTTACATTGCGAACCCGAATCCGTGAAGTATGAAACATAGAGACTTACGTGTAAAAATGTTCCGATCCCTGGGATTTAGCCACTTCTAGAATCACGATATATGACTCATATGTCTAGAACTGTATCAGTTAGAGAGTTGCGTTCAAAGGCAGAGTTGTGGAGAATGAAATTTTACAGAACACGTATTTAAGAGTTGAAATATGATCTTATCCCGTGGAAAAACTGGAGGACGTTTCTGAGTATAAATATTGAGCAGGTCTACGAAATTAGCTATTTACAACTGAATCAACAGACCAACGATTTTGTATGGTAGTGAAAGTTGGGTAGATCGCGAGTATCTATTTGATTTGGTAGTTTCTGACATGATGATTCTCAGAGGATAGACAAGGCACTGCCTATTTTTGAGAATTTTTAATTAATGGTAGAAGCAGCTGAGGATAGATAGATTCATCATCTTAGGTCGGACCAATCATGGTCCTTGAAACACAGATCTGATGATCCTTTATTTCGTAACCCGCTCATCATGTAAATCTGAGAAACCTCCCAGTCCCGACCATGAACCTGCCTAGAGCGGCAGGTCCCATCTTGGAGACTGTTGCAGGTTGGACCACATGATCTGCTAAAATCTAAGTCTCGGCAAAGAAAACTCGCATATAAAGTGAACGCCCGTTTCCTCACTCATGCCGCAAGTACAGTCGGGACCGTTAAGGATTCCCATTTTTGCCAGGTGCCTGCTCAATCCGCAGTGTCCGGTAATCGCACCCACCACCTTCTTGATGCGTCTACTCTCCAAGTTTAGCAGTTCTCTCCCCCACCTCCCATCGGGCATCGGGATGAAACGCTTCGTGTGCATTCCTCCTTCATAGACGCTCCAATAGTCAGAGAATTCCGATCTCACCCAATCGCTTTCCATTCCGAATGTGGGATGTGTAAAAGAAGTTCCGGCCCGTAACTCGATGTGTTCGAGCCCTTCCCCGCCAGCTCATCCGCTTTCTCGTTTCTCTCCACGCCAGAGTCCCATCTGGTTCAGGGTTTCCTTCAATTCTTTCACTAGCTTGGATGTCACGACAGGCGACATGAGTGCTTTAATCATCGCCTCATTGTCAGAACAGACTGTAATATTTTCCCCACTTGCCTCTGCTGGGGTTGTCTCCTGCACTCCCATCAGTACCGCGAAAATTTCAGCCTGACAGACGTCGGCGTACCATCTTTCCACCGACGGTTCCAGAGAAAATACTCCGGATACTGTGCCTTCTGATGTTTTAGAGCCGTCTGTAAAGTTCCCAATTCCTTCCTCTGATAGGCGGCTTGGCCAACCTCTCAGCCGTTCCGACCTGCTGGGCCTTATGAAGTCTTTCTCCGGTTTCATTCGGTCCCTAGGCGTCGCAAACCCCTCGTTAACGATAGCCTTCTTGATTTTGCCATGGCCCGAAGTGAAATTTGGAGTCCAGAGATCGTTCTGAGACAGCCTATCCGCCGTAACAAAAGCTTTCGCCTTCAATGCCACATGAACCGGTGGCAGGTTAATTAAAGTCTCCATAGCCGATTTCTCGATCTGAAACACAGATCCCTTGACCCTTTGTTCCCAATCCCGTTCATCATGTAAAAATCAAGAGAACCTTCGCGTGCCGACCAGGAACTTGTCTAATGTGATAGGTCCTATTTCAGCCACTCTCGAAGAGTGGACTACATAGTCGCCGAGGGTCCTGTGCCTCCGGCTGAAGGAACTTGGGGCAGTCGCATATAAGGTGAAAATCCGTTTCCTCTTGCAAGCCACAGGAGCACTTCGGATCACCTAGAATCTTCATTTTCGTTAGGTGTTTGTTGAGTCCGCAAAGGCCGGTTACTGTGAGCAATCCAATTTTTCTTGCGGTCCAACATAACCCCCGGATATTTCACCAAGGCGCTCGTCTCAATGTCTTTTCCGAAGAGCCGTGCTTTTCCAACAAGCTCAGAGCCTTGTCTGGATTCACTCGCAGATCTTTCTCACGACATCATCTTTTCGCTATCCTCAGTGTCATCCTCATACAGTCTCCCAGGGTGCTCTCGAATTTGCCTTTGATCAGAACGGTCAGTTCATCCGAGCAGCCCTGGGCAGGGAAACCTTTGTTGTTCAGCTCTTTTAGGAGCGAGTCCACCACTATACGCCGCAGCAGTGGTCAAAGGATGCCTCCTTGGGGGCATCATTTGGCCACCCAGAGACTGACCTTGGAGCCACATATATCGGCCTCAACGGTCCTGTCTCTGAGCATCCTATCAATCCATCTAATCACAACAGGCGCTACTTCACTCTCTGCCAGCACGCTGTCGATCAGTTCAAATCCCGTGTTATCGAAAGCGCCCTCTATGTCCATAAAACATCCGAGGGATATTTCTTCGACCCTGAATGATCCTTCTTTATCGGCGACGAGGCTATGCAGAGCGGAGTCTGTTTAATAGGCATGTTGTTTCACATGAAGTGGGCACCTCGTCAGGATTTCTTCCCTTATATACATGTCTAACATTGTTTCTAGAACCTTCAAAATGAAGGATGTGAGACTGATTGGCCTAAAGTCTTTCTCTTCGTTGTGAGACGGTTTACCCGGCTTCGGTATAAAAGAGACTTTTACTTTTTCCCATTTTTCGGGAATGTGACCAAGGGCTAAGGAACTTATCATTATCTGCTGCAGTGGTTCCAATAGGGTCTCTCCGCTCTCCTTTAGAAGTGCTGGAAAGATCCCGTCGTTTGAAATTTTCTATAGCGCATTTTAGGCTATCCTCCGTGATAATTTTCCTGGCCAGCTTCCAGTCCTCTTCCGTCTAGTTACTACACTGTTAATTGATTTTAAGAGGACACGTAGGGGAATTGTTCGTCATTCAGTCATTATGACATGAAGACCTCACCCCAAAAGCTACCTAACGGTCTATAAAGTATAATGATGACGGCATCACCATTATACATGCAATTATACTCATCCCAGTGAATACTAATAATTTTGACCTAATTTATTCATTTATTCTGCCTATAGAAGATATTTTCAAATTTTGATACAACATCAGGAGTGGCATAATGTTGATGAATAGATAATTCCACTTCACTTAATGCGAAACTATGCGTGCAGTTTCTCCTAATCTTTATTAATTTGTGCATTAGTCAAATACATGACCTGGGTACTTATGCATCAGATTCAATAAACTGGTCTCATTGGTAATGTTATTATGTTCCCGAAATTATCCTCACACTCTATTTCTCATGAATAAACAAATGATCCCTAAAGACACTCACATACATTGTGTAAGAAATTTGCTATTAAGTGGTGGACCGTATTTGTAGCCATTGTTACTCTTGATTATGGTATCATTTAATTCATCATTATTTGCTGCTAGAAATATCCTCTTGCAATACTTTCAAATAATGTATTAAAGAATATCAGTTCAGTTCCATGAACGTAAATAAATTAGAACTAATTCTGCTCGAAGACATAAATAACGAAGCTCCATAATTGATAAATATCGTCCAAGCATAACAATTTCTCCAAGTACAAAATCATAAGAAAATTCCCAGAGTAAAAGCACCAACACAAACAGCACAGTGGAACACCAACAAACAACAACACAAATGAAACCAAAACGAGTCCCGAAAAGAAACCAAAAACATTGAAAATTGATTAGGGACTCAATAAATAACAAATGTATCGCATGGGAAATATTTTCTCGAATAGTAAATGGTACAAAGGGTTTTGTGTATTGAGGTCATTTATGAAACGACATAAAAATGGCAAAAACTTCTACCCTCGATATTAATTCAATTACTTGCAGACTCTTCTTACCGAACTTACGTTTTTTTTACCATCGGATATTTTATAAGTTCTTGCTTTGGATTTACTATATTTTGGTATGTAACTCGGTACTTATATTCGCTGCGATATCCATACAAATACATTAGTATGGTTCGTATTCAGCCTATCCCAACATACGACATATGTTATGGAGGGGTCAGATTTACGGAATTGTTTTTGTGGGATATTATGTTGTGAGCTATGGGATTATTCTACACACTATTTTATAAATGAGAATGTCAAATCAAAAAGCATGAAATTATGTGATAAGCTGTTAGAAATCGTCACAACACAGCGATTATTAAGGCTGTTTGAAAATTGTCAATATATATTCGGCGTGTGGGACGACATGCATGGAACTTAAATTACATTTTAAAGCATAGTAGCAAAGTGAACGCTTCTATTTACGCCGACGAGTACAATGTCTAGCCTCGTACACTCATTTTCATACATTAGGATTGGAAAAGATTTACTCGAGTGGTTGTGGTAACACAAAACCAATAGACGCATACATGACTTGTTCTTCAAATCTCGAAGCTTGCCAGTGTAATTAATTCTTGTCGTAAAACATTACACTCATTAGTAGATATAAAGCAGAGCTTCAGTATACATCAGCACACTTCACTCTCTCTCGGTGCATCTAGCTTCACCTCGGTGCACCTAGCTCCACCTCACTGCACCCAGCTTCAACTCGGTGCACGTAGCTTCACCTCGACGCAACTGGCTTCACCTCGGTACAATTAGCTTCACCTCGGTACAACTAGCTTCACCCCGATGCACCTAACTTCACCTCAGTATACCAAGCTTCACCACAGTGCATTTACGCGATGTGATTTTTGAAAAATTCTGATTCGATAGGACCACATTTGTCCCCGAAACATATCAAAAATTTATTTTTCAAAAATTCTGAATTCCTTTGACCCATTCTGGCCACCAAACGGTTCTTCTTGGAATCGAGACATTTCATTTGCGGCTGCACACAACATCAGACGAAGCAATTGCATGGATATTAACAGCCTAGTTCTTCAAAAAGGGGTCTTATGCGTTTACCACGACGTTTGTAACCAGTCGAATTTCGATCCGGGAGTAGGGGGAGCACCGATCATGGTCCTTAGATGACGAATCAGCAATAAAAAACATATGAAGGGACCCGTACGTATCAGAATAGATGCGGCAAAGAGAGTAGATGTCATGAATAGACTCGAACATATTTAAGTAAATATTGCTTTCATTTTGGGAACGAGAACGGGAAATAAAAGAAATAACTGATTCGACGATGAATGCCAGCGAGCTCTGGAGAACAAAAATGCAGCTCGACTAAAATCTCTGAGTCGATACACTCGAGCAGGCCAGGCAGAGTACCGTTCGAAGAGAAATTTCGCTCGAAAACTGTTCCGAAACAAAAAACGGCAGCAGGATAGGAACGTTTTGATCGAAATTGAAAAGTTTGGCAATAGGAAGGAAACTCGGAACTTCTATCGGAAAGTAAACGAATCCAAAAATGGTTACAGTCAACAACCTTTGCTGTGTAAGGACAAGAATGGGTTGGTCTTAGCAGATGACGAAAAGTGCATTGCGAGATGGGCTGAGTACTTCAAAGAACTGCTTAATCCGAACACACCGCTCAACCGAAACGAAGAAAACAACGAATTGCCATTTCATACTGCGCAACCATATATAGAAGAACCAACGATGCAAGAAGTTGAAGCTGAAATTTCGAGGCTGAGAAATTCCAAAGCCCCGGGAACAGACTATCTACCCGGCGAACTTTTCAAGAACGGCGTCATCATGCGTATATGGAATGTCGAGGAGTTACCGGAAGAGTGGAAGACCAGCATACTTTGTCCCATATACAAAAAAGGTGATAAAATGCAGTGTGGCAATTTTCGAGGAATTGCTCTGCTGAATATTGCTTACAAGATATTTGCAAATATTCTTTACCAGCGCCTTCATCCATACATGGAAAACTCTGTAGGTGTGGTTTTCGTGTAGGTCGTTCAACATCGGACCAGCTGTTTAATATCAGACAGATCTTGGAGAATTGCAAAGAGAACGCACCATTTTGTTCGTTGATTTTAAGGCAGCCTATGACAGTGTTAGAAGAAGTTAGCTATGGAGAGTAATGGAGGAATTTGGAATCTCCAACAAACTGATCTCGCTAACCAAGCTAACACTGAACGGAGCTAATAGCCGAGTAAGGATCCGTAATCAACTGTCAGAAATTTTCGACATAGAAGAAGGCCTACGTCAGGGAGATCCTCTCGCGACGCTGCTTTTTAACCTGACCCTTGAAGCAGCTGTGCGCACTGCACACCATGGACATAGATTCCAGCGGCACCATTTTCACCAAGTCCAGTCAGTTGCTAGGTTTCGCAGACGACCTGGACATACTTGGACGAAAAATGGATGTTGTTAAAGACAAGTTTATGGCCTTGGAGAGGAAAGGAACCCGACCTTGGGTTGAAAGTTAATGACGAAAAAACGAAATATATGATCATCCCGCCTTCGAATCAACACCAGAAAGAAACCGTAACGATCGACAAATACACATTCAAAATGGTCAACAAATTCGTTTACCTTGGATCGGAGCTGAACACTAATAACGACATCGCGGACGAATTTAAGAGACGAGTAATTCTGGGCAACCGGAGTTATTACGGCTTTCTGAAAATCTTAAAGTCCAGGTCAGTAAGCCGAAATTCAAAATGCGCAATATACAAATCTGTGATCAGACCGAGGGTTACGTATGGTTCGGAGTCGTGGTGCTTGACACAAGGAGACGAACAATCGCTGCACACGTTCGAAAGAAAAGTACTGTATTCGATCAAAGGCAGAACCGATGGCGCAAACGACTCAATCATGAGCTTAGTCAGCTTTATGGAGAGCCGGACATAGTCAAAACTACCAAAATAAACCGACTACGTTGGCTCGGTCATGCACAACGAATGGAAGATCATCGTATTCCGAAAAAAATCCTTAAAACCAGACCGGAGGGCAAGAGAGGTACAGGGCGTCCAAAATCCAGATGGTATGACGCAGCTCTTGTCGACTTAAAAACTGTGGGAGTATCCAGTTGGGAGACGTTAGCTGCGGATAGGTCCGGTTGGAGAAGCATGTTGCAGAAGGCCAAGACCCTTAAGAAGAAGAAAAAACTTTCGTTTCTTTCAAACAAAAAAAAAATTTGAAAATCGGAAAAGATTTACTCAAGTTATGTACAAAAGACCAAAAACCACTTAAACAACCTTACCTCGGCGGCCCTTGGGCCGACAGTGCTCAGATTCAATCCCATGAAAGATATTTCGATTATGTTTCAGGGAAAAAAAAGTTTTTGAAAATCGGTTGAGTTTTACTCAAGTTCGCGGTGACGGACGGACGGGCATTTTTAGACCCGTACGAAGTACGAAGGTCTGATGCGTTTACTACCACGTTTGTTACATTGCGAATTCGAACCCGGGAGTAAGGGGGAAACCTTTTTTGTTGCCTCCAGATGACAAATCAGCCAAAAAACAAAAATGTCCGTCTGTCTGTCTGTCAACACGATAACTTGAGTAAATCTTGATCGATTTTCAAAAACTTTTTTTTAGGTAAGGTAGGTAGAAAAACTGAGGTCAAGTTCGAAGATGAGCAAAATCGGTGGAATAGTTCCGGAGATATGGTCGAAAAGGTGTCCAAAAACGTGGTTTTTCGGAGGTCGGTGAAACTTTTCCACGCATATCTCAGCAAGTACAGCACGTAAATTGTTCAAATTAGCGTCAAATGAAAGAATAGGATGTCACAAAATTGGGAAAAAATATTTGTGGAAATCGGTTGTAGAGAATTAAATTTTAGCGAACACGTGTTTCAGGGTTTTCTCGAAAAATGTCCCAATCCTGGGATTTAGCCACATGTAAAATTCAGAGGGATGACTCATATGTCTAGAACTATATCAGTTAGAAAGTTGCTTCCGAAGACAAAATTGTAGAGAATTAAATTTTAGCGAACACGTGTTTCAGGGTTTCCCCGAGAAATGTTCCAGTCCTGGGATTCAGTTTAGAGGGATGACTCCTATCTCTAGAACTATGGCAGTTAGAAAGTGGCTTTCAAAGACAAAGTTGTAGAGAATTCAATTTAAAACGTACTTCGGGAGGGCTTTCAACATTACCTTGGGTAATTTTTATGAGTCATTCAAACTTTCAAACTATTCAAACGCAATATTTACTTAAATACGTTCCAGTCTTTTCGTAGCATCAACTCAACATCTATTCTGATACGTACGGGTCCCTTCGTATGTTTTTTATTACTGATTCGTCATCACTAGACGATAATAAACGTATCCGCCCACGTCTCAGCTCGATCTACCACATGTTACAATAAAGTTAAGACGTAAAGTAAACGTATAGGACCTTTGTACTTCGTACGGGTTCAATAAGAAAGCGGGCTCGAGGCGTAATAATGGGAGGTCAAGGGGGACATGGCCTTCCTGCGGGGTCTAAGGGGCAGGGCTCCTAAAATTTTTCACCGGAATTTCATGATTTTCTGGTCACCCATCTAAGTACTAACCGCGCCGATTGATGCCTAACCTGAGAATGCGACTTGCACCTACGCTGCTGATGTGTCTGCCTTGGTTGTGTATGTTGACTGTCTTATTTTGAAGCGTTGTTACCGCACAATAATCTTCATCTATGTATATTATACATAGGACACGCGTATGTCAAAAATTCAGTAGGAAGAAATTTGAAAGTCGATTACAATGTTATTACTATGTCAGTGTTTATTTGTCGCAATGAGTGTCGTTCCAATCGGACGATTTTTGATACACGTTACTGAAAGTGAAAACGAGTTTGTTGTGCGTGTAGTTACGTTGGATTCACGGGAAGGGTACATTGGCAAAATAACAAAAGCCTATCTAACGGAAGTTGCTAATTCTTTAGAAATACCAGTTGAACAATATATAACGGATGGTATTCCGGTTAGTCATCATTTATATAACGTCATAAAATTAGTTCCTAATATAATCACTGGCTTCGTCGAGTGTTTCTTTGCGAACTACTATTGTCGCATAAACGAGATATGTGTACGGACATCGAAGAGAAAGAAGAAATGTTCCGGACGCCTGAGAATTACGAGATTGATTGCAAAAAATGCAACTGTTCGTTGACTGGCATTAAGGAACGATCAGTCTGGAACAAGTTACACCATTTCCACGTAACTACCAACATTTCCGTCGATATTGCTCACGATCTTTATGAAGGCGCTTTCGACATTATTTTGTCGGAAATACTAAAAAAATTAATTTATGAGCGAAAGTTCTTTACGCTGCATGAATTCAATTTACGAATGAAGAAGCACAATTTCGGACCGATAGAAAGTAACACCAATTTACCACTAATTACGGCAGAGATGCTCCAAAAGGATTCAATTAAGGCGTCGGCTACAGAAATGCTGACATTATTTTCACATTTTGGATTTATGATTGGCGATCTCGTTGTTGACCAGAACTGTCCGGAATGGAGGGTGTATTTAATGATGAGAGCGACCGACGAGACACCCAAGTTCGCATTAATTATTGAAATTATTTTGAATGGGGAAGAGATTCTCTTAGGGTGCCAAAAGCTTTTAAACTTAGGATTCCATAGCCACTTTTATGCTTGGATTGTCGAAAAATATAACTTTTTTTTCATAAAATCTATAAACTGGAATTATACTAAATCTAGTAGACATTAGATCTAGACATTTTTTCGTCAAGAAATCTACAGTTAGTAAAGTGGGATTGAAGAAAAATAAATTTGTAATTAAGTAAGAAAGTTTGCATTTTATTAAATATGGATTACTTTGAGATATAAAGAAAAGGTGGTTCAACTTCTGGTCAACTCCTGGTGATGTTATGTGTAGAAGTGGGGTAGAAGTGGGGCAAACGTTAGTCAGTTGATCTCTCTTTTACACCAAAAAACGCATTTTGGAAAAATTTGAGTTTGTAAATATTCTTCTAGTGCGTCCATGAAAAAATTGAAAAAACTGTCTGCTGATGACAGCACTTGTGGTAAGCGGACATTACATTCATAAAGAAACTCATTAAAGTTTCGTGAAATCATAATTTTTAATTTTTGAGTGAAACACAATTTAAAACAAAAATGATTTTTCACTCTACGCCACACCAATCATGCTGTATTTCCATCAGCTAAAAGCTTTCCTTAAAGACTTTTTGGTTTTACCGTTTTAATGTGATTTTTATGTTTTGTTATTGGTTTCATACAGCGAATGAAGAACTCCCGTTCAGCATCTACATTTTAACAACCTGCGTTCATTGATCAAGAATGATATTAAAATTCCTGTAGCATCCAATTTTGATATTATCATACTGGATTGATTTTTTGTTACTCTATCTCAACATCTATCTCGAAGGTATATCTTCCGTGGATAACAGAAACGTTAAAGATGCATTAATATTCTACAAAATTCCCATAAATATTTCTTCTAAATTTAAAAACATTACCTACGAACGTATACAAAGTATATGCGATTATAGAATAAAAAGCTTACCGCACTGTAAACAGACATTTTGAAGAAGTATCTTTCATTGGAAAATGTGTAGTATTTTCTTTTTCAAAGGTAATAAAAACAAACATAAATTATTGCTACCTATAAATCGATATCGAAAATCCGAAACTGCAATCATCAATCAATGTTCAATGGAATTTTTGTTGGTTGCGCCAAATTTTTCGAATTGGAACATAAACTAACTGCGCTGTGTATAGTTTCACCATTCGAAGAGATTTGTTAAATAAATTGGAAATGTTTTTACGTTGTTGTGGAAAATGTTGAAATCCTTTTATGTCCATTAAAAATTGTATTGGACGCTGGCTCCTTATGCACTGAAATAGTTTATAGAGTTTATGAAATAAATAGATATCTCGATTATTGCGTACAATGGTTTTCGATAGGATTTCAAACAACCATTTCTACAAAGTCACAAGCCCATGAAAACTGTCTGCCAAGTTTATTCCAAATGTATGGAATAAAATAATTATCCTTAGGTGGTATCTCTTAAAAAAGGCGTCTGTTTGTTGAAATTTTACTACATGAAAATGTTCTAAGCGAGGATGAAATAAGGAGTTCAGGCATACTAGACCGGTCCTGTGCCTGGTGTGTCTAGTGCCTGAACTCCTAATCTTATCGTCGGTCGTCTAGAACATTTTCATGGAGATTGTAACAAACAGAGGTATGCATTTCAAGATGAGCAGCCTGGTGCCAATGCTGGAGTTACATTACATTACTATGCACTCGGTTCCAACTCGACACCAGGCTGCCTACTTAAGGAGTTTAAGTAAACATAAAGAACGCAGCCTGGTGCCAAAAATCTATCTGTTAATGTCATCGAAACAGCAGTTTACGATTATTATATGTCACATTAATTTCAACGCGGCACCAGGCTGAGGTGTCAAATGGTGCGTTATGCGCAATATAGTACTCTTTTATGTACCTTAGCCTCTGTCCACCTACTCCTACATCCTGACTTCCTTTCCCAAGGATCCTACCCGTGGTGACACCTGTCCCTGAAAGGTGACGTGGTGACAACCTCATGAACGATCAGCTAACCAACCCTGGTGTAGTAGTGAGGGTCACTTAGCGTAATGATGAGGGGGACTGTCTTCGGGTAGTATCTTAACGCTACGTATAGAGAGGGCCGAAGACAGCTAGGCGCTATCAAGATGGGATGGTGACTTAGTATGGGGGCGGATGATCTCAACAGCAAGAGACAACGGCAGCATACACAACAGTCCTAGTTAGATGGATTACTTTCACTCACCAACCCGCAGTAGCAAGCGTGGTGTTTTAATGCTAATAACCCCCAAAGCATGAGAAGAAAGATCGATCATGGACGACACTCAGTTCCCGATAGCATGTTACCAGAACATTATCGTCAAAGGAAAAAATGATCGAAATGTAAGCTGAACTAGAGAAAATCAAGTGGGATGTAGTCGGAATGAGTGAAGCGAGAAAACTTGGATAAGGATGTCTTAAACTTCATACATCTGGACATTCATTCTTCTACCGAGAAAGTGACAGTCAGATGCTGATACACGGTGTCGGATTATTTTTACATAAACGATGGTCCAACCGAATAACTCACACGAAAAGTATATCCGACAAAGTAATATACGTGTGCCTGAAAATCAACAGCAATTACAGCATAAAATTAATACAGGCATACGCTCACACATCGACCCACAACGACGATGAAGTAGAAGCGTTCTATGAAAAAGTTGCGAAGACCATGGACGAAAACCGAACACACCACGAATACATAGAGTCGGTGATTTCAATAGGAAGCTGGGAAAACGAGAGGAAGACTCTGAAACTTCTATTGGGAATTTCAGCTACGATCAAAGAAACGAACGAGGGGATACATTACTCAATCTCCTCCAGCAGCACAATTTGGTCTCAATGAACTCATGAAAGATTCAACGGAAATGGACTTGGGTGAGTGCAGATGGTGTTACGAAAAACGAAATTAATTATATTATAACAATTCGCAGGTCAACCGTTAAGAATGTCACGATGCTGAACAACTTTACGACTGGAAGTGATCACCGGATGTCATGCGCGAAGTCATGCTAAATACATGGTTCCAACGGTCGAAAATAGTGAAGAAAAATGACATAATCGATGTGCAACGACTGAAAGTACTGAGTGAAGAATTTGCAACAAAAATTAAAACGGAAAGTGTTCGTTCGGTTCGTGTGTCCTCCCAGTGCTGACGTACGGAGCGGAAACGTTGACATTAAAAGGCTCATTATATTGGACGCGATGCGAATCGCATCGCGTAAGGTCAATATTGTATAATGAGCTTTTAACGAAAGCTTCCGAGAATAAACTTTGAGTAGCCAGCGAGCAATGGAACGAAGTATGCCTGGAATTTCGCTCCGAGATAAAAAGACAAATCAGTGGATTCGTCAACAAACGAAAGTCGTTGACGTTATGGAAAGAATAGCATCTCTGAAGTGGAATTGGGCAAGATGACTGACGAACGTTGGACCAAAACCTTCTCTATGGGCAAAAAAACTAAAAGATTTAGAAGCGTACCGTAGAACAATTTTTGTGTGTCTGTTTTGACGACTGGTTTTAGGCAATTTCGCGTGTTGTGGACCGAGCAGAGCAAGGTCTACCTGCGAAAGTGCCTAAAATCAGTCGTCAAAAACAGATACACAAAAAATTTTTCATGCAGAGATCTAAAATCGAGAGGAAATTAAAAAAATTTCCTTCGATTTTGGCCCCGAAGCATGAAAAAAAATTAACTTTTTTGTTCTGGCACTTCATAAGTTGTCCGGAGGATTTCAAAGAAAATTGATAAAAACTATGTTTTTCCATACATTTTCCAAATTTGTGTAAAAGTGATGGAAAAAATTGTTGCGTACAGGCGTTTTGATAATTTTTATCGATAAACAACATAATTGTAAGCAAATAGTTATTTTCATGCTTCGCTTTGCTCGGTCTACAACACGCGAAATTGCCTAAAATCAGTCGTCAAAAACAGACACACAAATAACTATTTCATTACTCGAACGAGAATTGTAATTTTCGGGCCCCATTTGAAAACCGAAAATAAAAAATTTCAACTTATGTGTTATCAACTTACCTGCGAAAGTAAAAATACACAATGCGAAAATCGAAATACACAATGCGAAAGTCGACGTACACGATGCTAAAGTCAATTAGTGTACTTTGATCGCTTATTATTATTTTCATGCTTGCTATCAGAGACGAAAAGAAAAATGTAATCCCACGGGGCGAAAGCGCCAGCTTAGGCTTACATTTTTCACTTTCGTCCCTGATAGCAAGCAAGAAAAACTTAATACGTCACTCGGAAATGAATTACATACCTACTACCTCGTACGTAAATAACTATTTCATGTTTTAATTTCGGTTGAGTCGTTTGGAAAAAAGAGCAGACGGACGACCGGAATTTTTTTTGCTGATTCGTCACCTCTAGATAATAAATGTTTGCTCGCTGCTCGCCTCTATCTACTCCATGTTACAATAAAATTGTTTGTAGTAATCGTATAGGACCTTTGAGCACCTTCATAATAAACTGTGTATGTGAAATGTTACGTCAGAGTGTGCTGAAAATCGTGTGTCTAATCTATAGAGCACTTGAAAAGGGAGTAAAGTAAGTAAAGAAAAAAATTCTACTCATTAAAGTCACAAAATATAAGAAAAACATATGAAGGGACCCGTACGTATCAGAATAGACGTGGCAAAGAGAGCCGATGTTACGAAAAGACTCGAATGTATTTAAGTAAATATTGCCTTAACACTTCAGTGTATGAAATTACGTCCACATTAAATTGTATTGGAAATTGCCGAAACGGCAAGGCTCTAGGTCAAAAAACCCCCGGACAAAAAAACCCCGGATGAAATAACCCGGACAAAATAACCCCGGACGAAAGAAGTAGTGAAATGTTAAAAAAAATGTTGTTTTTGTGATGTAGGGGGCTCTGAACCCTATACCCCTTAGACCACGCAAGGGGGGCGATACCCCCCCCCCCCCCGATATCAATCCCAGATTTTGGTCATCTGGATATTTGTCCGGGGGCTATTTTGTCCGGTTTTTTTTTGGGAATTTTTTTTTGTCCGGGTTATTTTGTCCGTTTTTTTTTGTCCAGAGGTTTTTTTGTCCGGTTTTTTTTTTGTCCAGGGGTCGTTTTGTCCGGCTGCCAGACGGCAATATTGAAAAACCGATGTAAAAAACGATTTAAAAAAAGCCGTCCGAACGTACAAAATTGAGCCCCAAATAGGCAAAAATGTTCATCTCAATTTTATCTACAACATAGAAAAAACCCATTTTTTTGTCTAGGGCCGACCTAAGGACCGACCTAGGGTCTTCAGGAGAGGCCTTGGCAAATACTTACATAGAAAAAAATATTTCCCTCCATTTTCTCTACAACATAGTGAAAAACCATTTTTTTGTCTAGGGCAGACCTTAGGACCGACCTAGGGCCATAAGGAAATGCCTCGGACACATATTTCCATATACAAAATGTTTCCCTCAACTTACCTTGCAACATTGCAAAAAATTTTGTGGCTAGGGCCAACCTTAGAACAGACCTGAGGCCCACTTCAGCCCTAAGCACAGGCACCGGGCCCAAATTTGTTTTTGAATATAATTCGGTACTCGATTGACTCTCAAATAGAAAAAGAATCAACAAAGTCCAAGGGTTTCTTATGAAAAAATTTTCTGCCATAAAACGGGAGGCAGTCCTAGACCTTTCGATCAAACAAAATTTGGAAATCGGAAGAGATTTACTCGAGTTAGGTACATAAAACACGTAGGGCCATAGCATTTCTTAGTGCCCTAGCTAAGTCCGAGGACTGAAATTTAAAAAGTTTCTTCCATAAATTGTCGGCCATGCTCAGATCTTTTAAACAAAAAAAAAAATCATGAAAATAAGAAAAGATTTACTCGAGTTATGTACAAAAGGCTCAAGATTCAATCCCATAAAAGATATTTCGATTACCTTTCAGGCAAAAAAAGTTTTTGAAAATCGGTTGAGTTTTACTCAAGTTATCGCGGTGACAGACAGACGGACGGACGGACGTCGTGGTAAACGAAGTTCTTCGAAAAGGGGTCTTTTTCGAAGAACTTCGTTCTTCGTACGGGTATAAACACTGAAATGAGTTCAGTAGTTTATTGACGAAAAGGTTACTTTTCCATGAATATGCGTTTAAAATTATTATTTTTCAATCGGTAAAATTAAATGAAAATGTCAATCGTTTCACAGATTCTAAGGTTTCCAAACAAAATAGCCTCGTCATTTGTAAAATTGGCATCTCTAGATTTCTCCAATTACTTTAGTTTACATTTTACATTGAAAACAGAAACTCAATGTACAAAATTTCATTTGCATTTGCATTTCCTTTTCCTGCATAATTCGTCGAAATCAAAGACACTGTCAATGTTTCTGAGACGAATTCAATGAAGTATTGAATGCCGTCACTTCATACATTTAATCGAGCCAATCTGAACGTACAAATCATTTTAGTATCGAAATATTACCTTCAAGTTGTGTGTAGAAATGGAATAATCAAATCGATTTCTCAAGCAAGCAAAATTTCAATGAAATGAGTTTCGTTTTATCGAAAACGAATTTATTGAAGCGAACGTAAATAAATCAACTAACAAAATAGACTGATTCGAATTCGGTGTGCATGTTACATTAAGCACATTATTATCTTGGATCATTGTCGATAGCGGACTCTTACGTTTAAAATTGCATTCATCTTGCTAAAAAAACACGAATTTTTCATTCAATTTGTACCAGAAAAAAAACAACTAGAGTTGAGTATACGGCAAGAATAGAGAAATATCTCAAAGCCAAGTGTCTCCTATATACGTATCAGTAGTTTTGGAAGGACTTTCGTCACATTTTCCTTCCAAAAGGAAACTATGTCCCTCATGTTCTTCAATAACTTTACACAAAACATTTTTCTGAATTTTCCTGAAAGTTTCTTGCATAACACACTCCTACAAACACAATACATACTTGGCGTACCAACGACCCCTTCGCCATCTATCCTTCTGCTGGTAATGTGCCGTAGAACAAATGAATAAATTTGGCCAGCTTTCGTAGAAAGAGAAACTTTTTATTGAAGAATGGGTCCTCTGGCTCATGCATGTTTGATGTAGAGGCTTCCGAACCTCTGGAAAAACCAATCAATTTTCTAAAATCTAAAACATGTGCAAGCGACCCGTACACATCAGAATAGATGTTGCAAAAAGACAACATATTTTGTGCTTTTCACAATTAAATTATTTTCTATGTCTAGCACCAGGCCTATTTTTGAGAAAGTTTACTCAAAACTTCTTAAAATTTCTCAAATTTTTCCTAAAAATTTTTAAAAACAAAACACAAGAATTTTCAGCCACCCGTTCAACTTGGTTTCTTGTGGTTTTATCCGCACAAATTCTATTAAGATTCAGAATACACTTTACATCGATTCTTATTGGACCCGTACGTTTACTACAAACGATTTTATTGTAACATGGGGCAGATCGAGGTGGGAGTTGGGGGGATGCATCTATTATCGTTTAGAGATGACGGAGACGAATCAGCAATAAAGAAATGTCGGTCGGTCCGTCTGTCTGTCCGTCAGTCTCCACTTTTTTTTCCAAACGGCTCAACCGATCAGCCTAAACTTTTTTCCCTGAAAGGTACTGCCTTCCATGATTCAAGTTCGAAGATGAGCAAAGTCGGTCAAGTAGTTCCGGAGATACGATTGAGGAAGTGGAGGTCGTACATGAAATTTTCGAGGGTTGATGAAACCTTTTCGCAAATATCTCAGAAAGTATAGCACGGAAATTCTTAATTTTTGTGTCAAATGAAAGCACTTGGTGTCAAAAAACTGGGAAAATTTTTTTGTGGGAATCGGGTCAGGGGTCGGGGCACTGGGATCAATGGAATGGACGAAATTGCGTTTCTTCGCCACACACGAAAACAGTTTTTCGTCTATATTTCCTTAACTATGCAATATTGAGATTTACTGTCAAAGGCAAAGTTGTAGAGAATTAAATTTAAGCGAACACGTGTTTCAGGGTTTTGGGGAAATACGGCCCAATCCTGGTATATGGCCACTTCCATAATTAGGCAGGATGACCCAGATCTCCAGAACTATGAGAGTTAGAAAGTTGGTTCCAAAGGCGAAGTTATAGAGAATTAAATTTTAGCGAATGCGTTTTTCATGGTTTTGGGAAAATATGGCCTACTCCCGGGATAACGTCACTTCCAGATTCCAGAGGGATGATTCTTACCTCTAGAACTATGGCAGCTAGAAAGTTGCTTACAAACTTACAAAAGTACTGATATCCGCCAAAAAAACATCTTACAGAGGAGGTGTGACGCAAGTCTTTATGTCTGCTTACAAAAGCTGTGAAATCAGAAAAGTGTGACGCAATAATCATCTAAGGTAAAACTTTTTTCTTCCAGTTACAAAAGTTCTCAAATCAGAGGGGGGTGACGCAATTTTTTGAACTCAGCATAATTTTGTTTAAAAATGTTTATTGCGAATCGAAGCTTAATGCGTCACCCCCCTCTGATTTCAGAACTTTTGTAACTGGAAGAAAAAAGTTTTACCTTAGATGATTAATGCGTCACACTTTTCTGATTTCACAGCTTTTGTAAGCAGACATAAAGACTTGCGTCACACCTCCTCTGTAAGAGGTTTTTTTGGCGGATTATGTTTACACTTATTTTAACTTGCTTTAAGAACGTTTTTTTTTTTTTCATTTTAATAAACGTTTTCTCAAAAAAGGCCCTGGTCCAGTAAACTTCTGTAAAGTTAAAGAGTGGCACAGTCCATAATTCCCCTTTGGCAGCTGGCAGAAATTTTCTGAAGATCATCTACATTTTATCATCTGTCTTATTTATTTGAATTAGAAATTTTTTTCTCAATTAATAATAATAATAATAACCTGCCCTACAACCCATGAAGGGTTAGAGGCTAGATCATTATTTATTTTATTTATTTATTTATTTATTTTTCTCAATTAGCTTCTATTATAATATATAAAAAACAATTGAAAATTAAAAAGAGACAATAAAAAAAGTATCAAAAAGAGAGAAAAAAAATATTAAAGAAATGTCAATTCCAGTGACAGTGTCTTTCTATTGCGAACAACACCCACATGGGGCCATATGGACATCATTGATGAGATAGATGACGAAATTAAGTCAACATTAGAAACACTCACGAATTCGTTTTTGAACAATGACACATGGACCTTGGCTACAATGCCCATCAAATCAGGTGAAATTGGAATACGTAAAGTTCGAGACACAGCATTACCGGCATTCTTGTCGTCAGTCAACGCGACTTCTTGGTTGGTCAGTAACATTCTACAAATATCAACGCTGAACATCGAAGAAATAGCATACTACGAGGGCAGCATGAGTGCATGGAATCAAGTCCAACCGGACGTCACTGTTCCAACAAAGCCAGCCATTCAAAAGCATTGGGATTCGATAGTAGTCAAACGTTTAACGAACAATTTACGATTTAAACGGGATGAGGACAAATCAACAATCCTTGCGATTCAAAGATCGGAATCCGGTGCCTGGCTCCACGCACTGCCATCGAAAGCCATTGGCACTCTGCTGGACAACAACGGTTTCAGAATAATAATGGGACTGAGACTGGGACTGGATATATGTTCGCCACATGTGTGTAAGTGTGGATGTCAAGCCGACCGGAAAGGACATCACGGGCTAAAATGCAAAAAAAGTGCCGGACACCACGCTCGCCACGCAGAATTAAATTCCATCATTAAACGAGCTCTAGCATCAGCAGGAATTCAATCGAAATTGGAACCCCCCGGTTTGGCCAGAAAAGGCGGCAAAAGAGTCGATGGGATGACGCTCATCCCTTGGTCGAGAGGTAGCACTCTCATATGGGACGCACCGAGCAACATTAGATTCAGTAGAATAGAAGCAGGAAAAGCAGCCGAAGATAAAGCTAAAAAGAAAGTGAAAAAAATACGAGTGCCTAATCAACCAAAATTACGTTTTTGTACCGTTTGCCGTAGAAACGATGGATCCTTGGTGTCAACAAGCGATGAGTTTCTTCAATGACCTCACCAGAATTATAACATTAAAAACAAATGAACCACGATCCACATCTTTCTTGATGCAGCGACTAAGTATCGCCATACAACGCGGGAATGCCGCAGCAATCATGGACACTTTCAGAGATAACGAGAAAATGGGGGAGATTTTCTATTTATTGTAATTTACGTTTTTATATGTGACTTATTGTACTAATGCTGAATAAACAATTAACCATTCCAGTGAATTAATTCTTTAAAGGAATAAATAAATAATTTTAATATAATTTTTAATTCATATTATTTTAGTTAATCACCTTCGGCTACCTTTCGAACACTTTGTTACACCTTCGGTTACCTTCGGAATATTTCGTGTCACCTTCGCCTACCTTCGGAACACTGCGTGGCACGTTCGACTATCTTCAGAACACTTCGTGTCATCTTCGGCTACCTTCGGAACACTTCGTGGCACAATTTCCTATCTTCGAAACACTTCGTGTCAACTTCGACTACCTCCGAAACACTTGGTGTCACCATCGGCTACCTTCCGAACACTTTGATTCACCTTCGGTTACCTTCGGAATATTTCGTGTCACCTTCGCCTACCTTCGTAACATTTCGTGGTACCTTCGACTACCTTCAGAACACTTCGTGTCATCTTCGGCTACCTTCGGAACACTTCGTCTTACCTTCGGAACTATTCGTGGCACAATTTCCCATCTTCGGAACACTTCGTGTCAACTTCGGCTACCTCCGAAACACTTGGTGTCCCCTTCGGCTACCTTCGAAACACTTGTGTCACAATTCGGAACACTTCGTGTCACCAATTCTCCGCACCGATCAACATTACTTTGCCGAAGAAGACAACAATATAGGTATTCTAATTTAGAATATAGCAAAAATCCAAGATGGCGCCACTTTGGCAGCTTTCTGAAGATACCAAAAAATTCTTTTGATCAAACTGTAAAACTTTATTGACGACACCAACTCTCTAAGTATTGTCATTCCGGAGGTACGAAAATCTGAGATAGCGCCGCGCCACTTTGGCAGCTGGCAGACATTCTCAAGATTCCAAAAATTCTACTGACCAAACTGATTGACCAAACTATGGTCACTTCGAAGCTAAAATTCGAGAACCCATAAAACCCACAAAATTTACCACTTTTCCACATGCCACGATTTTTCTCGGATAAGCGGCCGATGAAATTTTTCATTTGGGTCCGAGACTGACGTTCAGTAAAAATTTTAGGAAGATCGGATGGCTAGTTCTTGATATCGTGATCCATGAATATTACAGATCATGGGCACGCGTTAGCGATGCGCCCGTGACGCAAGTCCCCATTCGGAAAATTTTTTTTCGTAGACTTCGGAATCATATATACAGCTAAGTTTTGACTTCCCCCCCCCCTTGCGACGTACCCCCCAGAAAACATTTTTCCTAGATTCTACGGAAAATTCTAAGGCGAAGTGTCTTTTCATTCATTAAAATCAGTTCGGTGGATCCGAAGATACGACCTTTAGAAAATGATCATTTCCTATACAAAAAGTACTGTTTCATAGAAGCCAAAGTTAATGCAAACATCCTACGTTAGTTAGTTAGTGGGTTAGTTAGTTAGTTAGTTAGTTCCAGGGCCATTTGTATGAAAAACCGTGAAAAACCACTTTTTTGGCTCGT
>CM055406.1:103916307-103939148 GCA_029228625.1 Pseudolycoriella hygida
TTTGAACAGTGACGCCCATCTATGAACACGTGGTCAATATGGTTTTTGGTTCGTCCATCAGGTGATACCCATGTCGCTTTGTGGATGTCTTTATGTTCGAAATAGGTACTGCAGACAACCATGTTCCTTGACGCTGCGAAATCAATTGCCAACGTTCCATTTTCGCTTGTCTTTTCGTGGAGGCTATATTTACCAATCGTGGGACGGTAGTAGACTTCGCGACCTATCTTGGCATTCAAATCCCCAAGTATGATTTTGATGTCTCGATTCGGTGCTCCATCATACACTTTCACCAGTTTCTCGTAAAATAGCTCCTTCGCTTCATTATCTTTTTCCTCCGTTGGAGCGTAGACGTTAATAAGAGTGTAATTGAAAAATTTTCCTCTTATCCGTAGAGTGCATATTCGTTCGTTGACAGGAGTGAAACCAATCACCGCGTTTCTGGCTCTACCGAAGACCATGAAGCCTGTTCCGTATCCTCTTGGGCTGTCGTTGCTCTTGCCGTTGTAATAAAACGTAAAGTCTCTACTGATCATAGAATCCTTCCCAGGCCATCTAGTTTCCTGTACTGCTGTAATGTCAAGTTTAGTCGCCCTTAGCGCACTAGTGAGTGATCTCAACCCTCCTGGCCGTAACAGAGATCTAACATTCCATGTTCCTAATTGTAAATCGTAAATCGTTGTCCTTTTTCCGTTGCCTAAGTCGTTGCCGTTTATCCTGTCCAATCCGAGGCTCTGCTGTTGAATTCATAACCATATTGCTTTTTTTGAGTGTGGTATGGTGGCTAGCCACACGCACAACCCACTAATTCGATTCCCCTCTGACCCGTGGGCAAGTCATCAGGTAGCACTCTTAAGTTGAGCACAAAACTCCGAAGAGAATTGAGGTCCCGGGGACTACGACGTGGACGTAAAAAGAGCACTTGATAGTTAGACAGTTGCACGCCTGGCACATGACACGGACTACCACACTCCGCTCATATGCAATCAGGCGCTACCCTATCTAACTACCCAATCCCCAAAAATATCTCGGCACAGCCGACAATTTATGGAAGAACATTTGCCTGTGCTTAGGGCTCAAGTGGGCCTCATGCCGGTCCTAAGGTCGGCCCTAACCAAAAAAAATGTTTTTTTACGTTGCAGAGGAAATTGAGGGAAACATTTTTGTCTATGGAAGTATGAGTCAGAGGACTCTACTTAAGGCCCTAGGTCAGTACTAAGGTCGGCCCTAGGTCAGTACTAAGGTCGGCCCTAGCCCAAAAAATAGTTTTTTGCTATGTTGACAAAATTGAGGAGAACATTTTTCTCTATTTGGAGGTCAATTTTGTGCGTTCGGAGAATTTTTTTACATCGTTTCTTCGGACGGGTTTTTCAATATTGGCCTATCGGCAATTTCCAATAAAATTTAATGTGAACGCAATATTTACTTAAATACGTTCCAGTCTTTTCGTAATATCAACTCTGTTTGCCGCATCTATTCTGATACGTAAGGGTTCCTTGTTTATGTTTATTGTTGATTCGTCATCTAAGGACCATGATCGAGACTGCTCCCTACTCCCGGGACGTATTCGACGAATCATAAGCAGTTTCTTTTTGATTGTAGCCAAAAACATGTGAATTTTAGACTCGTATACGAGATGACGAAGCATACACAGTATAATGGACCATAATAACTAGTCAAATCTGGACTAGGAGGAGAGGGATCAATTATGTTAAGTTAACCGACACGACATGCCCTACCTGACAGAGTTCCCGTCATGTCACACGGCACTATTACCCTGTGAGTAACACTGTGATGTGTAAATTTTTAACTCTTCACTTCCTAAAATGACATAAGTGTGTCTCTTTTTCTCACAGCACAACAAACCAATTCATTACAAAGCCATCGAAAAGTCAACATTAAAATCAACGGGTAGTAAAAAGTACTAGTCATTGAAAATGGTTCGACACGACATCTGACGATCGATGATTGCTTTAAACTTCGATTTGCTACTTCTGCTACTTCCTTTTTCTCCACTTGCAGCTTTGTGTATTGTAAATTAAACTTTCGTTCGACTGCTTCATTTCAACTGAGTGAAATTTCTTATTTTTATGGATTTGAATATGGACATGGACTTGGATATTGATGACGATGAGCTACAGGTATGACTTGAGATTGAAAATTATTGAAAACGCATCAAGGGAAATGTTGAGAGTTTTGTCAGTCATAACTTTCGGTTGGAGGTTATGAGCTTCGACAGAATTTCATACGGAAATTACAAATAACACGAAAAGATCAAATTCATTTTTCAGACTCTACTGCGCGAATTCGACAATTCAACATTAGAGCCTATAGACATCTCCCTGATCGAAAAGTAACAAACCTACAGTTCCTCTCTCATTGCATTTTGTTAAATTTATTTGTTTTCTTGAACTCAGATTATTCCATGAACATGAGGAGCTTGTAAACATCTCTGGGCATGAACCTCCAGTAAAACCAGAAGAGATCGCTGAGACCAATTTGGACGAGCAACACAATGACCAATTAAGGGAACAAGATCTGCATTCAGAGGTGCGTAATTTTTCTTACGAGTTATTTGAGTTGATGCGTGTGCTCTGGAAGAAAACAAAATTTCCGTTTCGACTAAATCTCATGTCTCATTCTTAACAAAAATTCCGCTATTGGCTTTCCTCAGGAAGGAAATGTGCGCCGTAATTCGTGTGACGTCAACGTTTAGTTCAAAAAACCATCAGGCAGTCCACAAAGGTGAGTGGTTGAGCCACGCGCACTTAGCTGCCGTGAAAAGTGTGAAGACCTTGCAAACTGGATTTCACAAAAGAATTATTTCGTTGACGCCGATGTGCATGGTTTTAATGCTTTATAGCTACGGCAGTTAACTGAAGAAAAAAAAATTTTCAGGAGAGATGCCTTACTCTTGTCCCCAATGCAATAAAAAGTTTAGAGTAAAGAGCATCTTAAAAGCGCATCAGAAAATCCACACAGGTGAGTTGTCAGAGCACTTGCACTTAAAAGTGAAGAAAAAATTGAAATCTATTTATCAGGAGAAAAACCGCACTCCTGTTCCCAATGCAAGAAATCCTTTACGCAAAAATGGAATTTCAAAAGGCATCAGGTGGTCCACACAGGTGAGGAGTTGAGGAACTCGTTCTTATGTGAAGAAAAAAATTAAATTCCTTCTTTCAGGAGAAAAATTGCACTCCTGTGCCCAATGTAAGAAATGTTTTACGCTGAAAGCCAACTTGAATCGTCATATGATGCGTTCTCACAAAGGTAAGTCTTACATCATCGAACTTTGAAGGAACTACTAAAAATGGAAACTTTATGATTTTTTCAGAAACGCACCGAAAACAGTAGTTTGTGCTTCATTTGCATTACTTTACTAGAGTGTAAAGAAGGTGGAGGGCATTTGTTGTCTTATAATTGGAAGTAGCTAGCCATTTGATTTATTGATAATGAATTTTTGTGTAAGTTTCGTAAGATTTCGTAAGAAGTTTGATTATCAAATGTAAGTGACGACGTGACAATGTTTCCATTTTTTATAAAATCTTTCTATCGAATGCAAATGCAATTTGTTTTCATTTACTTTAAACAACCGTTGCATCGTCCGAGCCTTAGGTCAACCAATCTGTTGTTGTGTACTTGGGCAATTCGTTTGAAATATGTCCACAAACATAGCGAAATTTCGCTGCGTTTTCATCTTGTTCCGTATAAATTATAACTCGTGCGTATCCCCTGTGGACGTCTACTTTAACTTAAATAAACATTTTAAGAGCTGTAATGAATCCCTTATGGTACACTACAAAAAGTTTCCTTATTTACTCCGCAACGTTAGGGTTAGGGCCGACCTTAGGACAGACCTGAGGCCCACTTCAGCCAGAACAGGCACCGGGTTCAAATTTGTTTTTGAATATAATTCGGTACTCGATTACCTCTCAAATAGAAAAAGAATCAACGAATTCAGTTCAGTTCAGGACTGAGTCCAAGAGTTTCTAATCAAAAAATTTTCTTCCATAAAACGGGAGACAGTCCTAAACAGTCCTTTCGATCAAAACAAATTTGAAAATCGAAAAAGATTTACTCGAGTTATGTACAAAAAACTTGTAGAGCGCTAGCAGAAACTCGTTTTTAGTGTCCTAGCTATATCCTAGTACCCAATCTCAAAAAAGTTTCTTCTACAAATATTAGGGCTTTCATAGACCTAAACATCGACTAAACAAACAATTATGGTACGGAAAGCCAAAGATTCTTGCAACCGAAAGTTGGTCCAGCGCTGGGATCAAAGCAGCTGTGGCGGAATCTGCAGGGTCTGGGAGTTACTAAATCTAGGAATGAGGTGACTCCAAGCTTTACGGCTGAGGAATTTAATGAATTCATTGCTGGACAGGATAACTCAAAGGTGGCGACCCCTGTGGAAACTGAAGAACAATTTGAATGTGAACATACGCAATTTGCCTTCACGAACGCCACAGAAGAGGATGTTTCTCTCTCGATTAGAATGATAAAATCTAATGCAGCAGGCATGGATGAGCTCCCTCTCAAATTTATTAAATTAGTTCTACCACTTATTCTCCCACAAGTGACCCATTTCTTCAACCAAATCGTTATGCGCTCCACTTTTCCCCAAGAACTGGAAACTATCAAAAGTTAACCCTAGTCATAAGAAATCTAGGACCTTCAATTTTCCAGACTATCGAGCGATACATCTAATCCCCGTTCTCGCAAAGGCACAAGAAAACATTCTGGCTATGCAGATAGCTGCTTTTGTGTCTTCTCATAATTTTCTGCGTAATAATGTCTCCGGATTTCGGTCGGGACACAATACGACATCAACATTTCTGAAAATAGTAGACGACGTACTGAGGGGTTTTGGGAGAAGGGAAATTACCCGTTACTGAGGCGTAAGCTGCGACGAAACTTTCATTTCGAAGTATCGGTACTGAATCTTATCAGTAGTCTTGCACAAAGATTTCGATCAGTTTTTAGAGGCCTGCCGCAGGGATCGGTGTTATCCCCGCTACTTTTCTTACTCTTTGTGAACGACCTGCCAGACATCTTAGAGCACTCTACCCCTCATATGTACTCAGACAATACGCAAGGGTATTTAAGTGCGAGCAGGGATCAATTGTCGGTTGCTGAATGCATCCTCAAAATGAAATCGGACTTTGATAATATCGACGTTTGGTCTAGATGTAATCACCTTGCCCTAAATCACAGTAAGACCAAGGTGATTTGCTTCAGCAACTCTGAAATGTTAACTCCAATGTCAGACTTTATTGTCGGTATGGACAATTGAGTGGAGTGAGTCGGTGGAGGATCTGGGTCTGTTGATGAGTCGAAATATGTCTTGGAGAACGCACTGCAATCGCATTTCGGCTAGGGTGTTCGCTGGCCTTAGAACCTTGTGGGTTCACGGGAATATCTCGTAGGATGCGGCGTAACCTCGTGAAGTGTTTACTGGTACGCCATTTCACCTACTGCTGCGAGGTCTTCGTTTTCGGACTAGACGATCAGTGTAAGAAAACGCTGGATAAAGCATTCAATGCCTGTGTGAGATATGCTTTCGGGCTGCGACGCAGGGATGGACTATCGGAGTATAAAGACCAGATTTTGGGGTGCGACATCCTTAAGTACCTCGAATATCGTGCCCTACTGTTCTTAGATAAAGTGGTTAGGACCGACACACCAAAGTATCTTTTTGAAAAATTACGCCTAAGTCGTTCGAAGAGGATTCTGTATGTTATACCGGCGAGGACTACCGTGGCTAACACACACAACTCTCTTTTATTCAAAGGAATTCATGAGTATAACTTATTTCCGCTTCAATTTAGACGTACTGTTACACATGCTGATTTCAGGAGATTACTTACCGATTCGTATTGTCGGCCCGCGTAACTGGGGGATGTATTATGTGTGAGGTAGTATCAACTGGGATGGCGGACGTTACCTCGTCCGAACAAAGTGTTTTTGTGAATTTAGTTTTTAGCATGTTTCAAAGGAAAAATTAACTTCTAACGTTACATTCTTATTTTTTTTATCTTTTTCATTAAGATTAGTTTAGGCAAATAGTTTTTATTTGGTTCAGATTTTTTAAATTTCCCTATTAATTATAATTTTACAATGTTATGTACTAATTGATGCGAAACAAGGTTAACGCCTTATGCATGCAAGAATAAAGAATTGATTGATTGATTGATTGAAAATCGGAAAAGATTTACTCGAGTTATGTACAAAAAACACGTATGGCCCTAGCATAGACTCGGTTTTGGTGCCCTAGCTAAGTCCAGGAGGATTCTACAGCATGCACATGCACAGTGGGAACGGTTTCAAGTGTCTAAACGACCAAAAATCAAAATTGCCTATGTTGTAAAAACTTTTTCACTGAAGCGTAACTAAGATTTCTTCCATACAACAAAAATCTAACTTTTCTGCCATTAAGTCGGATGATGCCGTTTCCACTGTACATGCTTTAGAATAACCCGGAACTCAAAGTTTCTTCCATAAATTGTCGGCCGTGCCCAGATCTTTCAAACAAAAAAAAAATTATGAAAATCGGAAAAGATTTACTCGAGTTATGTACAAAAGACCAAAAACCACTTAAACAGCCCTAGCTCGGCGGCCCTAAGCCGACAGTGGCCGGATACAATCCCATTTTGATTACCTTTTAGGGAAAAAAAAGTTTTTGAAAATCGGTTGAGTTTTACTCAAGTTATCGCGGTGACGGACGGACTGACGGACATTTTTTTATTGATGATTCGTCATCTAAGGACCATAATCGATCCTCCCCATCACTCCCCGGTCGAAATTGGGGTGGTTACAAACGTCGTGGTAAACGCAATAGAGCCCTTTTCGAAGCACTGCGTCCTTCGTACGGGTCTAAAAAGTCTTACGAAAAACGGATAGGACTTACACAATTTATGCAGAAAAAACACGTTGACCCCTAGTAGAGACTCAGTTTTAGGGCCATGCCTGATCCCAAAAACTCTAAATCAAAAAATTTTTTTCCATAAATTGTCGGGCATTCCTATAGTTTTCGAACACAAAATAATTTTTGAACATAATCAAAGGGTCGTACGTATCAGAATAGATATGGCAAACAGAATAGATGTTGCAAAAAGACTCGAACGTATCTGAATGTAGAAATGAGTTCCTTTATCCATAGAAATTACCCAAGGTAGTGTCAAAAAAAAAATGCCTGCCGGTAAAACATATTGATGGGACAAACAGGCACTCTAAGCACTACTAGTTTCCGCCCTAGTACATCATAGATGGCAGTAGGTTTGTGTGCAATTTACCACTGACACAGTAAAAACGTCGGTAACGTAAGGATCTCCAAGAGAATTCATGTGAGCAAAAGCACACTAAAAATTACGGAATTAGTAAATAAAATGATCTAGCCTCTGAGCCGGACGGGTTGTAACGGCGGATTATCGTTATTATTATTAATGTCAAAGGCTCTACCGAAGTACGTCTGAGACCATTGATTTTGAATATTCTCCACGATATCAAAAAGAGGACTAATGTAGTCTCTCCAAGAAATGCTGAAACTATTTTCTCTAAAATGTAATTCTTACCAACTTTGTCTTAGGAAACAAATTTCTAATTGCCATAGTTTCATAGATAAGCGTCATCCCTCCCAATTCTAGAAGGGGCTTTATCCTGGGATTATGTCATTTTTCCCTAAGACATTGAAATTCGTGTTTTTTATGATTTTATTCTCTACAACTTTGCCTTTGGAAGCAACTTTCTAAATGCCATAATTCTAGATATATGGGTAATCATGTCTCCTGGTAGCTTCATCGCTTATTGATACAGTTAAGTTTAAGGTGATACATCTCCCTTCGGATGGCTGCGGTTCGAAAAGGGGTCTTATGCGCTTACCACGACGTTTGTAACCACCCCAATTTCGACCTGGGAGTAGGTGGGAAGCATCGATCCTGGTGCTTAGATGACGAATAAACAATAAGCATATGAAGGGACCGGCCTAGAGGCATAGGGAAATGCCTCGGACACATACTTCCATATAGAAAATGTTTCGCTCAATTTGCTCTCCTACTTAGAAAAGACCTGAGGCCAACTTCAGCCCTAAGCACAGGCATCAGATTCAAATTAGTTTTTGAATATGATTCGGTGCTCGATTACCTCTCAAATAGAAAAATAATCAACAAAATCAATTAGGATTTATCCAATTTATGCAAACAAACACGCTGGGCCCTAATAGAAACTCAGTTTTAGGGTCCTGACTGAGTCCAAGGGTTTCTATTCAAAAATTTCCTTCCATGAAACGGGAGATAGTCCTTGACCTTTCGATCAAAAAAAAGTTTAAAAATCGGAAAAGATTTACTCAAGTTATGTACAAAAAACATGTGGAACGCTAGCAGAAACTCGTTTTTCTATATCCTATATCCTATAGCTATATCCTAGGGCCTAATCTCTAAAACCTTTCTTCTACTAATTGTTGGGCTTTCATAAGTCTATTAAAAAAAACATGAAAATCGGAAAAGATTTACTCGAGTTATGTACATAAAACACGTAGGACCATAGCATAGACTCGTTCTTAGTGTCCTAGCTAAGTCCAAGGACCCAAATTTAAAAAAGTTTCTTTAATAAATTGTCGGCCATGCCCAGATCTTTCAAACAAAAAAAATTATGAAAATCGGAAAAGATTTACTCGAGCTATGTACAAAAGACCAAAAACCACTTAAATGGCCCTAGCTCGGCGGCCTTTGGGCCGACAGTGCCCAGATTCAATCCCATAAAAGATATTTCAATTACCTTTGAGGAAAAATTATTTTTTTGAAAATCGGTTGAGTTTTACTCAAGTTATCGCGGTGACAGACGGACGGACGGACAACGTTTTTATTGTTGATTCGCCATCTAAGCACCAGGATCGATGCTACCCACCTACTCCCAGGTCGAAATTGGGGTGGTTACAAACGTCGTGGTAAACGCATAAGACCACTTTTCGAAGAACTTCTTTCTTCGTACGGGTCTAAACATTTGTTCAGTGGTTCAGTTTTTCAGTGGTCAGCAGTGATAATTATTACCTTGAGTATAATGTTTTAATCGATGTCCCACCGAAAACTTATCATTACATGCATATGTGCACCCCACGGAACTTCTCATTACATGTATATCTGCATGTAATGACGCGTTTTCGGATGGGACACCGATTAAACATTAAAACAGTATACAGTGGGGGTGCTTAGTAAGTCATCCATTCTGGATAATTTCGTGACACTCGCAAACTTATTCGTGTACTTATTAAGCAACTCGCTTTAAAAGCAGTGCTCTACACTCGTCAAAAACAGTTTTCAAAGCTTTTTGCTTAAAAACTCCCTTTTGAGTTTGACTCATTTCACAAAATTGATCCCTCATGTAATGACTTACTCCCGCACCCCCCACTGTAATCTACTATTCATTTACCTGTGACAGTGGTGATCACTTTTTTATGACTTTTAAATGAATCAGTTTCATGCCCTCGAAAAATCGTATGAAAATGATCACTTTTTGATTACTTTTAAAGCAATCAGTTTGATGTGTATCATACGCAACGGGTTTCTGTCAGCAGTGAAAGTTGGAAAGAAAATGACTTTTCTTCTCACCTGTCCTTTTCAGTCCTGGTCTAAAAAGTGATGTTCATATGTAAGCCTAAAACGCGCCTTTTCGGATGCTAATTTGGTGTGGAAATATGGCGTTTTCTGTCCCTCTGCGCGAAAAAGTAATTTTTTTCACAAGAAATATGCTTTATACAACACCCTTGTGAACTTTTTCATGAATCGTTTCGGTGACGTTAGAGAGGTCGCTTAATAACTTTTATTCATTCATTTGGGTGATAAAAAGTTCATTCAAAAGATCACGTTTCACAATTTGTTGCATAATAGTTATTTATGCAACTAGTTGCGAAATGGAATTGTTTTTGTCACTAGATGTGAAGTTATCAAACAGGCGATGCGAGTTGGATTACCCCATCGTGTGACAAAAACAACCAATTTCGCAACGTGTTTCATACAAGACTTTATGCAACAACTTGTGAAACGTGAACTTTTGAACGAACTTTTTATCATCCAAATGAGTGTGATATCCCAAATGAAATGAAATTATAACCCAAATCACTAGTGATTAAAAGTAAAATCAGTTATAAGACGATCATTCTAACGTCACCGAAACGATGCATGAAAAAGTTCACTTTTCACAACGACTTTACATAAAGTCTTGCATGAAACACGTTGCAAAATTGGTTGTTATTGTTACGCGATGTGGTTATCCAACTCGTTCGCTCGTTTGATAACTTCACATCTAGTGACAAAAACGACTCCATTTCGCTACTAGTTGCATAAATAACTATTTTGTAACTGCGGTCACAACCTTAGGTGTTGTAGCAGTTTGTCAAAACAAACTCGATCCAAAAAAAAATTGAGTCATCGGAAAAAGACAGATTTTAATTGAAAACTGCTTTTTCATAAAGTCAAGTATAGTAACACCATATGCGAAAGGGGTAAGTAAAGTGTCTAAGGCGTTTGACGACGCGAAGCTGTCCATGCGAAAACGATTTAATGTGACTGGCCACGCTGAATGGCACATCCACACGTTCTTGACTAAACAACGTCCTTTAAGGAAGTACAACACACATCACATGGCATTTCTATTCTAAGTCCGACTCTAAAGTTGTCGTCATTGAGATTCATTCGAAGACACAAAATGACATGAATTTGATTTTTTTATTATAAACCAAACATTTGAAGTCGAATATGTTCGCAAGGTTTTCTTCTGTTCCGATACGTAATGTTCCTATCGATTGGGGAGAGAGCAATTTTAATTTAATTGACACTCTGAAAATTAACCAAAAATCCCAAATATTGATTCCTGTTTAGGATGTATAAAATCAACATGACACTAGGCATGGTGTCTCTTCCTAGACACAAATTTCCAGGTCGATTTCCCTAATGCAAATATGAATGATTTGTTAATCAAAAAAATATTGAAAAAAAATCTGATGAAATCCAGAAAATCAGTCAAGTTCTTATAGTGTCGATATGAAATGAAAAAAAAAAATGGTAAGAAAACTTTTTCGACAAAGAAAAAAATTCTCGCAGTCGGTAGGACTCGAACCTACGCTCCCAGAGGGAATCTGATTTCGAGTCAGACGCCTTAACCACTCGGCCACGACTGCTTGTGCAGGTAGCGGTGAAAATAGCATACATAAACACATACATGTTCACAATACCAGATACGCGTCCCCAGCTGAGCACGAAGGTGACAACCTAACAAATAATTAATAATCTAGTACCGTAAAATGAACATAGATGACACAATTAGCGGCAAATTTTAAAAATATTTGTAAAATTATTTCGCTAAGAGAACAGATGTTGCAACAAGACTCGAAGTATATCGAAAAAAATATTGACTTATGAAATTACGTCGGCATTAAATTTTATTGGAAGTTGCCGAAAGGGCAATATCGACAAACCCTTCCGAAGTAACCCTTCACGGAAAAAGCTTTTTTTTCAAATATTCTCATTTGATACGAATAAATATTTATTCTTAAGAAATAAATAATTATTGTTGACAAATGTTTTTTCGTAGTTTATTATCATCCTCGACTAAATATGGCCCATGTAAATTTAGAAAACAGAGTAACATAGGACATCTATTGTTCTCGACAATTATGGATGTATTAGTCGAGGTTATTGTGAAGAACGAAAATAAATGTCCTGTGTCACCGTGAATGAAATCACCATGGAAACATGAATGAAAGTCATTCAAATGTTTGGACCCGTACGAAGTACAAAGGTCCTATACGTTTACTACAAACAATTTTATTGTAACATGGGGTAGATCGAGGTGGGAGGGGGGGATGCATCTATTATCGTCTAGAGATGACGAATCACCAATAAAAAAATGTCCGTCTGTCTGTCTGTCCGTTCGACTGTCTGTCTGGCCACTTCCATAATTGGGCAGAATGACCCAGATCTCCACAATTATGAGAGTTAGAAAGTTGGTTCCAAAGGCGAAGTTATAGAGAATTAAATTAAAGCAAAAACGTGTTTCAGGTTTTGGTGAAATATGGCAAAATCTTGGTATATGGCCACTTCCATAATTGGGCAGGATGACCTGGATCTCCAGAACTGTGAGAGTTAGAAAGTTAGTTCCAAAGGCGAAGTTATAGAGAATTAAATTTAAGTGAACACGTGTTTCAGGGTTTTGGGGAAATATGGTCCAATCCTGGTATATGGTCACTTCCATAATTGGGCAGGATGACCCAGATTCCAGAACTATGAGAGTTAGAAAGTTGGTTCCAAAGGCGAAATTATAGAGAATTAAATTTAAGTGAACACGTGTTTCAGGGTTTTGGGGATATATGGTCCAATCCTGGTATATGGCCACTTCCATAATTGGGCAGGATGACCCAGATTCCAGAACTATGAGAGTTAGAAAGTTGGTTCCAAAGGCGAAATTATAGAGAATTAAATTTAAGCAAACACGTGTTTCAGGGTTTTAAGGAGATATGGTCCAATCCTGGTTTATGGCCACTTCCATAATTGGGCAGGATGACCCAGATTCCAGAACTATGAGAGTTAGAAAGTTGGTTCCAAAGGCGAAATTATAGAGAATTAAATTTAAGCAAACACGTGTTTCATGGTTTTAAGGAGATATGGTCCAATCCTGGTTTATGGCCACTTCCATAATTGGGCAGGATAACCCAGATCTCCAGAACTATGAGAGTTAGAATGTTGGTTCCAAAGGTGAAGTTATAGATAATTTAATTTAAGTGAACACGTGTTTCAGGGTTTCTGGGAGATATGGTCCAATCCTGGTATATGGCCACTTCCATAATTGGGCAGGATGACCCGAATCTCCAGAACTATGAGAGATGAAAAGTTGACTTCAAAGGCGAAGTTGTAGAAAATTAAATTGAAGCGAACACATGTTTCAGGGTTTTGGGGAAATATGGCCCAATCCTGGTATAAGGCCACTTCCATTATTGGGCAGAATGACCCGAATCTCAATAACTATGAGAGGTAGAAAGTTGCTTCCAAAGGAGAAGTTTTAGAAATTAAATTTTAGACAACACGTGTTTCAGGTGTTTAGGGAAAAAAGACTTAGTACTTCGATATAAGCTTTTCTAGATTTGAATGGTCTGAGACGTACTTCGGTAGGGCCTTTGACATTACCTTGGGTAATTTCTATGGATCTTTGAAATTCTTACAGTTATAAAAGAACAGAAAACGTTGAACTGTTTGCCTATTTCTATATTTAGGTACGTTTGAGTCACTTTGCCACATCTATTCTGTTTGTCACACCTATTCTGATACGTACAGGTCTTTGGTTATGTTTGTTTTGATTATCATGATCTCAAATGTAACCGGGAACAACATTTTTTTGTAACATACACAATATGTGGATGAGAATGACTTTTTAGAGCCGTACGAAGAACGAAGTTCTTCGAAAAGTGGTCCTATGCGTTTACCACGACGTTTGTAACAGCCCCAATTTCGACTTGAGAGTAGGTGAGGAGCATCGATCCTGGTGCATAGATGACGAATGAACAATAAAAACGTTGTCCGACCGTCCGTCCATCCCCGCGATAACTTGAGTAAAGCTCAACTGATTTTCAAAAACTTTTTTTCCCTGAAAGGTAATCAAAAAATCTTTTATGGGATTGAATCTGGGCATTGTCGGCCCAAGGGTCGCCGAGCTAGGGCTGTTTAAGTGGTTTTTGGTGTTTTGTACATAACCCCAATAAATCTTTTCCGATTGTCATAAACTTTTTTTTGTTTGAAAGACCTGCGCATGGTTGACAATTTATGGAAGAAAATTTTTTAAATTTATGTCCCTGGACTTTACTAGGGCGCTAAGAACGAGTTGCGTGTTTTTTGTACATAACTCGAGTACATCTTTTCCGATTTTCATCATTGTTTTTTAATCGACAGGTCTATGAAAGCCCAACAATTAGTGAAAGAGGGGAAGGGTGGTCTAGTGGTGAGCGCACTGGACTTCCACCGAGAAGGCCCGGGTTCGATCCCCGGAACGGGGAATTTTTCCCTAAGAAATTGTAGACTATATAACGTCCCTAAGTTCACCCAAGCTGCATAAATGGACCATGGCTATTTCGACGAAAGTGACGTAAAATATTATTTTAAACAAAAAGTTGTTTTACGACATAACGAAAAAATGCACCAATTTTTTATAAAATTAATTAAAGTAATAAATGAAAGGATCAGTTCAGTTAGTGAAGCCGCCGAAATCGAAAAAAAGGAGCGGTGGCGGACATCTAAATTGAATTTCAAATCACAATCCTTATAGCCCTAAAAATTGTATAGTTTTTGATTTCCAGCGTAAAGACCGCTCATAATATAGTAAATACTATTCGGTAGTACATTCGGCCTCCGTCAGTTCGTTTGCGGCTGTCAAATGGGGCTAAAATTTTGTAATTTTTTTCTAGAAAAACAACAAAATAAAAAAAACGGGACGTTTTGAAGGTATGCCGTAGAATAATTTATTGCTTATAATTACGTTTTACGTCTGTTAAAATTATCTTGTCCAAATAGCCATGGACCATTGGGTAGTCTCGGTATTCGATTCAACAAGAAATTGTGCAATCGGTGTGTTCGATTCGACCTCCACAGCAATGAAACCTGTTATTACAAATCAGCACACAAGATGGCGCCTACAACCTGCGAGCGTGACATTAAAAATGTGAATGAGGGCAACCCAGTATACATTTACAAAATGGGTCTTCACGATATAGAATCACTTGGCTTGGCTATCCTCCCGCCAGACATCAATACAACAATTAACTGTGGAAAGATTAACTCGGCCAGTATTAGATATAAATCCTATGCACATGTAATATAAGAATTTTAATAGATGTAAAAATTGATGTACGCTAAATAAATAGTAGAAAAAACTTTTTTGAGATTAGGCCCTAGCTAGCTGCTAATTTTTTCATTAGAAACCCTTGGACTCAGTCAAGACCCTAAAACTGAGTTTCTACTAGGGCCCAACGTGTTCGCTTACATAAGTTGGATAAATCCTAACTGATTTTGTTGATTCTCTTTCTATTTGAGAGGTAATCGAGTAGCGAATTATATTCAAAAACAAATTTGGACCCGGTACCTGTGCTTAGGGCTGAAGTAGGCCTCAGGTCTGTCCTAAGGTCGGCACTATACAAAAAAAAATTTTTTTGCTATGTTGCAGAGCAAATTGAGGGAAGCATTTTTAGACAAAAAGTATGTGAACGAGGCATATCCTTATGGCCCTAGGTCGGTCCTAAGGTCTGCCCTAGACAAAAAAATGACCTTTTTTACACCTTCGGACGGAATTTTACAATATTACACTCTCAGCAATTTCCAATACAGTTAAGGCAATATTGACTTAAATACGTTCGAGTCTTTTCGTAACATCAATTCTGTTTGTCACATCTATTCTGATACGTACGTTGTTTTATGCATATGTTTGCATATGTTTTATCTTTTATTTTAAGTTCCACATACTCTCAATACATGAAACTACACATGTAAAAAAAGTTTTATCCGGTTATCTCACTCTCCGCGCGCGCTTGTGAGCAGTATATCCCTATACCCTAACCACTGATCCACAGAAAATGATGGAAAAATGAAAAAGCGAGTTTTTAGGACAGAGCCTGATGCAGCCTCAAAGTCACCTGCAGGGCGTAGTCTAGCCCTTCGCCGGGAAGGGGTGGCGGTGAGAGCCCCTAACACTATACATTTTCTTTTTCACAAAAATAACAAGACACATTTACAGCGACTTTACAATTTTTTCAATTAGTCGTACAACTGACGTGTATTTTATAAGCAAAGAAAAAGATATCTATGAACTCGTGTTATATTCGCTCCTATTGTGTAGTGTAACATAATTCCCGTTTGTAGAGCATTTTTTTGTGAACTTATATGTAAAAATTATTAGAGGAAACCCAACACCAACGATGTAGAAAAAAAATTATGTTGTCATTAGTTGAATCTGCACAGAGAAACAGCTTGCTTTTGAATATGAAAATAGCGAGGAATAAAATAAAGACAAAAAGAAATAAAAAACAAGTTTCGGTAAACAAGCGTTGTGGATGGAATCCATGAACAATTATCACTTCAACGTTAAAATAAGAGGTTTTTGTGCGCTTTATTTTAAGGAGTACTGAAAATTTATGCTGATATGGATATGGAAGTTTTAAATTCATTTTAATTTGTTGGAGCAATAGCTATTCTGTGTAGACAATGTTTATACTCAGAAAAGACTGCAGCATATCATAGGACGCCGGACAGAGAACTTAATAAACAACTTTGAAGTGGATCAACACCGGACACACTGGCCTGCGGACATGCAACTAGAACGTTTGTTAAAAAACACCGACATAAGAAGAGAGCTGTACTAAAAGTCGATTTCGCGAACGCATTGATGGAGATCAACAGGGTCAATTTCCTATACGAAGTTAAATCAAACAGCAATCGGACAAAATAACCTCTGACCAAAATAGCCCTGTCAAAATAACCCCTGGAAGCAGTGATCGTTGTCAATTCGATGGTGACTCGTCTTGTATGTTACATGTAGCCATGTAGATGTAGATCGTGCGAAAGCATCATTACAGTCAATTACAGTTAAACATAACATAGCCGCAGGCCTGAAATTATAATTTAAAAAGAAGCGCGGTCGAGGGGTCAAGGAGGGAATACACCACTTGCGGGGTCTAAGCTGCAGAGCCCCATGAACGTAAGGCCGCCTGCATGGCGTAATCTAGCCCGCCGCAGGCGTAATGCAGCCAGCCGCAGGCGAGCCCCTCAACACGATACAATGTCCTCTTAACGCAAAAATAACTTTAGCAGCTTCTATAAAAACCGGACAAAAAAAAGCCTCCGGGGATATTTCGTCCGGGATTATTTTGTCTGGGTTATTTTGTCCGGGGATATTTTGTCCTAGAGCCCAATCAAACTGCCCTAGCATATATTTATTCCTGTGGGAACCCTTCATGGGTTGTAAGGCAGATTATTATTATTATTATAATCGGCCTGTTATAGTCGACTTTTTTCTTAAAAGTAGGGTTGTAATGACGCTATTATAACCCGGTTCTTTAATGATGACGTAGGCTACACTGAAACAACACGAATGAATGAGAATGAAACGTGTGTTGTTATTACAACCGCATACTAAATCGAAAAATCGACATTTTTTGCAACAAATTCGGTGAGTTTTGATTTATGTTAATTTTGTTGTCATGTTTTGTGCATAATTGGCAATTATAGGCTCAAATGTGATAAACTATCGTATAATACGTATCGTATAATTACATAAATTTTGTCACTTCACTATTTACATTTATCGTTTACATCTAATTTAAAACTATTATTACATTTCAAACGTTGATATCCAAGTTTTTCAACCACAATATTGCATCAGATGTAAGTGCGTGTAATGAATTCAGGCCTCTGTCAAACTTGCGGTTACGGCATTCGTCAATAATACGGTGCATCGTTTGGATGTTTGTTCCATCGCCGCAATCACACAGTATTGTCGCACCTCGGTAGATATTGTGTCCCTCTGTTCTTCTGTTCTGGCGACCACAGAGTCCTCAATTAGTCATGCACCGGGCCGGTTGTCCATCTGCTAACTCTTTCACTGTTCGCGCGAGTAAGAACCATTTAAACAGCTTGCGTATTTTTACACTCGCATTTATTTTCGACGGTTATAATTCTCATGATCTTAACTATATAGAACAGTTACTGCATCGGGCGTTCGTCCCGGTACGCGGCTTATTCAGAACTAATTCTTCTAGATATGACTTTTGTCACCGTTCCATTGTGTCTTTTCCCTACCGCGAAAAATTTTTCTCAACAATCTATTAAGAAATAACTCGCGGTCATTCTCATTTGACACGCTTGACACACAATTCACATTGCGATGTTATGCACGAGCATAATATCGCAAGCTAAGCAAATATGCAACCCAATATTCATTGTTGTTTTAGTTGCGAAAAATTGTCATATTATTTCGATTCCCGGCCAGCAACGCGAGTGCGGGTGCCGGGATACGACATTATGGTGAAGTCGAAAAATTCCACCTAAACATCTGGTTTGCTGAGCACTCATGGCCAGGGCGGAAACGATTTAGCATTTTCCACTCTTTCCTTTCTAGACTGAAACCATTTAGTTTCTCCTCAGGTGCTGTGATGAGACTTTTGTTGGAAAAGTCAGGGCTGTTCACCCAATACGATGTTCAGGCCTTACTATTTTCGAAAGTGTCTGCACGGACTTCTAGGTCTGGCCATTTTTTTTAATAAGGACGGGGAAATCTTCATAGACACCAGGTCCTCCTGGACCAAGGTAGTGTTAGATTCCATTCTTCAATGACCTACCAACTAAAACCCCCTTCCTTCGTCTTCATGCTCTCTCCTCCCCGGAAACGCCTCACTTCGGGGAGGGGCTGTTCTTTCGCACCTACTCTCTCAGAACAACTGCCAGTCTTCTTTTATCGTCTCTCCATACACTTTGCAGCTTCTCCATTATTTTAGCAACTACATTATCCGCTACTCTCCACACCTCCTCATCGCGGCACATCTCCGATATTATGTTTTTGGCATTTACATCTGACCTACTCACAGTCATCAGCTCACCTCACTCTTGTTCGAAGCGGGAACAGACAAATAACACGCGCCACGCAGTCTCTACCTCTCCCTCGCATGTCGTGCAGAAAGGTGACAATGTGAATCCAAACCTGTGCAGGTATTTCTCGAAGCATCCGTGGCCCGACAGAAACTGTGTCAATTGGAAGTTAACCTCTCCATGTTTCCACCTTCCCTTGTCAGAGGTCTGGCCATATCGGGACACAAAATATCAGTCATCTGGGTCAATCATTAAGACATTTTTTCTAAATCCTATGAGCCGCAAGCTTACGACGTAGTTCGGGTGAGGCAATATTGGACAGCACATGAAGCCATGGAATCGGAGTGGACGAAACTGCTCCCACAATCAATCTCATTGAAGCATCTAGTTGAACGTCAATTTTCGACACATACGAGCTGTTATACCAGACTGGCGCACATTATTCAGCTGTCGAGTAGACCAGAGAAAGTACAGTAGTTCAAAGAACATTTGCGTCTGCACCCCAGTTTCTTTCAGAAATTTTTTTGACCAGGTTGTTCCGTGTCTTAAAGTTATTACTTCGCTGTTCACAGAGCTGCCGGAAAGTGAGCGTTCGATCTATTGGGACTCCTAGGTATGTTGGCAAAGCGTTGTGTGTGATCCTTGTACCTTCAACACAAACATTCAATTCCCTATTGGCTTGCTGATTATTTTTGTAATTGAATTCTTTCAAATGGATCGAAGATGGAAATAGACGGATCAAAGATGGAAATAGATGGATCGAAGATGGAAAGAGATGTAAAACAGATGAAAATTCGCCGTGAAAACATTTAGCAGAATGTAGGAGGAGGGGAGGGGTGTTGCGAAGCACGCAATGGTCCTGCTGGAATTGCCCGAAGCTGTTCAACCAGCGACATACACGTGAGTAACAGTCCGCCATTGTCCGTTCAACCAGAAGTGTCTACCCCTACTACTGCTGTCTCGAATTTCTTCGTTTCACATCACTGGATTTCTAAAGTCATTCAATAATCTCTCCATGTGAACCCTTTAAACTGTTAAACTTCAATCTTAGTCACTGACGGTTAAAACCTTCTACCCCCTATACCATTTACTCACTCCTTTCAGACATTTCGCGCTCAGTAATTGGACTGTCATATAGTGATATCTTACAGAATCTACGACGGGAACGTTACAGTTAGGATTGTGTTAGGCATGCATTCAAACATGTTTGATCGACGTACCGGCTTAGAACTATACGTTATCCATCACACACTCAAGGTGCACTGAGGAAGATATCTACAAACGACACGACGTAGGAATTGTGTTTATAAGCCGCCAACGTATTATATACGCGGTGAATGTATTATCAACCTTATTTGAGTATTGTGTAGTATGCCATGCCATACGTAACGTACGTGTTATGAGCTCACATAATACGTGCATGGCGTTCGTAATACGTGTACGGCGTAATACGTGCACGGTGGATAAAATACGTCGGCGGCGTATATTATAAACACAATTCCTTGTCGCTTGTAGATATTTTCCTCAGTGTGGGGAACTGAACACATGAAACTAAATTTTTCGCTGAAAAATACCATGTGCAAGTGCATCGACCTGTTAATTATTTGTATTTCGCTTCTTGTCATAAATATACTGAAAAATAAAAATAAACTTACGAATCAACCAATCAGTAGCATTTATGAAAGTTACTGATGTTCAGTGATTCAGAGTTTGCTCATTTTTCAAACATTTGCTCATCATCTTAAACATTGCAGCAAACATTTCAACCTGACTATAGTTACCTAGACTTTTCTTATCACAGCATGTAAAATGAGGTAGACATGTGGATGCATTTGTAGTTTCTTTCTGAAGGAAATCATTTTCTGCTTTGAAGGTATTTCTACAGATAAAAGAATGAACAAAACTAAAACAGTAAATTCCTCTTTTTACTTAGCGTAAAGCATAAAATATTTAAAAAATATTTTTTTATATCCGTCAGTTTGCTTCCGTTTGACGGATGTTTTAAAAATAGCATAAATACCTCATTTTGCATAGCACACTGTGAAATTGCAGTTTTTTTTATTTTCCACTATTTTCTTCATCATTTTTCTTTCAACACACATTTTTCACATACTATGGGGCATACATTGAATACTCCATTCAATTTATAAGAAAAATTAAATTTGACTTTAATACGACGGAAAAGCTGAATAGTTGAATTTGTTCGGTCGTCCCTTTAGCACAGTGTAATACACATATATCGTTGTACAGGGGTGTAATTAGTACTTTTTTCTACTCATAGATTTTCGGAGTTGTTTGAATGAATTTGCTAGAAAGCCCCTCAAAGTCTTTTTCCATTTAACAGATTTTTGTCGGAGATTCCATTTGACGCATCTACTTTAACATCGACAGTAATACAGTGCCATTCCAGTGCATAAAGAGTACACCGAAACTTCACCAGTGGGAACAAAGCAATATAGAGATTCCATTGGGTATCTCTGACCATAAAAATCCCATACTGTCTACGCTATACTTTGTTTCGTGTCATTACAATTTATGTATTTACACAGACATCGTTTTTTAATTTTCAGAATGTTATAGGGTTAAACTTTAGTTACGAACCTTGCATTTCAGGAGAGACGTTCTTTTGTCCCTTTCCTCGACGACACTCACTAAATTGTGTGGTTTGGTCCAACAAAATGTAACGAACGTTGGAAGAAATTCTTTTTGTGACACCCAGTTCTTTTATACAAAGTATAGTTAGACGAGAGCAAAAATTGTGTACGTTTTATTACATAAAATTGAGACAAGAAAAAGTTATATTTATAAATGCTTTATAGAAAATGGCGATACGAAAGCGACCCCGGGTATAACATAAATTCTTTCCAGTCTATTTAAGATACAGGGTTGTAACTTCATATTATTCTTTCGTAGACTTCCGGACTATGATAATCACAAACTTTTCGATATTTTTTTTTTAAATTGGCGTAAAAGAAACAGATCTCAATTTCTTTTTACGTGTGTAAAAGCACCTTTAATTGAAAAACATGGTGTCTGGTCTGGTGTCAAATTCATATTTTTATGAAAATGTCATTTTATAGTAATACATTTCATTGGCCACAATCAGAATTTTAGCACAAGCCTGCCTTCATATAGCCCCCACTGCAAAAAAAAAAAAATAGTTATTTATGCACCATGTACTATATGTCGGCCATATTGTGCGGCGGCAGCCCGTGAACTTTTCAACAATAAAGCACATATGAACGACATGTACTCGTAGTACATGTTGGATATATAATTTGATGTATCTTTCGCACAAAAAGCCATTTTGAGCACAAAACACCAAAATTATACTCTGCAATTTTTTCGAAATGAACATGAACATGAACATTTCATGGAGCAACCGTTGAAAAACGTCAACTTATGAATGAAATTCGACTAATAAAATCGTTCGAACTGGACTAATATGTTTTTATTAGTCGACTTCGAATTTTGACCAAAAAACGTCAAATTAAGTCTAGTTTCACCTTATTGTAGGTTGTGTTAACATTTTGTTTGATTTTTTGTATTGCTGACCAACAAGAAATGATCTAAATTTCGTTGTATTGCTTGGAGCTGGTCACAAGTAAAGCGTCTTCATTGGACCCGTACGAAGTACAAGAGGTCCTATACGTTTACTACAAACAATTTTATTGTAACATGGGGTAGATCGAGGTGGGAGTGGGGGGGGATGCATCTATTATCGTCTAGAGATGACAAATCAGCAATAAAAAAATGTCCGTCTGTCCGTCCGTCCATCCGTCTCCACTTTTTTTTCCAAACGGCTCTACCGATCAGCCTAATCTTTTTTTTCCCTGAAAGGTACATGCCTCCCATGATTCAAGTTCGAAGATGAGCAAAATCGATCAAGTGGTTCCGGAGATATGGTCGAAGAAGTGACCAAAAACATGGTTTTTCGAGGGTCGGTGAAACTTTTTCGCAAATATCTCAGCAAGTAAATCACGGAAATTGCTCAATTTGGTGTCAAATGAAAACATTTGATGCCAAAAAACTGGGGAATTTTTTTTGTTGGAATCGGGTCAGGGGTCTGAGCACTGGGAGCCATGGAATGGGCGAAAATAAATTTCTCTGCCCAAAATGATAAGAGAAAGTTTTTTTTCAGTATTTGCGTAAATACGCAATACAGAGATTTACTTTCAAAGGCAAAGTTGTAGAGAATTAAATTTAAGCGAACACGTGTTTCAGGGTTTT
>CM055406.1:103939648-103964884 GCA_029228625.1 Pseudolycoriella hygida
TACTTAAGTGAGTCAACTGGCTTGATCTCATTGCCATTAAACTCAATCTTCAAGGAGCTACTAACATTCACACGCGGGGCTCTAAAATGGATAACATTGCTTTTCTTCAGGTTAAGTGTAAGCCTATTTGCGTCAAAGTATTCAGATAACAACTTGAGGTCATAGTTGATAACCCCAACATTATTGGCAAAACAAATTGAAGATGAGAAAATACTCGAATCATCTGCAAACAAATAAGGCTGGGATTTCAAACGGAGAAGGTGGAGATCATTAATAAAAATCAAAAAAAGAAGAGGCCCCAGCACACTACCTTGAGGAACTCCCAAGGACACATTTACCCAGGAACTTTCATAACCATTCGCTATTACACGCTGAAACCTGTTTGTCAAATAATCAGCTGATAACTTGTCTAGCAGCAACTCATGGTCGACCGTGTCAAAGGCCTTAGACAGGTCCAAAAAAAGACCAGTGACAATTTTACCTTTGTCGACATGATAAGAAATATAATCAACAAGCTCAAAAATGCAATATGGGTTCCACTAAAAGACCTAAATCCATATTGCTTACTGTAAAAGAAACTGGATGAGTTAAGAAAATTCACAATGTTTGAAAATATCAGTTTTTCAAAAATTTTATTAATGACCGGCAAGACGGATATAGGTCTATAATTCACAACATTTGAAGAGTCCCCCGACTTAAGGACTGGTGTGACATTAGCCTTCTTGAGAGAATCAGGATATTTACCAGTGGACAAACACATGTTGTAAACGTCAGCCAGAAATGGTGAAATCGCCAGAGCACAACATTTTACCGACATCACAGATATACTGTCATAACCAGGTGATTTATTAATATTCAGGCTGAAATTTTATAAAAAATTGGTAAAAATGATTTACGTTACAGATATGTCTACCTAATGTCGACTTACTGTTTACTAAATTTAAATTAAACTTATCACAGAATTTCTGAAAAAAGACTAAAAAACTATCTATTTCTGTTGTGTTGTTATCACTTTGTGTTATCATTCCATGTAATTTATCATTTTTAATCGTGTTAACATTAATCTGCTACAAGACCAATACTCTGTTTCGTGTAGCTCGATCCACCACAAATATGTTAACCTCCTAAAATCCTTTGATTTCAAAATTAGCAACAATGTCATAACTAGAACTGAAAGTGGCAAGCTCCTCGACCATGTTCTATGTAATTTCTCGGATAAATTGGCTATTTCTAACTGTACAGTTCCGGTGGATTTCAGTGACCATTCTGCGATTTTCACACATAGCTCTTCTACAACTCGGAAAGCTAACAATGGCTACCTGCAAAGCACAACGAATTATGAACTTCTTAGGAAGAGAATTGCGGGAAAATTGTTGGAAATGGACCCACTATCCTATAATGATCCGAACTGTTTCTTGGAGGACTTTCTATTGATGTTCAAGGCTTGTTTGGATGAATGTACTGTGACAGTTTGGAAAAATAGAACGACCAAATCTGATCTGATCTGACCTAAGAAGTATGATCAGCAAAAAAGACAATTTATTCAGAAAATCCAAAATTGTAGATGTGACACACGAAAAACGATCTACGTCATACCTAATTCAGCGCATTAGTGTAGCAATACAAAAAGGAAATGCTGCATCTGTTTTGGGTACAATACCATCATCACAGAAGTTGAATGAAATTTTTTATCTTTAATCTTGTATCGAAAATTGAAATATAATGAAATACGTCTTGTCACGGAAATCTTGCTATTAAGACTAAACTACGGAATCTTGATGATGAAATAAGCAAGTTACGTTGGTTTTATAAAAGTAAATATTATGAGGGGATGTTTGAAGACAATTCTAATACTAAGAGGACTAATACTAAGAGAGGGCTAATATAAATAAAGTGCTAGGGAGAGATAGGGCAAAATTGGCAAAAATTGACAAGCTCACGTCGAATGGCGTAACTATGCGTGGTGAGCGTGAGATAGCAGATGGATTGAACCCCTTCTTTGTGCAAATTGGGAAGAAGATTGCTACTAACATTAAGGGTATACAGGGGACTAATATCATTATCAATAAATATTCCACTCTACGGATGAGTAGTAAGTCCATCTTCATCGAACCTACCAATGATTACGAAATATTTGACATTATTAGCAGTCTTAATGTGAATAAAGGTGCTGGCTGTGATGGTGTTGCTGCGTTAAGTCAAAAAAAATGTGCTGACCTAATAGCCCCCAGAATCTCCTGTATAGTAAACCTATTTATCTTTAAGGGTATCTATCATGACAGCTTGAAAATAGCGTGAATCACACCAGTGTACAAATCGGAAGCCAGGGATGACCCGAACAACTATCGCCCTATTTCCATACTTCCTGTCTTCAATAAAATATTTGAAACAGTACTGCACTCTAGGTTAATGCAATTCCTAAACTCCCAAAATTTCTTTTACAAAAAACAATATGGCTTTGGAAAGAAATCGGGCACGCACACAGCTAGATATGAACTTCTGAATGAGTTGCTATTAGACATTGACTAGGGCAAGGTCGCGAGTGCGTTGTTTCTTGACCTAATGAAGGCGTTTGATTGTGCGGATCATGAAATCCTAATCGGTTTCCTCTTAAATAGGAAAAAAATTAACAAAGTCGGTCTGCATTTACCCGATTTATGAAACCAGTTGGGCCATAGTAGGAGCTTAGTTTTAGGGCTCTGGCTGAGTCCGAGGGTTTGTAATCAAAAAATTTTCTTCCATAAAATGTGAGACATTCCTGGATCTAGATTTACACAAGTTATGTATATTAGTATTTTCTAATTAGTATAGTATAGTTAGTATAGCTAAGTCCAATGACACAAAAAAGTTTCTTCCATGAATTGTCGGCCGTGCCCAGACCTTTCAAACAAAAAACAAGTTATTCCCTAGCTAAGTCCATGGGCTCAAAATCAAAAAAGTTTCTTCCATAAATTATCGGCCATTCCCAGATCTCTCAAACAAAAAAAAGTTTTTGAAAATCGGAAAAAATTTACTCGAGTTATTCAAAAAGACCAAAAACCACTTAAACTTCAGATTCGATCCCATAAAAGATTTTTTTAGTTGTACTCGAGTTATCGTGTTGACGGACGGACGGACGGATCTTATGCGTTCACCACGACGTTTGTAACCAGTCGAATTTCGACCCGGGAGTGGGGGGGGGAGGTGACCACCGATCATGGTCCTTAGATGACGAATCAACAATAAAAATAATGTCCGTCCGTCAACACGAGAACACGAGTAAAACTCAACCGATTTTCAAAAACTTTTTTTTCCCTGAAAGACAATCGAAAAATCTTTTATGGGATTGAATCTGGGCACTGTCGTCCAAAGGGAAGTTTCAGTGGTTAAGACTTGAGCCTTACCGCGTGCACGCATGCCGTTAGAATCAGGTTAGGAGAGACTGAACAGACGGGCAGTGCCCTATTGCAATATTATGAAAATTGATGAGCATTACAAAGGAAGGAGGGGTCATGCATTATAATGTATGAAAATATGCGTGCGAGGGCCAAATATTTGTTTTTTTAGCGTGGGTGCTTTGTGGTGCAAGGTGGCCCAAGATTTTTTCACAAGATTATGCTAGAGTTAGATTCCGGTTGAATGTGTACGTTTTGTGTGTTAGTGGCCATTCACATAGTGCGTAAGCTAAAAAAGATGGATTTTTTTACCCACTCCCTCCATTGCCCACGCTTTTCTCAAACTCCCCCTACCCCCAAAAAAGACCGCGCACTATTTGAATAGCACCTTACACGATATTCCAAAAAAAATTTGTGCTACATTAACTGCCGTAAAAATTGAATGAGTTTTAAGAATTCATGTAATGGAGAGAGAACCTTAGCAAGCCGAAAAATCAGTTGAAAAGGAAATCTCAGATGTTGCATCCTTTTGGACGAGTTGAGATGTTTTCTCGTTCTGGGAGATGTAATTCTCAACTCCGTTTCCCCGAACGGTTTCTTTGCTAACGTACGCTAATATCGCCGAAGACGACAATTTTTCCGTTTCCATTTTCATGGAGTATTTTTTTGGTTCGATTTTTTGCAAATTCTCCAGCATACAAAAACCTCTTAAAAGGTAGAGTGTGACGCAGTCCGTAAGTCCGCTTCCAAAATTAATGATATCGCTTGAGGTGACGCTATCGCTTATAATACGCAGAAGTTTGTTTGAATGGAACATTGTGTTCGAAGTTTTGATTTCCTGAAAAAATTACAGCGCTTTCTTTAAAACAAAATTACGTTGTGTTATAAAAATTTACTCTAAAAAATCTAAGCAATAAGAAACAAAAGTCAAATTTTTGCAGCGCAAAAACTGAAAGCACAGAAAAATTATTTCGCCGTTGAGTCCGGCATTTGTGACGCAATTTTTTTTAACACAACGTAGTTTTGTTTCAAAGAAAGCGCTCTAATTTTTTCAGGAAATCAAAACTTTTAACACAAGGTTCCATTCAAACGAACTTCTGCGTATTATCTGCGATAGCGTCACCTCAAGCGATATCATTAATTTTGGAAGCGGACCTACGGACTGCGTCACACTCTACCTTTAAAAAGGTTTTTGTTGTGACCCCATATTGCTGACCTAAGCAACATTGAATAAAAATTTCGATAAGTCAACAATGTTGAAACTACGTGTTGTTTAATGACCCTGAAATTGTAAATTAGATTTGGGTCTGCCCATCAGGCCCAGACCCTGACCCGTTCCGAATTTTACCAACTTAAGAGACATTATGCATATTATCGCATAAATTGCATAATCTCTGTTTATAGCTTTGATTTGTATCCTCTAAAAAGGTTAGATGTAAAAGGGTGACAACATCGAGAAAAACATTCAGTTTGAGTTTTATTTTTGGTAACAATTTTCTTTCCATTGATTTGTTGCTCTTACAAGAAAAATAGTTTATGTTCGTAGCAAAAAACGCTTATTGTATTGTTGTGCTATCTCTTTTTCACGCTTCAACGGACGATTTAACATGTTTATTGGATAATAGCGAAACGAATTCGTCTTCGGTAAATTAGATTCATAACTATTGCTGAAATGATTTGTTGTTAAATTACTGTCTTTAACATGTTAAAACTGCCATGCTGAATGTCATTTGTGTAATCACTATGTCAACACAAGGATAAGTAACAGCGTCAGGTGTTAAATAACTTGTATTGCCAAAATGGTAGTTTTTATATGTTAAAGACAGTATTTAAAGTTTTTAGATATCCGACAAAAATATTTGAAGGCCACCCTATACTTCGACACGCTCTAAGCTTTTTTCTCTAATCTAAATCAGACATAATAATATCGTTCCTGTGACGATATTATCCTCCGGAGGCGTGGGACGATATTATTATTCTTGGAACGATATTATTCTCCAGTGACACAATATTATCATTCTTTGAACGATATTATCGTTCGTTGGCATGATATTATCGTCACCTCACACGATATTATCGTCACCTGGCACGATATTATCGTCCCCTGGCACGATAGTATCGTCCCCTGGCACGATAGTATCGTCCCTTGGCACGATAGCATCGTCCCCTGGCGCGATAGTATTGTCCCCTGACACGATAGTATCGTCCCCTAGCACGATATTATCGTTCCTGTAGCGATATTATCATCCGCTAATACGATATTATCATTCTTGAAACGATATTATCATCCGGTTGCACGATATTATCATTCTTGAAAAGATATTATCACCCGCTGTCACGATATTTTCGTTCCTCTGACGATATTACACTCCGCTGGCACACTATTATATTTCTTGGAACGATATTATCGTTTGGTGGTATGATAATATCGTGCACAAGATGACATTGTCGTTCCTTACTGTGATAATATCACACATGGAACCATATTATTACCCGGTGATACGAAATTGTTATTCACGTTACAATATTATCATCCGCTGGCATGAGAATATTATCGTGAATTAATACTTATCTACTAATTATCATACTTGGAACGACATTACCAACCGCTGGTATAATAATACTGTTCTTGTGACGATATTATCGTGTGGTGGAAGGGTAATATCATTCTTGGAATAATATTATCGGTCGCTGGTTTGATAATATCGTTCTCTTAATCCAGTGCAGTCGTGCTGAATTTAAAAATAGTGAGAAAGAACAGAGTTTCGTTGTGCGGCTAGTTTGTAGCATTTTGTTTTCGAGGCATTAAAGATTAAAAAAACTTAGTTCACGCCGTTCTTAAAATATATCCATAAGCAATGGCTACAACGAGAGGGACCGAGCTCCATTTTTGTTTTTAAGCAACCAGAATGAACAAACAATCCTATGGAGTCATACAACCGAGGATTGAATTCGAAAATTCCAGTCAGAGGCTGTTTTTTCAAATTTGTGTCATTGTTACGGGTCGAAGAGCTCATCAGATCACGCGACTATCAGAAATGGTGGCACCCACCTATTCCACACACAAAAGAAAAAATGAACCTATTTGGTCATTACAAGATCTCTTTGAGAAAGGAAAGATAAACATTCAAGAATTTATTATCATTCTTGGAACGATATTATCACCCGCTGGTTCGATAATATCATTCTTGGAACGATAATATTATCCGGTGGTATGATATTATCATTCTTGCGACGATATTATCGCTCCGTGACATGATAATATCGTACTCCGGACGATATTATCGTCCGGTAAAATTACGTTATGGTTCCTGTGACGATATTATCCTCCGTTGGCATGATATTATCATTCTTGGAACAATATTATGGAGCAATATTATCGTCCGCTGGCACGATATTATCATTCTTGGAACGATATTATCGTCTGCTGGCACGATATTATCATTTCTGAAAGGGTAATATCGCCTTCTGGCACGATATTATCGTTTTCGGTACGAAAATACGGTGGGTGATTTTGCCCGTTTTCACATGAGCGCAACCGAATTGCATCCGCCGTTCAAGCTGCCGCCGATGCCTTTTCAATCACCCGAGCTGGCAGCCATTAGGCCTCTCAAAGTTGGCTTAAGCCGGCTGGAAATTTTGTTATTTTTGACAGCAAAAAACCAGTAACTTTTTAAATTTGAAATTTTTTTGTCAAGATACGTTTTTTCAGCTGCCGTTTTAGACCGGTTTGAGCCAACGTTTTAGCCGCCGCGTACAGTTTTGTCTCGGCTCTTTTCGACATTTTTGGTTCGGATCTCATGTCTGATCTAATCTAAACAATAGATAACGTCGGAGCGGCCACGGCACCCGGAAATATCACACAATCATGAGATGAACTAGTTATACGAATAATTAAAACTAGTCAGCTCCGATGCCTTCGGACCATTTTTGGAGAGGAGGTTGTACACATGTAGGCCTGCTCTTTTACAGTCAGTTCTGATTTTGGCATAAGACAGTTAAATAGCAACGAATTGTAATAGAGGAATTAATTTGTCGTTTTGTGTCTTCCTGGGCTGGGAGTGAAGAAATGAATAGCTGGAAGACCTTGCTAACAAAGGAGCGGGTAAACAACCAGATCTCTAAATCTGGTATTGCCATCGAGGGACTTAGTGAACAGAACAGTATAAGATAGCCTGGAATGATTATGAAGATTATTAAGATCTTTTGCGAGGTTCACTCCAATGAATTCAGTAATGACTTGTTGAGGCTCTCATAAAAGAGTTGAAGTCATTACATTATCGTTCACTGTGGACTTACCAATGGTTATCGGCTGTAAAGAAGACCGCGAATTTTGCACAGGTAAGAAACAGTGAATGAATGGTGCAAACGTGGTGGTAGAAAATTACCTGGGTACTTCAGAATTGAGTCTCTCTGATCAGACAACCGATTCTATGGATTTGTCTACTCCGCTCAAAAGAACAAAGAAGTTTGAATAACATATGTCTCACGTGAAGAATGACGAAGACACGTAACACAATACCCTTGATGATGAAAATAAATAAAAAATAATTCCCAAAATCACATAGGCATCTCAGTACGTTTTAGGAGTTTCAGCTGTTTCAACAATGTGCAGCTATTTTTTTATAGAATGACACAAAATCCAAGACGACAATTCAAATTTGACCGACTCGTTAGTAATTTATCTTTGTCTAACTAATTTACATTCATCACAAGATCTCAAAAGAACCCGATGAGCACGCAAATTATTATGTACAACAAGTGATGCTAAAATTCGTTGGCATTGATATTCCGACCGCAACGATACTGCGACAAGTGCTGCTAAATATTTAATTAAACAAAAGCTTGTAAAATCATAATTTTAAATTGGCTTCAGAGAGATGGAGAAATAGTCAAGTATGTTGATGCATAAAAGCAAATACGAATGGACACTGCGTTCATTTATGAAAAAACAAATAGTTATAGTAAGTTAGTTATTTTATCACATTCGAGCCTATAATAAGCCAATTATTGCACTGATAATGGGGCTATAATGGGCCTATTATAGTCGACTTTCTTGTTAAAAGTAGGGTTGTAATGACGCTATTATAACCCGGTTCTTAATGATGACGTAGGCTACACTGAAACAACACGAATGAATGAGAATGAAACGTGTGTTGTTATGACAACCGCATACTAAATCGAAAAATAAATCTAGACGACATTTTTTGCAACAAATTCGATGAGTGTTTTTATGAGAAATTTTTGATGTATGAAGTCATCTTTTGTGCATAATTGGAAATTATAGGCTCAAATGTGATAAACTATCGTATAATACAAGGGGAACAATCGCGCAATTATAGTCTAGGTGGGTGAAAATTCTAGGAGCTAACGCCCCTTGAAATTTCACCCCACCTCGACTATAATTACTCAATTATTCCCTTTGTATTATAATATACTATTACTACTTACTATAGACCTCCTAATAATTCCAACCTTAATGATTTATCGTTTCTTCTGATTTATATACCCCCTTTTGTTGAATTCACTTTTAATTTTTGTGAAATAAAAACAACAACAAAATTTTATTTTTAATTTCACAAAATCTCTGGATATATTTCGATTGTTAGCATCACAATCATCCTCAGCAGAGATATCATCTGAGACTAAAACATTAAACAAATTGCTCATCCAAAAATGATTTCCTTGATCACCTTGCTACTGAGATGCACGAGACCCGTTTCTGACCGGGATATGTAATCACAGAATAGGGGAATTTATCGGGAGATGTGATAAAACACTGGGGTTTTTGTTGCAAGCGTCACGAATAAATGCCACTAAAACTATTTTCACACCTTTTGTGAGACCGTTCGCGATAGAATGTCTGACTGACTAGTTAACTGACCAACTACGAACTTTCAACCTACTAACTAACTAACTAGTCAACAACCTTTGCTGTGTAAGGACAAGAATGGATTGGTCAGATTGGTAGCAGATGAAAAAAAGTGCATTGCGAGATGGGCTGAGTACTTCAAAGAACTGCTTAATCCGAACACACCGCTCAACCGAAACGAAGAAAACAACGAAATGGCCATTTCATACTGCGCAACCATATATAGAAGAACCAACGATGCAAGAAGTTGAAGCTGAAATTTCGAGGCTGAGAAATTCCAAAGCCCCGGGAACAGACAATCTACCCGGCGAACTTTTCAAGAACGGCGGCAACGCGCTATATATGGAGATGCACGAGCTCATCACGCGTATATGGAATGTCGAGGAGTTACCGGAAGAGTGGAAGACCAGCATACTTTGTCCCATATACAAAAAAGGTGAGAAAATGGAGTGTGGCAATTTTCGAGGAATTGCTCTGCTGAATATTGCTTACAAGATATTTGCAAATATTCTTTACCAGCGCCTTCATCCATACATGGAAAACTCTGTAGGCGAATAATAAGGTGGTTTTCGTGTACGTCGTTCAACATCGGACCAGCTGTTTAATATCAGACAGATCTTGGAGAAGTGCAAAGAGTGCAACATTGAAACACACCATTTGTTCGTTGATTTTAAGGCAGCCTACGACAGTGTTAGAAGAAGTAAGCTATGGAGAGTAATGGAGGAATTTGGAATCCCCAACAAACTGATCTCGCTAACCAAGTTAACACTGAACGGAGCTAATAGCCGAGTAAGGATCCGTAATCAACTGTCAGAGATTTTCGACATAGAGGAAGGCCTATGTCAGGGAGATCCTCTCGCGACGCTGCTTTTTAACCTGACCCTTGAAGCAGCTATGGGCACCATGGACATAGATTCCAGCGGCACCATTTTCACCAAGTCCAGTCAGTTGCTAGGTTTCGCAAACGACCTGGACATACTTGGACGAAAAATGGATGTTGTTAAAGACAAGTTTATGGGCTTGGAGAGGAAAGGTACCGACCTTGGGTTGAAAGTTATTGACGAAAAAACGAAATACATGATCATCCCGCCTTCGAATCAACACCAGGAGGAAACCGTAACGATCGACACACACACATTCAAAATGGTCAACAAATTCGTATACCTTGGATCGGAGCTGAACACTAATAACGACATCGCGGACGAAATCAAGAGACGAGTAATTCTGGGCAACCGGAGTTATTACGGCTTTCTGAAAATCTTAAAGTCCAGGTCAGTAAGCTTAAATTCAAAATGCGCAATGTACAAATCTGTGATCAGACCGGTGGTTACGTATGGTTCGGAGTCATGGTGCTCGACACAAAGAGACGAAAAATCGCTACACACGTTCGAAAGAAAAGTACTGCGGACAATATTTGGACCAGTATTCGATCAAAGGCAGAACCGATGGCGCAGACGATTCAATCATGAGCTTAGTCAGCTTTATGGAGAGCCGGACATAGTCAGAACTACCAAAATAAACCGACCGCGTTGTCTCGGTCATGTACAACGAATGGAAGATCATCGTATTCCGAAAAATATTCTTAAAACCAGACCGGAGGGCAAGAGAGGTGCAGGGCGTCCAAAATCCAGATGGTACGACACAGCTCTTGTCGACTTAAAAACTGTTGGAGTATCCAGCTGGTAGACGTTAGCTGCGGATAGGTCCGGTTGGAGAAGCATGTTGCAGAAGGCCAAGACCCTTAATGGGTTGTAGTGCCGGTTTAAGTAAGTAAGTAACTAACTAACCAACTAACAAAAAACTTTCAACTATCGACTCTCGATCGTAACTGGTATTTATGCTTTGCGAAAATCGCAGATCGCATGCGTTTTCTTTCTTATCGCCCACGTTTGTGAGATATTGCCGCATACGTTCCCATGCATTCCTTTAAAATGTTCCTTTCGTACCAGACAAAATAATTTGTGAGATTACGGAACCATATGACAATTCTGTACATTGTTCCGTGGAGCTTAAATGCATAAGGGAACGTATATTGCGCTTGCATTGATACGACGACTTGTTTGTTCGCAGGAATTTTCTAAACGTCGTGTGTGTTTTATTGACGTTGGATTTCCTGGAATTACTGATGTTTTCGTTTGATCGTTTCACAGGATAATGCATGTTGAACGGGATGGGATATCCCACTACTTCCATTGAAAATGACAAATTTGGAATGATCTTTTGGGATACAAATATTGACTGGTTGAAACATAAGTCGTCAATTGCATTTTACCGTGACCGTTAAATTAGTATCTTAAACAGCAGCAATTACTTTGTGGATAATGACAGAGTTACTAGTTCGAGAGTAGTACAATGATGGATCATGCTGCTTTCAACTGTAATAATCATATTTCCGTTCACAACTTCAAAAAAGAACGTCCTAAGGGGACGGTGGTATACAAGATGGGACAATGTGAGACAGGGAAGATGGGGGATCCAAAACAAGCAAAAAACATATTTAAGGGACACGTACATAGCAGAAAGTACAAAATTGACATCCAAATAGACAAAAATGTTCATCTCAATTTTTTCTACAACAAAGCAAAAAACAATTGTTTGTCTAGGGCCGACCTAGGGTTCTCAGGAGAGTCCTCGGACAAAAACATTTTCTCTACAATAAAGTGAAAAACCATTTTTTTGTCTAAAGCCGACCTTAGGACCGACCTAGGGTCCTCAGAAGAGGCCTCGGACTAATACTTACATAGACAAAAATATTTCCCTCCATTTTCTCTACAACATAGTGGAAAACCATTTTTTTGGCTAGGGCAGACCTGAGGACCAACCTAAGGCCATAAAGAAATGCCTCGGACACATAATTCCATATACAAAAATGATTCCCTCAATTTGCTCTGTAACATAGCAAACAAAAATTTTTTTTTGTTAGGGCCGACCTTAGGAAAGACCTGAGGTCCACTTCAGCCCTAAGCACAGGCATCGGGTCCAAGCTTGTTTTTGAATATAGTTCGACACTCGATTACCTCTCATATAGAAAAAGAATCAACAAAATCAGTTAGGATTTATCCAACCTATGTAAGGGAGCACGTTGGGCTCATTTTTAGGGTTCTGACTGAGTCCAAGGGCCTCTAATAAAAAAATTTTCTTCCCTAAAACGGGAGACAGTCCTAGACCTTTCGATCAAAAAAAAGTTTGAAAATCTGAAGAGATTTACTCGAGTTATGTACAAAAAACAAGTATTGCCCTAGCACCGACTCGGTTTTAGTGCCCTAGCTAAGTCCAAGGACTCAGATTTAAAAAAGCTTCTTCCATAAATTGTCAATCATGCCCAGATCTTTCAAACACAAAAAAATTATGAAAATCGGGAAAGATTTACTTGAGTTATGAACAAGGGACCAAGAACCACTTTAACGGCCCTAGCTCGGCCGCCCTTGGGCAGACAGTGCCCAGATTCAATCCCATAAAAGATATTTCGATTACGAAAAAAAAAGATTTTGAAAATCATTTGAGTTTTACTGAAGTTATCGCGGCGACAGACGGACGAACGGACAACGTTTTTATTGCTGATTCGTCATTTAACCAAATTCTTCCGATTTGAAAATCGGACATCTTCCGGAAAAGCTTAGGCAAAAGAACAGAAGCTTTGTTAAAGCTTTTCCGAAGGATGTTTGATTTTGAAATCGGAAGAATTTGGTTAATTGAAGGACCATCGATGCTCCCCCTACTCCCCGGTCAAAATTGGGGTGGCTGCAAACGTCGTGGTAAACGCATAAGACATCTTTTCGAAGAACCTCGTACGGGTCTAAAGAGGACGGGTTTTATGGATACACCTTTAGAGAATTTTCGAATGGAAAATCTGATATAAGTTGCGGCGGCGGCGGCGAGGCAATGTTTTAACATGTTATCAGCGGTCACAGCGTATTTTTTGTAAGGGTTTGGGGGGCTAGCTCTCATTTTTACAAAAAATTGTGAAATTAAAAATTTTCTTCTACGATTTGGGTAAAGTTAAATAAAAATTGTTTTTTAATTTTAATGAAAAAGTTTTGGCTAAACGCAAATCTTAGAAGAAACTTTTTAATTTCACAATTTTTTGTAGAAATAAGAGCTAGCCCCCCAAACCCTTACAAAAATACACTGTGCGGTGGCACATTTCGTCATTCGTTATTCGTCGGCGCCGCGAGCGCCTTTTTTGTCTCTTTATCGCTCGCAATGCAAAGGGCAGAAACCATGTTGAAATACCTATTCTAGAACCCAAAGGATTAGGTCGATACTTAAATTAGATGAATCACTATTTACTACTTTCGCTCTAAATTGCGACTCTGTTTTCTGAGAATTTTCATCACCGAAATTTTTTTACTGTGCCAGTGGTAAGTAGAGATGAGCGGGTCGACCATTTTTCGAAACCCGACCCGGACCGAACCCGACCCGATAAAATTTTTCGAAACCCGAAACCCGAATTGTTTCAAAACCTGAGCCGGACCGAACCCGACTCGATTAAAATTTTCGAAACCCGAAACCCGAATAGAATTTTCCTAAATTTTCTCAAATTTTCACAAATTTTCTCAAAAATAGGTCCTCAACCAGACACTCAAGTTTTTAGAACCCGACCCGATAAAATTTTTCGAAAACCGAAACCCGAAACGCGATTAAAATTTTCGAAACCCGAAACCCATGAACCCGAAAAAAACAATTCGGGTTCGGGCTCGGGTCGGATTCGGGTCAGGTTTTTCGAAGTTTCGGGCAACCCGCTCATCTCTAGTGGTAAGCTGTGCGACAAGCCGAATGCTAGGAGCAAAAACTAGTCGAAGTAGAATACAGGCGGCTCCCAATTATTAAAGCCTCGGAACAGATCAAGTCAACCTGAGACCTGACCTGAAATACCTGACAACCTGAAATCACGTGACTCTACAAGAAGAAACCATACTGTCCTCTTTAATATAGTCACATCAACTCAATATGGAGTTCAGGTGAGGTCATGTCAATTTTTTTTAACCTAAACCTGACCTGGCCTGACATAATGTGGTCCGAAAACGTGCGGGTCTTCTTATGTTCGAAGTACAAAAGTCCTCTACGTTTACTCCAAACAATTTTATTGTAACATGGGGTACATCGAGGAGGGAGTTGGGGGGATACATTTATTATCGTTTTGCGATGGCAAATCAGCAAAAAAATGTCCGGTCGTCTGTCCTTCTCCACTTTCTTTCAAATTTGCTTATTTTTGTTTAGATATGTTTTATTTGACTCTTTTTGCAACATCTGCCCAGTTCGCCATATCTACTCTGATGCGTACGGGTCCCTTGCATACGTTTTCTTTATGCTTTTATACTTTATAGCAAGCGAAAAATCGTAAAATGCATTTACTTTTGCTCCCTCGCTACCACTTTATATTAGTATGACGTTTTTCGATGGAAAACCTCCAAATCTTCAATGCCTAATGGACGTGGCACCTTTACAATTTCGCACCCGTTATCATCAATATTCAATACCGTAAACCACTTAACTAATCAGAGGCTTTGTTTAGGAATTGATTTAATTATGTATTCTAAACGAGTGCTGAGGTTACGATAATTGCGTATACTTCTATATGGAAAAGCATACGCCAGCCACTCTGCTATTCAAGATTTTCATTTCTATTCATTTTCCAAGTGTGAATATACATAGCGGCACAAATTGCTGAATTCAATTAAGAACTTGAGAGGGGAACGATCAGCGAATTGTAAGAAATTGATGAAGCCGAACTATTATGTGAGATTAATATAGTAGGAAGAACATTGGCTGTAGTTATCTTGAAAATATAATTGCAATGTATCTACGAAGAGAAAAGCAATTGATTTCAGTCAGTTCGACTGACTGTTGTTCATATGCATAGCACACTTCTAGTCTTCTAGTATCAGCTAATTGGCTTAAAATCTTCAAAAGGCAGATTGGTGTCGTGTTTCGAACATATAGAATTTGAAATTACATCTCTTTGATATGTTCATGATTTACTTAAATCCGTTACAGTTGCAATCATTTTCCCCTTTTAAAGGATTTTTGTTTTAATAACTGCCTTAACCTCGAAACCGACATCAAAATTGTTACGTAAAAACATCTCTAGAGCACCGCGTCGCAGCACACGCAGCACAAACATTTGCTCTGCGTACTAGGGAACGCAGTACCAAACCGATTCTTGAGTACCGATTCCATATAGTTTTCAGAAACAACCTTTTCTTATCCGATTTTTTGTGAATTTAATTCTCTAAACAACGAACTTTTTTTTTATTTCTTCGTTTGAAGACGAAAAATGTTTAATGTTTCCCATGGCTAGATTTGAATTCTTCAGAGTATTTGTAAGAGTATTCAAAAATTTCGCATGACGTAACACTAGTTCAGACCCCCCTCTTCAACCTGTCACACTCTGTCACGCTAGTCATTTGAAAAAAATTTACATTTTTGGAAAGCCAAGAATGCCACTACGGTTTTGACAAAATGTCTCTCATGGGCGCGCCCGTGACGCAAGTCCCCATACGATCAAAAAAATCAGAAATTAGTTTTCGTAGACTGCGGAACCATATATACAGCTAAGTTTTGACTTTTTTCCCTTGCATCGTACCCCCCTGAGACCTAGTTTATCGGAGTCTACATAAAATTTTGATTGAAATCGACATTTTACTCATTAAGAGTCAATCTGCGAATTCTTCGAACAAAAAAAATACAACACTTCACCGATTTTTGTGATTATTGGCCCATTGACTCCTAGGACCAATCCGAGAAATCCGTAGAATAACTTTTTTCTGTTAGCGATCATATATGAGCTGTACAGGTGTGAGAAAAATGGTCTACCAAGGGGTGGCGAAAAACAATTTTGTTTAATATTTTCGCAAAGATAAATCGCTTTGGTCTGAAACTTATATTACGTAGACCTCATTGATACAAAAAGTGTGGATGCCTATCTGCTTGGAAGGTGAAGGTGTCTGAGGATCTGGAACAGTTTATAGTCGAAAAAATGGAAATTTTAAAAATCGATTTAAAAAAAACTCCAGCGCCGGTCCAAAGGCTAATAGGTGTGGTTGTTTAGGCCATGGCCCCTAGTATCTAAAACGATGCTAAGTAATCTGAACTAGGACTGGAGTGAGCTAGAATACGCGAAAAGTTGAAATGTTACACTGCCGGGAAGACTTCCGCAAAAAGCATGTAGAGCGCTAGCAGAAACTCGTTTTTAGTGCCCTAGCTACATCTTAGGGGATAATCTCAAAAAAGTTTCTTCTAAAAGTTGTTGGGTTTTCATAGACCTGTCGATCAAGAAAAAACTTGAAAATCGGAAAAGATTTACTCGAGTTATGTACAAAAGACCAAAAACCACTTAAACGGCCCTAGCTCGGCGGCCTTTGGGCTGACAGTGCCCAGATTCAATCATATAAAAGATATTTTGGTTATCTTTCAGGGAAAAAGTTTTTGAAAATCGGTTGAGTTTTACTCAAGTTATCGAGGTGACGGACGGACGGACATTTTTAGACCCGTACGAAGAACGAAGTTCTTCGAAAAGGGGTCCTATGCGTTTACCACGACGTTTGTAACCAGTCGAATTTCGACCCGGGAGCAGGGGGAGAGCCCCGATCATGGTCCTTAGATAACGAATCAGCAATAAAAAAAATGTCCGTCCGTCCGTCTGTTGAGTAGTGAAAATTTTTGCTCTGTGAAAATTCATTAAAAATTAAATTAAAATCGCGTAATTCGGGCTAAATTTCAGTTTCGACGCGACGTCTCGAAAAAATGTTATCACTTTATCACTTTGAGCACGCGTTCTGGCAAAGGGTCCGACAGCTGTTAATCACACCTCATTGTTATACTGGTCTACAAAATCGTAGGCACAAATCGAAAATGACGTGGATTGGACTTCAGACAAACTGTTCAACAAAATATTGTAAACTCTACGTAAATGATTGCAACAACTGTCTAATCAGACGAATTGGATGATTTTGACCAATGCATGCCGTTGATGATGGATACAGTTACGGGGATAAAGCAAATGACATTCCTTTCCTTTCCTCTTGTTAACTCTGGACCTTTGGGCACATTACAGCAGGGAACAGCGTAGGTTACATTTACCGTGAATGTCTGATAAAGCTACTGATTGAGATTGAAACAGTTGAATGACGATTCTCAATTGTTTTGAAATGAATGCTCAAATGAAATAATAATGCACATGGAACAAACTAACAACCCGAATAATACAATAACGAGTGTAAATAGATAAGTATCTATATATGGCTAATTCCAAGCAATCTATGAATCCTCTATCTCTTTCACTCTTCAACACAGAGCTTGAAATAGCGGCTAATAGTGGCAAAAAAGCTAGTCTTAACTCAATTTTGGCTAGTCTTAATTTTCGTAAAAATGCAATTTTACATTAAAAATTTTACTAGCCTATCAATTTTACGGCTCATAATTTAAAATTCAACACGTATTCTGCGCGCCGCCACATAGGTTAAACTTGGCTGTTAAGTCAAAGTAAGAACCGTAACTATATGGCACAACACTCGAAAAATGTGAATTGTAGTTTTTGTTTTTTCGTTTTTGCTTTTCATTGTTGTTTTTAAAGAGCTAAAGCTGAGTGACAAATTAAAGTATTTGTAACGTGATTAAAACCGGCGGAAATATGCCACCGAAAAAGATAAAATTGGAACACAAACCGAGACAAAATCAATTGTCTGTGGCTGATATGTTCGCCCGTCAAACGATTGTAAATCCTCCACCTACAACAGCAAGCACTGGGGCCCCTCGAGAAAGTAAACGAATATTTTTTTTTTATTTTGAAATTATGCTAGATGAAAGTAAAAATTGAATGAAATGTACACTGTCGTATTCACACTCATTTTCAGGCACAAGTTCACATCAAATCGGATCGAAATCGAATGTTGAAATCGGGAGCGAGGCGGTCAGTGCAAATTCGTCTTGTGCACCACAGCGAACAGAATCGGGCCAACAATGCGAAAATTCAGAAGCAGTTGATGCCGAAGAAGATGCTGCGGATGACGAGAATTTCACAAGTATTTCTCATTTGGACGAAATATGATTTTTATATTGGATATTGAGTTAAATGGAATGCTTTTCTTTTTGATTTAAAGATCTTACGGTAACGACTGGCATTGTCAAATTTCGTCTGAAGAATCGAAATCACGTTCGCTGCGAAATTTGCTTGAAATTTCCGGAAATTGTAAATCGACACAACCTACGCAAATTCCCAGCCATCGCCGGTAAAGATGGCACACGATTGCAATCGTCTGTTGTTCAGAATCACATTAGCAGTCGCTGTCATCTCGATTGCGTAGAGGCGAATCGTGTCAAATCTGTTCAAAATGAGGAGCGTCCAAGCACATCAATGGAGTTTTCTATTCGCAAAGCCAATCAACAGCAATTGATTTATATCGGCAGCCTAATGATCGAAGTGTTCTTTGACGCAAAATATTTGAGTTTGACGGGATACAGCTGGCCTGCGCGCCATGTTGTAACCACAGCGAGTCACGAATACAATCCAACACATCCATCAAGCCGAACTGTAGCAGACAACATAAATCTTCAATATGTGAATCCTCATGGACATGACGAAATCATGATGACGATTGTTAAGGCGCACCGCGAAGATTTCACTGATAAGTTGGAAAAGGCATGGGCAATTTCGATAAGAGTCGATGGCTCGATCGATTTCACACACAGAGATAAAATTTATGTGATGGCGAAGATCATCGATTTGCATGGAAATCCAGAGTTATTGTTAATTGGTATTGCGGAACAAACCCAAAGAAAATCGATCGGTTTGAAAAATGCGGTTCTGGATGCGATCAAAACGAACATCGATGATCCTCATTGGCTCCTGCGCAGAGTGTCTTCGTTGTGCACTGATGGCACGAATGTGAACACAGGCGAGAAATCAAGTTTATGGCAATTATTAGACGAAGAAATGAAAAATATCAATTCCGAAATTCCGTTCTTGAAAATTTGGTGTGCTGCGACCCGAGCGGAGCTAGTGTGGAAAAGCACAGCAGAAGTATTTCCACCACTTAACAAAGTGCTTTCAACATTATCAGGAATTTCAACGCACTTTCATTATTCTGCCCTCCGCAGTTCAGAGTTGCGGAGCATCGCAAAAGAAAACCAGCTCGTGCTCCTGAGCATTCCAAAAATTTTCGAAATTCGGTGGTCACAATTCTCGCTGATATTGTTGCGAAACGTTCTTTTTTCGTGGAAGGCTCTTGTGATTTATTTTTCTTTTGAAAAAAACAAGACACACGCCGATTCCTCTGGATTTCTTACCTATCTCAAAACGCTCCAGAATTTGAAAATGATTGCATTTCTGGCGGATGTTTTGCACATATTCGAACGATTCCAGAAAAATCTGCAATCGAACAAATTGACCATTATTTCACTCGCGTCTCATGTGACGGCCGTTAAAAAAACGTTGAATGGTCTAGAATCGGAAATACTGCTTGGCGGCTTCGAAGAAAATTTGGCAGCAAAAGTGACGATTGGTCAAGACAAGAGAATTTTCTTGAAATCGATAGAGTTATTAGAAGGCAAAAAGACACGTCTAGGAGAACGGGAACAAGACGATTTTCCAAATTTGCGCAAACAATGTCTGACGTCAATTCAAACTTTCCGGGACGAGAGATTTTCGTTTGATGCCAATTACGTCGAGACGATCGCACCATTCATCGCCTTCAGCCAAACTGCAGATGCAGACATCAAAAAGGTCCATGAAATGACAGCACCTGACGTGTCGTTGGCAAATTTTGTACTGCAATACGGCGACATTTGCAACCATCCAGACATGCAAAAGTACAAGGAATTGTCCATCACCGAAATCATCTTGACATTGGCGAAATCAAATGAAACCAGAGAACATTACAAGGAACTGATCACTGTTCTATCCAGAATTGTCTCAGCTACTCCTCACTCTGCTGATGTAGAACGCTGTATCAGTGCAAATAATCGTTTGAAAACGAAACTGCGTTCCAGCTTGAAAGTTGAGAAGGAGAACAAAATTCTCTTTATTCATTATAACATGCCGAGCGTAGCAGAATGGAAGCCGGAGAAGGCGGCGCAGTTGTTCCTCATCGAAAAAGAACGTCGATCACGGAATGTTTCCACCGCAAAAGAAGGCAAACCGAGAACGCAGCCGTATTTTGCTCATGTGTTCCCAGAAGCGACGCAAACGAATGATGATGATGATGATGATGACGATCCTGAATATAAAAAAGCTCAAGAAGCTAAAAAGGAACTATCGTTGAAGAAATACTTTCATTTTTAATATTTTCAAATGTCAAATGATAGTCAAATGTGATAAGATACTGTGAAGCAGTAAAATTTATGTAAAAATTAAACTTTTTCCTTGGAAAATTTTTTTGGCTAGTCTTAAATTTTCACTATTTCAAGCTCTGCTTCAACATTGGGACTATATTTGTCTCTTTCACTCTGCAGCGTTTGAATGAGTCTCAAAAATGTAACGTGAACAGTAACGTTTTTTGTTTCATTTACTAATGGTTTACACTTAAATAATGAAAGAGAAGCAGATAAAAATATGTGCCGCGGACAGTAATAGAAACAGCCATATATATATTTGCTCGCGAAAGAGGTAACAGAAATAATTATCCAATTCATTTAAAATAATATTAGTTAGTCCAATCATTTTGTCGAGCGACGATGATTGTTGTTAGTTTTTAAGTTCAAACATATCCTGAGTAGCGACCCAGCGCTGTTTATGGCTAACGTAATTTGTACGCAAAGTAATGTCGCTGTACGATGACCATGAACTAGGGGGCAAAAAGGGGGAACCACGTGGATCACTTCCACTATAAGTGTTTCAACGTTCACGATCTGCTGGGATAGTGCACAAGTACCAGCTCTTCATATGCGAAGGTCGAAGGTCGGTCCGTCCGTCCGTCTGTCAACACGATAAATCGGGTAAATCTCAACTAATTTTAAAAAACTTTTCTTTCCTGAAAGATAATCAAACTATTGATATCAGGAATGAATTTGAGCAAAATCGGTTGAAAACTTTCGAAATTACGGTGGTTCTTTGAAGGTTGGTGGAAATTTTTCACTTATATCTCTGCGAAATTAGAACGGAAATCACTGTTGAAGATTTAAAATGAAAGATATGGACATCAGAAAATTACGAAAATTAAATTAGTCGAAATCTGTCGAGTGGTTCGGATTGTAGAGTCCACACACAGCTCACGCTACGCGATCCTACACGATATTTTGTGAATATTTCTTTAATGAAGACGCTTTTTGTGCAGCGTTGCAGAGAAAAAAGTGGCGAACTTTTTTGTCCATGGAGGTATGGGTCAGAGGCCTCTGCTTAACGCTCTTGGTCGGTTCTAAATTCTGGGTTTATTTAAAGGGCTAGGAAATATTTTTTTGCGCCGTTTAATGTGGACGTAATTTTTTACAGTTAAGAGTTAAGGCAATATTTATTTAGATACGTTGGAGTCTTTTTGTACGGGCACGGTTCCTTGCATAAATGTATCCTACTACATTTCGATGTATCATTGTAATAGTTTTCAAGTACTCCTACAATCCTACAAAATTTCTGATCCCACATCTTGGATCTCATCGAAACTTTTGAAATGAGGTTGCACTCGTCAGAATCGGTGAAAATTTAAAGATTTCTAGAGAGAAGCGAATATTTTCGATTTCAGGAAACTTACAAGAAAATGTTCCGATCCAACTTCCTACACAAAGCTTCATTTCCACACATCCCCTGAACAAATTGTTCAAATCACATCAAAATTCATCTTATTTCATTGTTCTTGTTTTGTTTTTGTTGTTCCTCCAAAAGAAATCGTAATGGAATTTTTGGATAAAATTTGCGAGGTAGCCAAAAAAGTCAAAGTGGAGACTTTTACGGAAGAATTTTTCTAAATTTGGCCTCCGTCTTATGCCGACTTTTTAGTCACTGCCGCCGACTTTTTTCGGCTAGCCGTCACGTTACGAAGCTATAAAAGAAGCGTGCCATCATTGGGTTTAATTCAACCCAAAGCAAAATTCCGTAAGGGGGCCATTATATTGAGCGCGATGCGAATTGCATCGCGTAAGGTTTGTGTGAAAGCTCAACTTGACAGAACTAAAAATTGTTTTTCTTAAGTTGAGCTTTCACACAAACCTTACGCGATGCAAATCAATATAATGACCCTTTAAGAGACACGCACGAATTGGACCGATTGGACAAACTTGGAAACAAAATGTGGAACTGCAACAACAGCTTGGCCAATCTAAGTACCTAAGGCTCGTACGATGCGACGGTTTTTTAAAATAAATGAAAACAAATTGCATTTGCATTCGATAAAAGGATTTAATATAAAATGAAAACATTTTCACGCGTCACTTAGATTTGATAATCAAACTTACAAACTTACACAAAAATTCGTTATCGATAAATCAAATGGCTAGCTACTTCCGGTCAAACTTTCTTTACACTTTAGTATAGTTATGCAATTTTTTCCATGACGCACAACTACTGTTTTCGATGCGTATCTGAGTGAATCATAAAGTTTCCATTTTTGGAGTTCCTTCAAAGTTCCATGATTTCAGTACTTACCTTTGTGAGAATGCATCATATGACGATTCAAGTTGTATTTTTGCGTGAAATATTTCTTACATTGGGGACAGGGGTGAGGTTTTTCTCCTGAAAAAAGAAAATTGTAATTTTTTTTCACTTAAGAAGGAGTACCTCTACTCCTCACCTGTGTGGATCAGCTGATGCGCTACTAAACTGTCTTTTCGTGTGAAACATTTCTTGCATTGGGAACAGGAGTGCGGTTTATCTCCTGGAAATAGATTTCAATTTTTTCTTCACTTAAGAAGGAGTACCTCTACTCCTCACCTGTGTGGACCACCTGATGCCTTTGCAAGTCGGATTTTTGCGTAAATGATTTCTTACATTCGGAACAGGAGTGCGGTTTTTCTCCTGAAAAAAAGATTGTAATTGTTTTCTTAAGTGCGAATGCCTCAACTGCTCACGTGTGTGGACCGCCTGATGTCTTTTGAGGACTCCTTTTCGTGTAAAAGATTTCTTGCATTGGGGACAGGAATAAAATTTTCCTCCTGAAAAAGAGATGTTAATTGTTTTCTTCAGTCAACTGCCGTGCAAACAAATCATGCAATTCGGTTTCAACCAAAGAATTATTTTGTGAAATCCGGTTTGCAAGGTCTTTACACTTTTCACGGCAGTTAAGTGCGAATGGCTCAACCACTCACCTTTGTGGACCGCCTGATGGTCTTTTAAATTACTTTTATATCTAAACGTTTTCTTACATTCCGTACAAGGATACGGCCTCTCGCCTTCAAGAAAAGTTTCTCTTTATTCAGAGCTTATTTGACTGTCAGCTACTTACCAGAGTGAGATCTCATGTGTATCTTTAGGGTGGACTTAAGGGAGAAAGATTTTCTACAAATGTCGCAAGTGAACATCCTCTTGCCTAAAGTTCCATGTAAATTAGTAACGAAAACGACGTGAAAATTTATTGCAACTAACTCGAGTCTGGCTGTCTAGTGTTATGATCCTTGTGAAGAGACTTGGCATTAGAAGAATGTCTGTACTTGTTGACGTCACACGAATCTCGGCGTACATTTCCTACCTGAGGAAAGCCAAGGGCAGAATTTATTTTAAGAATGAGACGTGAGACGAAACGGAAATTCTGTATTTTTCCTGAGTAGACGCATCTCCTCAAATAATTCGAAAGTAAAATTACTCACCTCTGAAAGGAGATCTTGTTCCCCCAATTGGTCATTGTGTTGCTCGTCCAAATTGGTCTCAGTGATCTCTTCTGGTTTTACTGTAGGTTCATGCTCAGAGATGTTTTCCTCAGCTTCTCGCAACAATCTGAGTTGAAGAAAAAAATTAATTTCGCAAAATGTAATAAGAGAAGAGAGAACTTTAGGTTTATTACTTTTCGATCAGGGAGATGTCTATAGGTTCTAATGTTGAATTGTCGAATTCGCGCAGTAGATTCTGAAAAACAAATTTGACCTTTTCGTGTTATTTGCAATTTCTGTATGAAATTCTATCGAAGTTCATAACCTCCAACCGAAAGTGAATGACAAAATTCTCAACATTTCTCGGGGTGGGTTTTCACTGATTTTTAATCAACTCATACCTGTAGCTCATCATCATCAATATCCCAGTCAATGTCCATGTTTATGTCTACGTTGAAATCCATAAAAATAATCACTCAGTTGAAATGAAGTATCTAGTCGAACGAGAGTCTAATTTTCAATACACAAAGCTACAAGTGAAGGAAAACGAAGTTAGTAAATCGAATTTTGAAGCGATCAGCCATCAGATGTCGTGGCGAATCATTCTCAATGACTAGTACTTTCTTAAACATTTTGTACGAAATTCCCAAATGTACAGCCGTGCATCGTGTGGTAGTGGTATCAATTCTACTTTTTATGCAAACATTTTGTATTCGGCAGCTGTTTTCATGTCTACACTCGTACAAACGTGTTTTTTGAGGAAATTGTTTTAATGGAAGAAAAAGACACCAGAACAAGAAAACAAAAAAATGTCAAAATTGTTTTGAGTGGTTCGGGCCGCAGGGTTCATAAAGAACTCAACTCGTGCAATTTGGCCGTAAATGAAATTTGGCAAAAATCTAGTTTGCGGAAACAGCTTATATTTATGTTTTTTGAGGTGGGGCCGGTAGGGAGAGGTACTTCGATGAAAGTTCAAGAAGAATTGGGGCGCGGAAGCCCTTACCTGGGATGCCCCGCTCTATTAAAGAAAAATATATTTTTCCATATTTCTACTATAAATGCAGTTGTTTTTCGGTCGGGCAGGTAGTGAGAGGTCCTATGATGAAAATTTATGCAGCATTGGAGTGCTGCAGCTCTCCTTGGGGAGTCCCGCCTTCTCAAAGGAAAAATTATTTTTGCATATTTCTACGATTATGCAAGTTGTTTATACAAAGAAAAAATTTACCGCTTTACAGCCACCGACATTTCGTAAAAAGGAAA
>CM055406.1:103965384-103979920 GCA_029228625.1 Pseudolycoriella hygida
TCAGTTATGAAGATTGATGTAACCTGAGGCAAGTGGCTCTCGCCATGGATTCAACGTAAATGTGCAGCGGTTCTATTCCTAACATGGTTTCGAGCGCCGCTGTGGGAGTCGTTTTCATAGCTCCTGTGATGCTTATTAAAGCCAGCCTTTGGATCTTTGTAAGCTGTTTTTGCACAGTACCTATTTCGCATTGCCACCATATAAAAGCTGCATAAGAGACCATTGGTCTGATTTTTGCTGTGTAAATCTACCTCATTACCTTCGGGCTGAGGCCCCAGTTTTTGCCGATTGCATTTCGGCATCTCCATAGCGTTGCTGTCGCTTTTTGGACACGTATTTGAATGTGGTTTTTCCAGCTAAGTTTGGGGTCAAATACAAGTTCGAGCACTTTTACTGATTGATTGATTGATTGATTGATGAGCACAATTTTTTTACCAAATATCTTTGGAGCTTTGAAACCTGTGATTGTCCTTTTTCTGGTGAACAGCATAAGCTTCGTCTTGTCAGTGTTAACCTCTTGATTATGCTTGTTGCACCAGTTTTCTATTAACGAGAAGGCTGTTTGCATAAGCCCGCACAGCGTGGTGACAAACAACCCTATTATTATGATTGCCGCATCGTCCGCAAAGCTTTGGGTGAATAAACCAGTGTTATTAAGTAGTTTTAATAGGCTGTCTTTTACCATGATATAAAGTAGGGGTAGGACCCCCTCTTGCGGGCACCCCTTACTGGTACGCACTCTAATAGATATTGAGCCAAGTCGAGCTGTCACTCTTCTACAGTTAAGCATGGCATAAATCCAGCTAGTAGTGGTGTCATCAGCCCCGTGCTCGGTGCAAGATTTGGTTATTGAGACGAAAGTCAAATTGCTGAATGCATTGGATAAGTCTATAAATCCCACAAAGCAAATTGGGATATTACCTTAAGAAAAGGATCATTTCCAATACAAAAGGTGCATTTTCATTGAAGCCAAAGTTAATGAAAACATCCTAAGTTAGTTAGTTCCAGGGCCATTGTATGAAAAACGACTTTTTTTGCTCCCGCTCGGAGCAACTGCGGAAGTTGAAAAAAAGAAGTTAGTCTCAAATGAAATATAGAAGGGACCCGTACGTATCAGAATTACCCCCAATTTTGAAAAACCCGTCCGAAGTAACGGTGTAAAAAAATTCTCCGAACGCACAAAATTGACCTCCAAGTAGAAAAAAATGTTCTCCTCAATTTTGTCTACAACATAGCAGGCTAGGGCTGACCTTAGTACTGACCTAGGGCCTCTAGGCCTCTATTTAGCCTCGGATACATACTTCCATAGACAAAAATGTTTCCCTCAATTTGCTCTGCAACATACTAAAAAACATTTTTTTATGTTAGGGCCGACCTTAGGACCGACATGAGGCCCACTTGAGCCCTCAGCGCAGGTAAAAATTCTTCTATAAATTTTCGGCCGTGCCGAGATCTTTCAAACAATAAAAAAGTTTTTGAAAATCGGAAGAGATTTACTCGAGTTATGTACAAAAAACACGTAGGGCCCTAACAAATACTCTTTTTTAGTGCCCTAGCTGAGGCCAAAGACTCAAATCGAAAAATGTTTCTTCCACAAATTATCGGTCATGTCCAGATCTTTCAAACAAAAAAAATTTTTGAAAATCGGCAAAGATTTACTCGAGTTATGTACAAAAAACACATAGAGCCCTAGCAGAGACTCGTTTTTAGTGCCCTAGCTAAGCCCAAGGACTCAAATTAAAAAAACGTTATTTAAAATAAAAAATTTATGAAAATCAGAAAAGATTTACTCGAGTTATGTGCAAAAGACCAGAAACCACTTAAACGGCCCTAGCTCGGCCGACTACCTTTCGACTGCCTTTCAAGAAAAAAAAAGTTTTTGAAAATCGGTCAAGATTTACTCAAGTTATCGTGTTGACGGACAGGCAGACAGACCGACAGACAGACAGACCGACCGACAGACAGACAGACCGACAGACGACAGACGGACATTGTTTTTTTCGCTGATTTGTCATCTGGAGGCAACAAAAAAAGTTTTCCCCTTACTCCCGGGTTCGAATTCGCAATGTAACAAACGTGGTAGTAAACGCATCAGACCTACGTACTTCGTACGGGTCTAAAAAATAAAGTAGATGCAAGAAAATAAGTCAAGAAATATATATGCTTGAAATAAAAGAACTAGAGATTTCAATTTGACTACACAGTAGCACGTCAATATAGGTAATGAACATATCATATCGGGATGAAAAAAGAAAAATATAGATTTGAGATCTTTTAAAATATAATGTTTGGGTAAATTAGTAGGTTGGATCTCAAGAGTTACGAACTTAGGCAGTTGGGAAAGAAACAGCGGCAATGAGCGGCGCCTCCGAGCGAGCGCCAAATCTCCACCTCCACCCCAAACAAACATCCCCATAACCCTCTTATAGCACTTTACATAGAAAAAAAAAATAGAGAATAATTAATTATACAGGGAAATTTCCATCAGTTAAATTTTCGACAATTAGGTCTAAAGCGGATATTGCTGGCTCAATAGCCATTCCTTGAGACGATCCACGAATCTAAGCGGTTTATCTGTCACTACTAGTTCAGGCAGAGCGTTATACAAAGAGCTCCCAATAGCCGTGATGGCTTTTGTAGTTCTACATGTTCTCGCCCTAGCCGGCCGGACCCTTCTCTCCATTCTTAAGTTATAGTTGTGCGTTGGCACCTCAAACACTATAGAGTTGTGGGACCTTTTACTCACGGCTTCATGAACGAATTTACAGACGTTTGCCTGGTACATGCTAGGGACGTTGAGAATTTCTTTGCAGTGCAGATTGAATAGTTCAGCGGTCGGGGTCCTGGACGGGAGCTTGGAGACATGTTTTAGGCACCTGTTTTGGAGAACTTGAACCTGTTTCAGTTCTCTTTTGCTATCAGAACCCCACGCTCCGATCAAATAGTTCACGTGGGGATGCCCAAGAGCATAGTAGATTGACAGTAAGACAGATTTAGGAATGTGTCTCTTTATTTTGCACAGCACTCCGCTCAAGGATGCCAGCTTCTTACACACGTGAGAGATATGCTGGGTCCATTTTAGTCTGGCGTCAATGATCAAGCCTAAATACTTGTAAGTTTCGACTGAGCTGATTATTTGCCCTTCGAAAACCACATCCATGTTTTCGATTGGAGCTTTGTTCTTCCTAAAGTGCATGACTTTCGTTTTTTCTAGGTTAAGTGCAAGCTTATTTGCCTTAAGAAAACCACTGATCAGAGTCAGATCGTGTAGTATGGCCTCAATATTGGTACTGAATGCTAGGCTGGAGCAGAAGACTCCTGAATCGTCAGCGAAAAGGTTGACAGTTCCCTTAAGCGGTAGAAGGTGCATGTCGTTTATGAACACCAAAAATAACAGCGGGCCCAGTACACTGCCTTGCGGCACTCCTAGTTCAATGGATCTGAGCTCACTTCTTTCGCCGTTGATATTCACGCATTGCTTTCTACCCTTGAGGTAGTCCCTAATCAAAGCTAACGCTACTCCCCTTATCCCCGCACATTTAAGTTTTCTTAGGAGCAATGCATGATCGACACAGTCAAATGCCTTTCTTATGTCCAGAAATAGGGCACTTGCCACCCTACCTCCGTCCATATCCTTAAGAATCTTGTCGATTATCTCGTATGTGGCTGTGTGAGTTCCTGATTTTCTATGGATACCATATTGTTTTAAATATAGGAAGCTAGTTTTACGTAAGTAGTCATAAAGCCTACTACTGGAAGGATAGAGATGGGACGATAGTTGTCAGGTACAGTTTTATTACCTTAATATTCTATAGAATTTTAGTGTTTATGTAAATAAGTGAATAACTGTTTCATTCTTTGCCAATGCCTATTCTGATACGTGCGGGTTGACTTGTCCTAGAGATATGTTTTTCGACGAAATTAAACAAAATTGGATTTTATAGAGCCAACCGAAGTTTTAGACAACGGCAGCTCCTCTGACCAATCTCGGCCGCTCTCAGCATGCGAACATAGTGAAATAACTTTGTCTTTTACCACTCTACAATAATCAGCAATCCAATTGCTTTTATTCCAAAATATGTACATATGTGCGAAAGGACAACCAGCATCGGACTACGTTTACAAATTTAAACACAATAATTTTTAATTTTTTTAATCAGAAAATTTACTAGCGCCGATTTTTTCGCCGAAATGCGCCGCCGCCGCCGATAAAAAAATGGACGCGCGCCGAAGTCAGCCGCCGGTAAAAATCCTCAGTCGATGTAAGCCGCCGCCGATAGTTTAAAAAATTTTAAGCGCCGCCGCCGAAAAAAGTGGACCGACGCACGGGTCTACTTGGGGCTCAAGTGGGCCTCTGGTTTAAGTAAATGTTGCCTTATGTCTACATTAAATTGTAGGTATTAGAAATGGCCGAGAGGGCAATATTGAAAAACCTGTCCGAAGAAACGGTGTGACCAAATCATAAGATTGTGCAGCTTTTCATTTTAACTCTTTTCGTCAAAAATTCGGTTTTACATGAGAAAAATACAAGCAAATACGTGAAAAGAGAGATAAAAGGTAAAAATAAGAGTTGCACAATCTTATGATTGTGTCACTGTAGAGAAAAATGTTATCCACAACATAGCAAAAAACCATTTTTTGGCTAGGGCCGACCTTAGTACTTACCTAGTGTCCTAAATAGAGGCCTCGGACACATACTTCCATACACAAAAATGTTTCCCTCAATTTGCTCTACACATGGCAAAAACAAATCTTTTAGATCCGTACGAAGAACAAAGTTTTATTGCTGATTCGTCATCTAAGGACCATGATCGGTGCCCTACTCCCGCGTCGAAATTCGACTGGTTACAAACGTCGTGGTAAACGCAATAGACCCTTTTCAAAGAACTTCGTTCTTCGTACGGGTCTTAAAATCTGCTGGAAGCTGAAAAGTGCTAGAAAAATCCATAAAAATTCCAGAAACCTAGGATACTCCATTGGATGACCTCACTCATGTCGAGAATAACCGAAAAATATAAAAAAACTCGGTGAAAGTTGAAAAGTGCTGTAGAAACCCTCCCAATTCTAGAAGTGGCCATATTCCAGGGATTAGGCCATATTTCTCCAAAACCCTGAAACACGTGTTCGCTTAATGTTAAAAAAAAAATCTGCCACAGAGAAAGGAAGAAAGAAAGAAAGGTTTACCAAATTGACTAGTTAAAAATATTCGATTTGGGTCCGTTTCCATGCAAAATAACAAACTTGTTTAATTCATATCACCGGATTGGCTGAACCGATTTTAATGAGTAAAAAAGCATTTCGACCTAAAATATAAATATAAAAATATTTTCCGAAGGGTATGTCGTACGGGTAGGGGGGGGGGAGGTAAGAAAGTTCCTGTATATATGCTCCTTAGTCTACGAAAACATTTCTTGTGAATTTTTTGGCGTGTAAGACTTGCGTCACGGCCCCTTACTACTGTGGAGCCATTATAGGACAGCGAATAGAAGAAGTTAAATTTGCTGCGGATAGGGAAAAATCAGAAGTTCCATTAGAAAATCACGTTCGAAGTAACCATTACGTCACACTTGATGTATTTTCCTCTCCCTTCTTTATCCGTCCGCTTTAATCGCTCTTTCAGTGACAGCGACTCCCTTCTCCCTGAATATGAAGTCATTCCGGTGAAACATTTTTTATTAGCAGATTGCAAGCGATAAGTTGTGATATTTTGCAGAAATATTTCTAGTGTGTGCGTCACAGATTCGGCTTCACTTACGTCTTTTGAAAAAATTGGTTAACTCTGTTTTAATCTTATTAATTTTCGTGGTAACACTTGCAGCTGTGGACGATTGACTTTCTAAGGGGACGTCGTCGTCATCGTCGGAGAAGTGTTCGAAATTTACGTTGGAATTTCTAGTGCTAGAACTTGCTGCACTCATACTGCTAGGCTGAAATGTTAAAATATAAGAAGTCATATGAAGTCAATAGCATCGATATTATTACACTCTGCCAGCCATATCTGGGAGACATATTAAAGTACGTTCCCCTTCGAAAGCGACTATGAATTCTTTCTTTCTCAAAGTCTTTCTTCCTGAATTTTTCTAAGAACGTTTTCTTCACTGCACGGCTGTAACTTGTTTCCGGCGATTCATCTGCATACTTAGAACTCGTTGACGGCTTCGGTTCAGCTTCTTCCTCATGTTTATGTTCATGTTCATGCAAATATACAGACAGTGTAAACGAATCGTTTTCGATAAAGCGATGTGAGGTCTTAGCCCAATGACTAACTCTCATCAATTCCGTGACAAACCATCTCGTTTCGTAGCAGTTGAAACTTACGGATTCATCTAGTTTTCTGATTGTAAAATAGTTATTTCCCAATTCCAATGTAGCGTCAAATTTTAATTCAGCACTGTCGTGCTCACATTTTATCATTTCCATGAGAATGTGAACAATATCGTCAGGTTGTCCGTAATAAAATTGTCCATTAAGGAAAATCCTGCACACCCATGTTGATTTCCCAATCGATAAAGGAAAATTCCAATCGAATGGGGCCGATTTGATGTACCGGCCGCAGGGCCTATTACAGATCATTGCATCAATTCCAACTACTTTAAAAACTACCATTGACATTAATTCTTTTTCTTCGATGCGCGAAACCTCGAAATCATAAATGCGTCCACTCATTGTTTAATGATTATTGCGAACGTCGTCGTATGCACGATTATACAGAACTGACCGCCAAATTGAATGACAGAAATATGACTAATTCTTTGATGGCTGACATCAAAAACAAAAGACAATGTTTTCACAAATTACTCAGAAACGCTATAGTGTTGCCGGCGGAACCTGCTCAGCCTCTGAGCCCCTATTTTCAACAAGCGAGAAGTCGTGCGATGTTTTCTCACCGGTTGTCTTCGCTACTTTGACACACGCGAATTAAATTCTCACACGGTCAAGAAAATGTGAGATAAAAGTGAGATAAGCGTAATGCTAAATAGGAACCCTGGCTGGACGAAAAGAGTATTTTAGTTATTTGCTACTGGGGTGCAGTGGTTGACATTTTGCGATGTATCCTCAGTAGACAACATATATGCAATGGATCCGTACGCATCGGAATAGGATGTGGCAAACAGAATAGATATTGCAAAATGACCCGAACGTATCTAAACAAAATCGGCATTTTTTACCCCCGTCGAACTTGTGTCACGCAACCTCGAACCCCCTCCACCCTCCCCCTTTCTGAAGTAACGCTAAATTCTAGTTAATACACACAAAGACATTAAAGCGTAGAATTTCATAGCAAATGAAATAGTCTGGGATCATTTGTCGATTAAAAGACAATTTCAAATCTCGAATGCGTTAAGACCAATTTTGATGCTGGAGTGTAGTCGTAAAAGTTATGAACTACTGAAAGCTAATACGTGCACGAAATTTAGCGACATGAACAGCAGGCGACTACTCTCGAAAGTTGCCTGAAGAGCCTCTGTTGTGCAAGATATGCCCATAAAACACGTTACCATTTTTTATCGCCATAAAGTGACAGCTGTCATAGTGACATCTGTTAAAGTGACACTCTGGCATCTGTCATTTGTTTTGTCCAGAAAATTACTCTACCGCTACTTTCTTATACCATTTCACAGCGGTAGCTACTTTATGGTAATGCTCTGGATGTCTGTCTGTCAAAATAAAGCTTCTTCTAGATGAAGTTCAACTATGGACAACATCAACCAAATATTTGACCAAAGAACGCTCAAGTCATAACGGGAACCCGAGCGTTATTATCTACAGGGTTGACCAATTTGATTCGAAAAAACATTATGAAATGCATAACAAACATTTTCAGTGATAATTTTTGCGTTTATTTCCGTTTTTAAATTTTTGAAGTGAAATACATGGTCACACCATAATCGCGTCAACCGATTTCAAAACAATTTTTTTTCCTAAATTACCGAGGGGTGGCGCACTTCATTTATTCCATTTATTCCCAAAATGTTTTTTTTTTTTTTGCGAAAAATCTGAACCAAACGCATCACAAGTTAGACAAATAAGTTCAAAAAAGGTTTGCACAAATTATAAAGCATTTAAACCATCTTGAGAATAAATTTTATTTTTTTGGGAATATATTTATTCCATTTATTCCATTTTTCAACAAAAATTCTTCTAAGTTTTCAAAAGTGGGTTTTTTCACTTTTTGACACATTAGTATGGTTTGTTGTGTGCGTTGCCAACAAAATCAAGTCTATTTGAGGTTTTGACGAATTTGGAAAAATTATAATTTATTCCAATATTTATTCCCGTTTATTCCATTTATTCCCATTTATTCCATTTATTCCCATTTATTCCATTTATTCCATAAACCGCAGAAGTGCGTCACCCCTCGTGAATTACCCATAAAATGCCCTAACTACCTGAGTTTTTCAAAGATTTTTTAATTATGTTTTGGTCGCCAAAGTTGAAATTTCAATATGAAAACTGAAAGTCGTGAAGACAAATTAACTTTTCAATTCCACAATAGAAAATATTTAAACGTCCAATCAGCGGCATTTTGAAGTGCCATCAAGGTACTAGTAATTACACGAAAAAATTCTATTTAGTAATTGTAAATGTTCAAGAAAACATTGATGTTTATGCCATAATTCATGGAGCTATGCCTGAAATGAGTTTTTCTAAAAGAGGCAAATGAAATGAGTTTAAAAAAAAAGTTCTTCTACAAAACATTTGTGCCACCATTATACAGCATTTCCGGTGTGAGGAGTGTAGTGTAGTACGGTGGAAACGGTAGTACGGGGGAAACGTCAGTACGGGGGAAACGGTAGTACGGGGGAAACGGTAGTACGGGGGAAACGGTAGTACGGTGAAACGGTAGTAGGGAGGAAACGGTTTTACGTGCGAAACGGTTTTACGGGGAAATGCTAGTGAGAGGGAAAACCAGATTTGTATAAGCTACTACTACTAACTACTAAAATACTAATAAATCCATTTCTTATTCATCTACATCAAACTTTGCACACCCTTGCATACACTTTAGTATGAGGTATTTAAGTCGCAAATCTCCGACTTAGCGGACAAGAATGCTTATGCCCACGTAGCCCTTAGGGGCGGGGGTATTAACTAGTTTCTTCTCTACAACACTGCACAGGGAATCAGATAGGGACACGTAGCGTGAGTTTGGCCCATACTAAGGACCCTACAGCCCGAATCGCTCAACTAATTTAATTTTCGTAATTTTCTGAGGACCATATCTTCCAGTCAAAGCCTTGAATAGCGATTTCCATGTTAATGTCGCAGAGATATACAATGAAGAATTTATAATTTGCACACTTAACTCTTTTTCTATTTTTCCCTTTTTGAGATGTTTTGCTATTGTTGTTGTTGTGAAAGTGATGAAGCACGTCAGTGAGTAGAATGAGCAAATTATAAATTTCTTTATTGTAAGTCAAAAAGTTTTCACAAACTTCAAAGAACTACTTTTTCGACGGTAACTTCGAAAGTTCTAAGCCGATTTTAAAATTTAATTCCATAATCAACTTTTCAAATTTCTTACCAATTTTTTAATTATCTTTCAGAAAAAAGGTGTTGAATATTGGATAAAATTTACCTAATTTATGTAGAAAAAAAAAATGTTGAGCCCTAGTAGAGACTCAGTTTTATTGTGCTGCCCTGGTTGAGTCCAAGCGCTCAAAACCAGTAGCCCTGCGTCCAAAAATGCCCATATGCACTCCAAGCCCGCTTTTGGTACTATCTTCCAAAGAAAAAAAAAATTGAAAATCGGTCAAAATTTACTTGAGTTATCGTGTTTATAGACGGACGGACGGACCACATTTTTTGGCAAATTCGGCATCTGGATTCCATGATCGACCCCTAATATCGACGCTGCGCCCACTACTCCTCCCTCGACTGGTTACAAACGTAGTGGTAAATGCATAGGCCCTCGTACTTCGTACGAGTCCAAAAAATTTGCAATCTTGAAGTTAATTGTATACTAAATCGCCTTTTTCTCTTTCGGGAGTCACCTTGTTCGCCTCGACAAAGGTGTTACTTCGTGATTTAAAGAGCAGTAGGAATTCATACCTTGACTTAGTACACATTTTTGATTCTTCACATTTTGACGTCTAGTAAATCACAACAAAAATCCTTTTAAAAGGGAAATGTGACGTAAGTCCTTGTTCCTTCTTCCAAAACAACTGATATCACTTTGGGTGACGCTTAACGCTTCGAAACGCCAAAAAATCTTTCAAAATATTTTCACATTTGATTAAAAAAATGCGTCACAAATGCCGGACCCACCAGTGTTACAGTTTTTCTGTTCTTTCAGTTTCACACGCAAAAATTTGACATCCTGTACAAAAATACTACGTACATTCCTACATGCAAGTCAAATTTTTGCGGTGTCACAAATGCCGGACACTGGTGTTATAGTTTTTTCGTTCTTTCAGCTTTCACACCGCAAAAATTTGACTTGTATGTAGGAATGTATGTAGTATTTTTGTATAGGAAGTCAAATTTTTGCGTATAAAACTGAAACAACAGAAAAACTATAACACCAGTGTCCGACATTTTTGACGCATTTCGAAGCGTTCAGCGTCACCCAAATTGATATCAGTTGTTTTGGAAGAAGGGACAACGACTTGCATCACATTTCCCTTTCAAAAGGGTTTTTGTTGTGATTCTAAATCTTCTAGAATTCGAAAACTATTGAAAAATATTCAAAAAATATATTATAATTTTAAACTGCCTTAGTGTTAGTTAAATATGCATAGAGACTTAAAAAACAATAAAAAACATTAATTCTCTACAAACTGAAGCAAAACTTATTTTTTGGAAAAAAGCTTTTATTTTACAAACCGTGAAAACCGGTTTTCGATATTGAGAAAACCGGTTTCCGGTTTTGAGGTAACCGGTTTCCAAAATGGGTTTTGCATTCCCTAGAAAAAACATGTGCTTTCAGTGCGAATAAAGTTTTCGACTTGAGTGACGAGTTAGGTTTTTGCACACTAGACAGGGATTTGAAGTATCCTAAAGTAGAAAAAGAGTTAAAGGTTTCTCTGTACAAGATCATTTTACATCGCAGATAACGATTAAACATTAAACATTTTAAAAATCTATTAAATGGAGCGCGAACGCTAAATATTAGCGGCACTTTCATTCCCGCTAACGTTATTGCCCTCAGAGCAGCGCTCATACGAACCTTTGCCGTACATAACAACAGAGTAAAAGGATTATTTTGAAAAACAGCCTCCAAAATTTGGACCAGTTTCTTGAAAGATCAATTCTAATCTGCCTGAGTTGTCATTGTCCCCAAAAACGAAAATAAACAAAATTTCAAGCTAAACTCTTCAAAATATTTGTTAGACTTTTCTCGAATCCCTTTGAGATGCTACGTTTTCCGTTGGACCGTTATTTCGACTACAAATTCGATTTTTCATTAAATATTTTGAGTGCAAATCTTTTCGAATTTCTTTGTACATGGGGAGAGGTAGGGTAGCTCACCAATTCGGAGGATTTCGTAGTAGAAGGCAGGTAATTTATGTACCAAAATCGAGTTATATATTTTCTATCCGATTTTCCAAAGTGGTACTTTATTCAAAAGTTCAATATTAATCGAGTAATTTGTAGGAGAAGATATTTTGACTCTCAGGGACGTTTTGCTTGGCTAAAATCTAGTATACCGAAACAAATCAGATTGGGGTATTTATGGGTGGAAATGGTCTGGGTTCTGGGTCTGGGATTCAGAAAAAAAAATGTTCATATAAGGGACATTTTATAAGTCGCTAAATCAACAACCAATCGACAACAGGTAACCAACTGATGATCCCTTTTACGAAATGATATGTAAGCGACTGATGATTCCTTTTACGAAATGCTTCGAATGCGAATTATGTTGCGCTTTAAAAAATGTTAGGTAACCGACTGATGATCCCTTTTACGAAATGTTACGTAAGCGTCTGATGATACCTTTTACGAAATGCTACGAATACGAATAATGTTGCGCTTTAAAAAATGCGAGGTAACCGACTGATGATCCCTTTTACGAAATGTTACGTAAGCGTCTGATGATACCTTTTACGAAATGTTACGCAAGCAAATTATGTTGCGCTTTAAAAAATGTAAGGTAAGCGGCTGATGATCCCTTTTACGAAATGATACGTAAGCGACTGATGATCCCTTTTACGAAATATTACGAATGCGAATTATGTTGCGCTTTAAAAAATGTTAGGTAAGCGGCTGATGATCCCTTTTACGAAATGATACGTAAGCGACTGATGATCCCTTTTACGAAATACTACGAATACGAATTATGTTGCGCTTAAAAAATGTTAGGCAACCAACTGATGATCCCTTTTACGAAATGATACGTAAGCGACTGAAGATCCCTTTTACGAAATACTAGGAATGCGAAATATGCTGCGCTTTAAAAAATGTCAGGTAAGCAGCTGATGATCCTTTTACGAAATGATACCGAAGCGACTGATGATCCCTTTTACGAAATGATACGTAAGCGACTGATGATCCCTTTTACGAAATGCTACTATGTTGCGCTTTAAAAAATGTTAGGTGAGTCCATAGCAACGTTGTTGAGTAATTATTTTTAATGAAACTATATACAATCCTATAATACAATTAATTAAATGGTAACAACAATCTACTGTCAGAATATTAAACTTACTGTCAAAACATTAAATTTATTGTCGAAATATTAAATTTATTGCCCAAATATTAATTACAAAAACCTACTGCCCGTAATTATTTCTAGTGTCGAAAATTATTTTTACTGCCACTCTATTAAATTTATTGCTTTTGGATTAAAATTTTACTGCCAAATTATTAAAATTACTTACCAGTTAAATACTAGCCATTTCGCAACTCCTGACTTTTTTTGGCGCCTGCGGATTATGGCGCCTGCGGATTATGGCGCTTGCGGATGATGGCGTCTGCGGGTTTTGAGGTCTTTGAGTTTTTATGTCTCCGCATTTAGTCATTTTTTGAAATGGCTAGGAAATAGGAAAAAGATAGGGTAGATAGTAAATTTTCCCTTTTACGAAATGTCACAGATTAAGTGGTTAACAAACCTAGGAAATTTTCCTTTTTACGAAATGTCGGTGGCTGTAAAGCGGTAAATTTTTTCTTTGTATAAACAACTTGCATAATCGTAGAAATATGCAAAAATAATTTTTCCTTTGAGAAGGCGGGACTCCCCAAGGAGAGCTGCAGCACTCCAATGCTGCATAAATTTTCATCATAGGACCTCTCACTACCTGCCCGACCGAAAAACAACTGCATTTATAGTAGAAATATGGAAAAATATATTTTTCTTTAATAGAGCGGGGCATCCCAGGTAAGGGCTTCCGCGCCCCAATTCTTCTTGAACTTTCATCGAAGTACCTCTCCCTACCGGCCCCACCTCAAAAAACATAAATATAAGCTGTTTCCGCAAACTAGATTTTTGCCAAATTTCATTTACGGCCAAATTGCACGAGTTGAGTTCTTTATGAACCCTGCGGCCCGAACCACTCAAAACAATTTTGACATTTTTTTGTTTTCTTGTTCTGGTGTCTTTTTCTTCCATTAAAACAATTTCCTCAAAAAACACGTTTGTACGAGTGTAGACATGAAAACAGCTGCCGAATACAAAATGTTTGCATAAAAAGTAGAATTGATACCACTACCACACGATGCACGGCTGTACATTTGGGAATTTCGTACAAAATGTTTAAGAAAGTACTAGTCATTGAGAATGATTCGCCACGACATCTGATGGCTGATCGCTTCAAAATTCGATTTACTAACTTCGTTTTCCTTCACTTGTAGCTTTGTGTATTGAAAATTAGACTCTCGTTCGACTAGATACTTCATTTCAACTGAGTGATTATTTTTATGGATTTCAACGTAGACATAAACATGGACATTGACTGGGATATTGATGATGATGAGCTACAGGTATGAGTTGATTAAAAATCAGTGAAAACCCACCCCGAGAAATGTTGAGAATTTTGTCATTCACTTTCGGTTGGAGGTTATGAACTTCGATAGAATTTCATACAGAAATTGCAAATAACACGAAAAGGTCAAATTTGTTTTTCAGAATCTACTGCGCGAATTCGACAATTCAACATTAGAACCTATAGACATCTCCCTGATCGAAAAGTAATAAACCTAAAGTTCTCTCTTCTCTTATTACATTTTGCGAAATTAATTTTTTTCTTCAACTCAGATTGTTGCGAGAAGCTGAGGAAAACATCTCTGAGCATGAACCTACAGTAAAACCAGAAGAGATCACTGAGACCAATTTGGACGAGCAACACAATGACCAATTGGGGGAACAAGATCTCCTTTCAGAGGTGAGTAATTTTACTTTCGAATTATTTGAGGAGATGCGTCTACTCAGGAAAAATACAGAATTTCCGTTTCGTCTCACGTCTCATTCTTAAAATAAATTCTGCCCTTGGCTTTCCTCAGGTAGGAAATGTACGCCGAGATTCGTGTGACGTCAACAAGTACAGACATTCTTCTAATGCCAAGTCTCTTCACAAGGATCATAACACTAGACAGCCAG
>CM055406.1:103980420-103995774 GCA_029228625.1 Pseudolycoriella hygida
ATCTCGGCACGGCCGACAACTTATAGAAGAATTTTTGCGTGTGCTTAGGGCTCAAGTTGGCCTCATGTCGGTCCTAAGGTCGGCCCTAACATAAAAAATAGTTTTTTGCTAAGTTGTAGACAAAATTGAGGAGAACATTTTTCTCTATTTGGAGGTCAATTTTGTGCGTTCGGAGAATTTTTTTACACCGTTACTTCGGACGGGTTCTTCAATATTGCCCAACGGGCAATTTCCAATACAGTCTAATGTGAACGCAATATTTACTTAAATACGTTCCAGTCTTTTCGTAACATCAACTCTGTTTGCCGCATCTATTCTGATACGTACTCTTCTATGTTTTATTATGTAGTCAATTATTGTTTTTTTGCCTCTTTAAAGTGCTATGCACAATGAGGCTCAACTCTGTATAAAGATTACTTTGTAAATAAATTGAAAATTGAAAAAAAAAGGAATTTCATACAATTTTATTAGATCAAAGTAGCCGAAATGGCAATTTGAGGAAACCCTCCCGTGTCGCACCGACCTATGGACCTAAGGGTCTTCGTGCGGGTCTAAAAATATCATGAATTCTTTGTACCTTTGCTGATATGAGAAAAATATAAAAACTAGAAAATGTATGTAGGTAAGGGCCATCACTTCAAAAGTAGGCACAACTTCGTCGATTCAAGTTCGATTTGGACGTCTGAGTACTCAATATTTTATGAAAAGAAAACTCTATCGATAACACAACTTTTCACTTCAAAAAAATCCAAAATGGCGTCAGTTCATGAAAAAAGACTTGAATTTTGAGTATGTAAACGATCCAAAACTTTTCTTGCCTCCAATTTCATCGGGAAAAATGCAAAGAATTGTTTGAACCTTTTTTGATATGAGAAAAATATGAAAAATACTTATGCCTACTTTTGTATAGATGGCCCTTACCTTGAATAACAGCGCCACTGGGGAACTATATTATCGCCCAAAATTATTTTCCCCAATAAATATTAAAAAAATTAACATTTTGCGCTAGGGATTATATATTTTTGAGCTGCGCCTTATTATTTTTTCAATTCAAATCAATATTACTTTTCAATTTGACACTAGACTGCCGTATATGTGACCTTGGTCCATGAAAACGAAGGCAGCGTGGTGTCAAGAATTGAAGCGTATCACCGTGACGGCATTGACAAATGCTTTACAAAGCACCAAATTTCAAATTGACAACAGGCTGCTGCTGCCATCTACATTTAAGCGAACTTAGCTCAAGAAGGCAGCCTGGTGTCAATGTGAAACTTAGTGCGTTGTAAAGCATTCGTCATTACTGTCACGGGATATGCTTCAATTTTTGACACCAGACTACTTTCTTCGTGACCTTGAACCATGACAAAGTGTGATACCCGGTGTCAAATTGACAATTATTTTCCCATAAAGTACTCGCTATTGGCTCTAACATTTCCTAACATCACTTTTTGACACCCGACTGCCCGGCCGAAATAACAGTCTTCCACTTGTTGCAACTTTCTGAAGGCTGCGCACTTCGGATTTAAGATCCAGTAGGTTCATGCGCTAGAGTAAAGATCAACCTAATGCATGAACAATGCATGAACGAACCAAATATGCTTGCTGGTTGAAGATTTTCAGAACAAAGTACGACATCAATTTGTGAGACATCACCTTCCTCGACACGTATAATAATATAATAATAAAAATCTGCCTTACAACCCATGAAGGGTTAGAGGCTAGATCATTATTTACTAGTTTCGCTGTTTGTGGTTCTACTTTTTGAGATCCTTTCATTACCGGAAAGTTTTACTGTGCCAGTGGTAAGCTGTGCGACAAACCCAGTGCCATCTATGAGATGTAACTAGGGGTGAAACTAGTAGGAGTGGTTTCGGGTTTTCCAACAATGCCTTTTCCGGTAAGCCGTACGATGGCACTACACTCAACTTCACTTGACTTGAACGATTCAATCAGTTTTGTTTTGTTTACAAACCTAACAATCGGTACAAATCCGTCTGGGCTGAGTTTCGAACCAACGCACTGGCAACTCAATCTCGTAGTAGCAAGCAGACGTGTTAACCACTGCGCTATCGAGTTGTAAATTGCTAAAATTGTCGAAAATAATTTTGGGCGATAATGTAGTTCCCCAGCGCCACTTACATACATTTTCTAATTTTTATATTTTTCTCATATCAGCAAAGGTTCAAAGAATTCATGATATTTTTTTGGACGTAATTGAAGCAACAGCGGCGCCTCTGAGATCAATACCAGCCCTTCTCAGCATGGCAACATGGTGAAATAACTTTGTCTTCTCTACAATGATCATCAATTCAATCGCTTTTAATTCAAAATATGAGCGACACGGGTTTTTTGGACAACTCGCACCTCACTGTACAGTTCACTTTTGAACTTGCAGCTACGGCGAAACTGATAGCTGTTAGTAAAAAACAAACAAGAGTCATCTCTATTTTTCTTAATCAGCTGTCATTTTCCTCCGGTTGCGAGTTCGAACGTGAACCGTATCTAAATTTTAGAATTTTTCGGCGGCGACGATGGGATTTTTTCAAAATTTTTCGGCGGCGATCGGCGCGACTGGCACCGGCGCACGGGTCTAGCCCCAAGCACAGGCCCAAATTTGTTTATGAATATAATTCGGTACACCGATTACCTCTCAAATAGGAAAAGAATCAACAAAATCGGTTAAGATTTGCCCGATTTATGTAAACAAAAACACGTTGGGCCTAGTTTCAGGGTCCTGGCTGAGTCCAAGGGCATCTTATCAAAAAACTTTCTTCCATAAAATGTGAGACATTCCTAGACCTTTCGATTAAATTTTTTTTTTTTTTGAAAATCGGAAAAGATTTACCCGAGCTATGTACAAAAAACACGTATTGCCCTAGCATAGAGTCGGTTTTAGTGCCCTCGTTAAGTCCAAGGTCCAAAAAGTTTTCTTCCATAAATTGTCGGCCATGCCCAGATCTCCCAAACAAAAAAAGTTTTTGAAAATGGGAAAAGATTTACTCGAGTTATGTACAAAAGACCAAAAACCACTTCAACGGCCCTAGTTCGGCGGCCCTTGGGCCGACAGTGCCCAGATTCAATCCCATAAAAGATGTTTCAATTACCTTTCAGGGAAAAAAAGTTTTACTCAAGTTATCGCGGTGACGGACGGACGGACGGACATTTTTTTTATTGCTGATTCGTCATCTAAGGACCATGATCGATGCTCCCCATCTACTCCTCGGTCGAAATTGGGGTGGTTACAAACGTCGTGGTAAACGCATAAGACCCACTTTCGTAATATTGAAATACCCGTCCGAAGAAACGGTGTAAGAGAGGCCTTCCGAAAGTACAAAATTGACCCCCAAACAGACAAAAATGTTCAGGCCCGTTTGAACTAGGCCCGTTTAAGTGGTTTTTGGTCTTTTGTACATAACTCGAGTAAATCTTTTCCCATTTTCAAAAACTTTTTTTGTTTGAAAGGACTGGGTATGGCCGACATGTTATGGAAGAGACTTTTGAGCCCTAGGACGCTAGATTTACAAAAGATTTAACTGGCTGAGCCCAGTTTACCATGACGTTTGTAACCAGTCGAATTTCGACCCATGAGTAGGGGGTCATGGTCCTTAAATGACGAATCAGCAATAAAAACATAGAAGGGACCCGTATGTATCAGAATAGATGCGGCAAACAGAGTTGATGTTACGAAAAGACTGGAACGCGTTCACATTAGACTGTATTGGAAATTTTGAAAAAATCGCCCTAAGTAGGGCTGTAAAAAAATTCTCCGAACGCACAAATTTGGCCTCCAAATAGAGAAAAATGTTCTCCTCAATTTTGTCTACAACATAGCAAAAAACTATTTTTTGGGCTAGGCCCGACCTTAGTACTGACCTAGGGCCTTAAGTAGAGGCCTCGGATACAAACTTCCATAGACAAAAATGTTTCCCTCAATTTGCTCTGCAACATAGCAAAAAACATTTTTTTATATTAGGGCCGACCTTAGGACCGACATGAGGCCCACTTGAGCCCTAAGCACACGCAAAAATTCTTCTATAAATTGTCGGCCGTGCCGAGATCTTTCAAAAAAAAAAGTTTTTGAAAATCGGAAGAGATTTACTCGAGTTATGTACAAAAAACACGTAGGGCCCTAACAAAGACTCTTTTTTAGTGTCCTAGCTAAGTACAAAGACTCAAATCGAAAAATGTTTCTTCCCTAAATTGTCGGTCATGTCCAGATCTTTCAAACAAAAAAAAATTATGAAAATCAGAAATGATTTACTCGAGTTATGTGCAAAAGACCAAAAACCACTTAAACGGCCCTAGCTCGGCGGCCTTTGTGCCTACAGTGCCCAGATTCACTCCCATAAGATATTTTTCGACTACCTTTCAGGAAACTTTTTCAAAAACTTTTTTTCCCTGAAAGGTAATCAAACAATCTTTTTTGGGACTGAACCTGGGCACTGTCGGCCCAAGGGCCAATGAGCTAGGGCCGTTTATGTGGTCTTTGGTCTTTTGTACACAACTCGAGTAAATCTTTTTCGATTTTGTTTGAAAGGTCTGAACATGCCTCACACCTTATGGAAGAAATTTTTTTGATTTTGAGCTTATGGACTCAGCCAGCGCCCTAAAACTGAGTCTCTACTAGGGCCCAACATAAATCGGGTAAATCTTAGCCGATTTTCAAAATCTTTTTTTTTCCGAAAGATAATCAGAAAATTTATTACGGGATTGAAGTTAGGCAAAATCGGTTGAAAACTTTTGAAGTTACGGCGCAAGAAGTTGCAAATTGGCTATTTTCATATTTTTTATCGACATACAACATTATTATAAGCATAAAATTGCGCTACGGTATGCCTCTAAGTATTTTAGTCTTTTTTCCTCAAAAAATACTGTACGGACATATGGATATGGAAACAGCTGGAAAATACACAACCTTTGCATAAACACTATTATATTGATATATATTATATTGATGTCACACGCTACGCGCTTCTACATTTAGGAGTTGTGTACAAGATGTTTGAAAAGTACTAGTCATTGAGAATAATTCACCACGACATCTGACGGCTGATGATCCCTTTAAAATTTGATTTGCTACTTCATTTTTCTCTACTTGTAGTGTTGTGTATTGTAAATCAAACTTTCGTTCGACTTCATTTCAACTGAGTGATATTTATTATTATTATGGATTTCAACGAGGACATAAACATGGAAATGGACTGGGATATTGATGATGATGAGCTACAGGTATGAGTTGATTAAAAATCAGTGAAAACGCGTCCAGAGAAATGTTGAGTTTTGTCATTCATAACTTTCGGTTGGAGGTTATGATCTTCGACAGAAATTCATACAGAAATTGCAAATTACACGAAAAGATCAAATTCATTTTTCAGACTCTACTACGCGAATTCGACAATTCAACATTAGAACCTATAGACATCTCCCTGATCGAAAAGTAACAAACCTACAGTTCCTCTCTCATTGCATTTTGTTGAATTTATTTGTTTTCTTAAACTCAGATTATTGCAAGAACATGAGGAACCTGTAAACATCTCTGGGCATGAACCTCCAGTAAAACCAGAAGAGATCATTGAGACCAATTTGGACGAGCAACACAATGATCAATTAAGGGAACAAGATCTCCATTCAGAGGTGAGTGACCTTTCTTACGAGTTATTTGAGGAGATGCGTCTGCGTCTGCGCAGGAAAAATACAAAATTTCCGTTGCGGCTAAATCTCATGTCTCATTCTCAACATAAATTGGCTTTCCTCAGGAAGGAAATGTGCGCCGCAATTCGTGTGACGTCAACAAGAGTAGACATTCTTCTAATGCCGAGTCTTTTCACAAGGATCATAACACTAGACAGCCAGACTCGAGTTAGTTGCAATTGTCATTTATGTCGCGTTTGTTACTAATTTACATTGAAATTTAGGCAAAAGGCACTTCATTTGTGACATTTGTAGAAAATCTTTTACCCAAAAGTCCACCCTAAGGATACACATGAGATCTCACTCTGGTAAGTAGCTTACAGCCAAATAAGCTCTGAATAAAAAGAAACTTTTCTCTTAGGTGAGAGGCCGTATGCTTGTACGGAATGTAAGAAAACGTTTACACATAAATATCAGTTAAATGACCATCAGGCGGTCCACAAAGGTGAGCGGTTGAGCCATGCGCACTTAACTGCCGTGAAAAGTGTGAAGACCTTGCAAACCGGATTTCACAAAATAATTCTTTGGTTGAGACCGAATTGCATGATTTGTTTGCACGGCAGTTGACTGAAGAAAACAATTAACATCTCTTTTTCAGGAGAAAAATTTTATTCCTGTCCCCAATGCAAGAAATCTTTTACACGAAAAGAAGTCCTCAAAAGACATCACACGCGTGGGCAGTTGAAGCATTTACACTTAAGAAAACAATTACAATTTTTTTTTCAGGAGAAAAACCGCACTCCTGTTCCGAATGCAAGAAATCCTTCAGCCGAAAATCCGACTTACAAAGGCATCAGGTGGTCCACACAGGTAAGTAGTTGAGTTATACAAACCCAAGTGAAGAAGAAATTTGATCCTTTTTTTAGGAGAAAGATCTTACTCTTGTCCCCAATGCAATAAAAAGTTTAGCGCAAAGGGCAACTTAAAAGTGCATCAGAAAATCCACACAGGTGAGTTGTCAGAGCACTTGCACTTAAAAGTGAAGAAAAAATTGAAATCTATTTTCCAGGAGAAAAACCGTACTCCTGTTCCGAATGCAGGAATTCCTTCAGCCGAAAATCCGACTTACAAAGGCATCAGGTGGTCCACACGGGTAAGTAGTTGAGTTAATCTTAATCTTAAGCTTAAGTGAAGAAAGAATTGAAGTCTATTTTTCAGGAGAAGGAGCTTTCTCTTGTCCCCAGTGCAAGAAATCCTTCACGCAAAAACAAAACCTAGAAAGGCATCAGCTGGTCCACACAGGTGAAGAGTAGAGATACTCCTTCTTAAGTGAAGAAAAAATTAAAATTCCTTTTTTCAGGAGAAAAACCTCATTCCTGTCCCCAATGTAAGAAATGTTATACGCGAAAATGCAACTTGAATCGTCATATGATGCATTCTCACAAAGGTAAGTACTTACATCATGGAACTTTGAAGGAACTACAAAAATGGAAACTTTATGATTCACTCAGATACGCATCGGAAACTGTAGTTTGTGCGTCGTGGAAAAAATTACATTACTAGAATGTCATGATGGTGGAGAGCATTTGTTCTCCTATAACAGATTTGAGCGGAAGCAGCTAGCCATTTGATTTATCGATAATGAATTTTTGTGTAAGTTTCGTAAGTTTGATTATCAAATGTAAGTGACGCGTGAAAATGTTTTCATTTTTTATAAAAGCTTTTTACCGAATGCAAATGCAATTTGTTTCCATTTATTTTAAAGAACCGTCGCATCGTCCGAGTCTTGGGTACTTAGGTTGGCCAAACTGTTGTATCAGTCTTACATTTCTTTTCTAGTTCGTCCAATCGGTCGTCCAATTCGTGCGTTTCCCTTACGGACGTCTGCTTTGGGTTGAACTAAACTAAATGATGGCACCCTTCTTTATAGCTACGTAACAGACATGAGCGAAGTGACCGCTAGCCGAATAAGGTCGGCGGCAGCGGCTAAAAGTTCGGAATAAGGCGGAAAAATTGAAGAAAAAGAAAAATTGTACCGTACAAGTCTCTAACTTTGACCGATTTTTGTCTTTTTCGGTTTTCTGGGAAATTTCATCCAAAAACTCCGTTTCCCTCACATTTTGTCCTGGAGGAACAACAAACATATGCAAAGGACCCGTACGTATCAGAATAGATGTGACAGAAAGAATCGAAAGTATCTATCGCCTCAACTAAAAACCCGTACGGCGCTAAAAACCTCTCCAATCCAGAATTTAGGAAAGACCTAGAGCGTGAGGAGATCCCGCTTACCCATACTTCCATAGACAAAAAAGTCTTCTCCTTTCAGACCCGTACGAAGAACGCAGTGCTTCGAAAAGGGGTCTACTACGTTTACCACGACGTTCGTAACGAGTCGAATTTCAACCCGGGAGTAGGGGGAGCATCGATCATGGTCCTTAGATGACGAAATTCGAGTGGCTACAAACGTCGTGGTAAACGCAATAGATCTCTTTTCGAAGCACTGTGTTCTTCGTACGGGTCCGTCCGTCCGTCAACACGATAACTAGAGTAAAACTCAACCGATTTTCAAAAGCTTTTTTTTCCCTGAAAGGTAATCGAAAAATCTTTTTGGGATCTGGGAACCTGGGCACAGTCGGCCCAAGGGCCACCAAGTTAGGGCCGCTTAAGCGGTTTTTGGTCATTTGTACATAACTCGAGTAAATCCTTTCTGATTTTCATATATTTTTTTTTTGTTCGAAAAACCTGGGCAATTTATGGAAGAAAACGAGTCTCTGCTAGGGCTCTATGTGTTTTTTGTGCATAATTTGAGTAAATCTTTTCCGATTTTAATAAAAATTTGTTTTGTTTGAAAGGCATGGGCATGGCCGACAATTTGTTGAATAAACTAAGCTGGGCCCTAGCCAAAAAAATGTTTTTTGCTATGTTGCAGAGCAAATTGAGGGAAACATCTTTGTCTATGGAAGTATGTGTCTATTTGAGGCCCTAGGTCAGCCCTAGGGCCTGTCCCTAAATTACGTAACACGATTTTCGGGCTTAGACCCCTCCCCACCCCACCCCTTTCGGTGTAACAAACTCTTGAACTCCCCCCCCCCCCCCCCCCCTATGTTACGTAACAAAATTCAAAAATATTTTTAAAAAATACTTTCAAGTATATTCATGATGTCAAAAACGTCACTCAGGTGAAAGTGCATAAACTAGAAAACGTTCTCGCAAAACGATTTGGAGAGCAACCGACTCGAATTTGAACTAAGATGAATTTGAATGATTTGTTGAATGAGCTCTTGATATGAATTTTAGAGTTGCAATCGTAATAGCTCAAAAGATAGTTTGAATTGCCATCATGGCACCAGTATGCAATTCAAACAGTCTTTTGAGCTATTACGATTGCAACTCTAAGATGATCTTCAGCATGAGAGATCGTTACAAAATTTAAAAAATTCAGTGAAAAATATAAATTTTGTTAACATAACATTGTTACGTAACATTGCCATAAATACCACCCCCCCCCCCCGTGTAACAAACTGTAACAATTTCTCTGACCCCCCTCCCATCTGAGCGTTACGTAATTTGGGGACAGCCCCTTAGATGACGAATCAGCAATAAAAAAAAAATGTCCGTCCATCCGTCCGTCACCGCAATAACTTGAGTAAAACTCAACCGATTTTCAAAAACTTTTTTTTCCCTGAAAGGTAATTGAAAAATCTTTTATTGGATCGAATCTGGGCACTGTCGGTCCAAGGGCCGCCGAGCTAGGGCCGTTTAAGTGGTTTTTGGTGTTTTGTACATAACTCGACTAAATCTTTTCTGATTTTCAAAAAATTTTTTTTTGTTTGAAAGATCCGGGCATGGTCGACAATTTATGGAAGAAACTTTTTTGGATTTGAGTCCTTGGACTTAGCTAGGGCACTAAAACCGAGTCTATGCTAGGGGCATTCGAGTTATTTCTACATAACTCGAGTAAATCTTTTCCGATTTTTAAATTTTGTTTGATCGGAAGGTCTAGGACTTTCTTCCGTTTTATGGCAGAAAATGTTTTGATTATAAACCCTTGGACTCAGTCAGGACCCTAAAACTGAGTTTCTACTAGGGCCCAACTTCTTTGCTTACATAACTTGGATAAATCTCAACTGATTTTGTTGATTCTTTTTCTATTTGAGAGGTACCAAATTATATTCAAGAATAAATTTAGACCCGGTGCCTGTGTTTAGGGCTGAAATGGGCCTCACGTCTGTTCTAAGGTCGGAAATATTTTTGAAGGGCTTTTGGCGAGAGATAAACGTACAAAAGTACTGATATCTGCCAAAAAACCTCTTTCAGAGGAAGTGTGACGCAAGTCTTCATTTCTGCTAACAAAAGTTGTGGAATCAGAAAAGGGTGACGCATTGAGCATCTAAGTTAAAACGATTTTCTTCCAGTTGCAAAAGTTCTGTGCGAATAGTATCTACCTTATTTTTTTCGCCCCATCGAGACACTAACGTACTACTGTACTGTGTGTATTGACTGTAGCCCGTACGTGTATTTCCCAACACAGCAAATGCAGCGCCTAAAAATGTAAACAAATATTTGAATTTTTTTCTGATGTAATTTGAGTGAGTTTATTTTCAAGAAATTGAATTAAAAAATTTGGCACGAAAGGTGAAAACTATTAACTTACTTGACATAGTGGAAATGCACTAAAATTTTGCATCACAAAATTGTTCAAATATTTTTGTTTGTTTTCAGTGGTGGATTAGATCTGTCCATTTCGCTTTGCAATCTAGCATTGGAAATTTTACGTTGAAACTTATTATGAAGGGCCAGTAACAAATTGTTTCCTATTCTATTGTTCTATAATATTCATTTGGATATTTATGGCTATTGCTTTGGTGCATATTATGTAACAGTCATAAAATATATACAGACAACCACATTTCGCTGGATCGTTTAGCTAACTGTATGACTGAGGAGAAAGAACTCCTCAACTTATTTTCCCAATGAACATTCACGAAAATTCAATTGTTCGAACAACGAAAGTTTCTTGAGATGTAAATTGGGAACATAGAAAAAGCATTTGGATTGAATAAAATATGCAGAAGAAATTTAATGTAATTTCCAAAATTCAATATGATTTTGTGAACGGTATTTTGTACTGACGTATTAGGTGTTCCGTAATACTTTTTTTACTTTTTTTACTTGTTTTAAATGTTTAATTTTAGGCAAATTTGCGCGAACGTAGTGGGGGATACAAACGAGAGTATATCGTATCAACCATCCCAAACATTAAATTGGGGTGTGAAATCTGAAAGCGCAGAAAAATTATTACGTTGGGCGGGTCCGGCATTTGTGACGCATTTTTTAATCAAATGTGAAAATATTTCAGAAGAATTTTTGCTTTCCGAAGCTGCAAGCGTCACCCAAATTGATATCAGTTGTTTTGGAAGAAGGAACGAAGACTTGCGACACATTTCTCTTCTTTGGTTCATCTTTGGTTCAAATAATCAAGCGAAATTCGACAGCAACGCTTACAACAGACTATAAGCCTACAAACAAGCAGTCTTCACTAAGCAATCGCGTTGAAGCAAAACTAGCCGATTTTGATATTCGGGGCGTAGTTAAACTAATTAGCTCGACTCCACTAAAACCTATGACGAGTTACTCAAGAAACACCCTGTTCCATCTCGGATTCTCACCTTTCCAAGCCCACCAGATGCATCAATTCAACCCTTACAAGTCGACCCATCGATGGTTCAATCGTCAATTAGTTCGTTTGCTAACGGCTCCAACGCCGGATGCGATGTCCTACGCCCACAACATTTAAAGGATATCGTATCGCTGTCTGCCGGTGAGGCCGGACAAAGAGCTCTCAGATCTATCACTAAACTATGTAACTTTTTATTAGCCGGCAAATTGAGTGAAGACATCTGTGAATTGCTCTATGGAGCGTCTCTTTACGCCCTGGAAAAGAAAGACGGAGGCATACGGCCGATAGCAATTGGCTCAACAATCCGAAGGCTTGTTTCAAAGATCGCATGCTTCTCGGTGAAATCTGATATGGTTAGCTACCTGTTCCCCCGTCAAATAGGTTTTGGTGTCAAATTCGGCTGCGAAGGCGCTGTTCATGCTATTAGGGCTTACATACGACACCCAAGGAATGCCGGAAAATTACTGCTAAAGGTGGATCTAAAGAACGCATTCAATTCTGTCGAAAAGGACGTAATGCTGACCGAAATTAGAAATAAGACCCCACAATTGTATCATTACCTTTGACAGTGCTACTTGAAACCTACTTACTTGGCATTTGGCAATAAACTCATCTTGTCAAGAGTTGGTGCGCAACAAGGTGATCCAGCAGGACCTCTCATCTTCAGTCTAGCGATCCATCTACTTGTTTCGCAATTAAACACAGAGTTGAACGTCTGGTACTTGGACGACGGAACCATTGGAGATTCACCAGAAACAGTTTACAAAAACTTAGCGTTCATCAAAGAAAATGCCAAGAAACTGGGCCTCGAACTCAACAGTGAAAAATGTGAATTGAATTCATGTGGTCTTCAACTTACCGACGAGACGCTCAACAAGTTCACAACTCTTCCTCCCGGAATACGAGTTGTTACAGAAACTGAACTGGAACCATTGGGCTCTCCACTCATGGAAAGCGGTATGGTACCATTTACACTGAGAAAATTCCAAAAAATTTACGTTCTCATCAACCGACTAACATCACTACAAACACATTACGCATTTTTTATTCTAAAGAACTGCATGGCAATACCTAAATTGGTTCACTTGTTTCGTTGTGCGCCGTTGTGGATTTTCCCAGAATTATTACATAAAATGGACATGGATATCATGTTGGCATTGGAAAAAAATAACAAACTCGGAACTCATTGCCCATTACCAGTCAATTTCGGCGGTCTAGGAATTCGTTCACTTTCCGATATAGCTTTACCAGCATATTTAGCTTCCATGAGTTGTGTAAAAGACATCGTGTCTACATTAATCAATATACAGGACTACGAGTCACACATGCCTCATTTCTTGCAAGCTATGTCACGTTGGAATGCATTGAATAACGGAATAATGCCCGAAAACCTTAAGTCACAATTTCACTGGGATCAAATCAATATTAATAGAGTCGTCACAGAAATTGATTTTCCGAATGAAGTCGAACACTTCCGCCTTAAGTTGTTGCAGAACAGAATGTCTGGAGCGTGGCTCAACGTAGTGCCAAGCCCTAGTATTGGAACCTTCCTCAACAACGACATCATGCATGTGTGCATCGCCTTGCGCCTCGGGACAAGGATCTGCCATCCATTCGAGTGCGAATGTAGAGCCACAGTCGATTCTTTAGGTCGCCATGGTCTCCGCTGCAAGAAAAATTCTGGGAAATTCTATCGTCATGCTGAACTACACCAAAGTCTAGCTTCAGTCAACATTAGTTCAAAATTGGAACCAACAGGCCTTTATGGAGATGATGGAAAGAAACGCCCGGATGGCATCACATACACTTCGTGGAAGAAAGGCCGGGCTCTAGTGTGGGATGCGAGATGTCCCGATTCGTTAGCACCGTCGAATATGACTGGCAGAACAAAGACACCTGGCATGGCTTCCGAAAATGCTGCGAAACGAAAACACTCCAAGTATACCAAATTAAAATTGAATTACCATTTCGTTGCTTTTGCGGTGGAGTCCTTAGGTCCTTGAAGCAAAGAAGCCATACAACTGTTGAAGAAAATCGGCTCAAACCTTATCCGAAAGACTGGCGAGCCAAAAGCAAAGAATTACCTATTCTCCCATGGCCGAAAATGATCCCTTCAACTTCTTCTACAACTAATCAAAAGTTTTTTTTTGAGCCGCCGCCGTCGCAAAACCGAAGAGCGAAGGCTACTACTTCCCTGGGCAACGATCTTCACAACTTCTTCTACAACATATCAAAAGTTTTTTTTTCTAAGCCTTCGTCTATTTTCCGCCACCCGGATACACTACACACCCAATCCAACAACTTTCCCTTTGACACCAAACCTCTATCTCGAACACCTAACCTTGTCTCTTACAAAATGTGCTACCGTACATATTACACACACAAACACATACATATGGGCTTTATATGGCGCTTCTAAGAGCCCTGGCGCCCAAACGAGGCCGATACCCTCTCCCCTTTTTTTTAAATCTCGTATGGCGACCCAGCCGAAGGTCCCTGCAAAATTTCAAGAAAAGTTATCGAGCCGTTTTGGAGCACGAGCCAAAAAAGTCGGTTTTCATACAAATGGCACTGGAACTAATATCAAACTACCGCAGGATGTTTTCAGTAGCTTTGGCTTCTATGAAAATGCACTTTTTATATAGGAAATGATCATTTTCTGAAGGTCGTATCTCCGGATCCACTGAACTGATTTTAATGAGTGAAAAGACACTTCGACTTAGAATTTTTCGTAAAACCGAGGAAAAATATTTTCCGAGGGGTACGTCGCAAGAGGGGGAAATCAAAACTTAGCTGTATATTTATAGCAAAAAAAAACCTCTTACAGAGGAGGTGTGACGCAAGTCTTTATGTCTGCTTACAAAAGCTGTGAAATCAGAAAAGTGTGACGCATTAATCATCTAAGGTAAAACTATTTTCTTCCAGTTACAAAAGTTCTGAAATCAGAGGGGGTGACGCATTAAGCTTCGATTCGCAATAAAAATTTGTAAACAAAATTACGTTGAGTTCAAAAAATTGCGTCACAAATGCCAGACCCAACGACGAAACAATTTTTCTGTACTTTCAGTTTTTACGCTGCAAAACTTTGATTTTTATTTCTTATTGTATCGTTTAGAGTAAATTTAATTAAAACTGAAAGTGTTGAAAAATTATTCCGCTGATGCGTCTGGCATTTGTGATGCAATTTTTTGAACTCAACGTAATTTTGTTTACAAATTTTTGTTGCGAATCGAAGCTTAATGCGTCACCCCCTCTGATTACAGAACTTTTGTAACTGGAAGAAAATAGTTTTACCTTAGATGATTAATGCGTCACACTTTTCTGATTTCACAGCTTTTGTAAGCAGACATAAAGACTTGCGTCACACCTCCTCTGTAAGAGGTTTTTTTTTGCGGATATCAGTACTTTTGTAAGTTTGTAAGCAACTTTTTAGATGTCATAGTTCTGGAGGTATGAATCATCCCTCTGGAATCTGGAAGTGACGCTATCCCGGGATTAGGCCATATTTTCCCAAAACCATAAAACACGTGTTCGCTTAAATTTAAATCTCTACAACTTCGCCTTTGGAACCAACTTTCTAACTCTCATAGTTCAAGAGATTTGGTTCATCCTGCCTAATTATGGAAGTGGCCATATACCAGGATTGGGCCATATTTCCCCAAAACCCTGAAACACGTGTTCGCTTAAATTTAATTCTCTACAACTTCGCCTTTGGAACCAACTCTCTAACTCTCATAGTTCTAGAGATTTGGTTCATCCTGCCTAATTATGGAAGTGACCATATACCAGGATTGGGTCATATTTCTCCAAAACCCTGAAACACGTTTTCGCTTAAATTTAATTCTCTACAACTTCGCCTTTGGAACCAACTTTGTAACTCTCATAGTTCCAGAGATTTGGTTCATCCTGCCTAATTATGGAATAGACCATATACCAGGATTGGGTCATATTTCTCCAAAACCCTGAAACACGTGTTCGCTTAAATTTAATTCTCTACAACGTCGCCTTTGGAACCAACTTTCTAACTCTCATAGTTCTAGAGA
>CM055406.1:103996274-104019468 GCA_029228625.1 Pseudolycoriella hygida
TTTTGTTTACAAATTTTTGTTGCGAATCGAAGCTTAATGCGTCCCCCCCTCTGATTTCAGAACTTTTGTAACTGGAAGAAAATAGTTTTACCTTAGATGATTAATGCGTCACACTTTTCTGATTTCACAGCTTTTGTAAGCAGACATAAAGACTTGCGTCACACCTCCTCTGTAAGAGGTTTTTTTGCGGATATCAGTACTTTTGTACTTACAAACTTTTGTAAGCAACTTTTTAGATCTCATAGTTCTGGAGATTTGGGTCATCCTGCCTAATTATGGAAGAGACCATATACCAGGATTGGGCCATATTTCCCCAAAACCCTGAAACACGTGTTCGCTTAAATTTAATTCTCTACAACTTCGCCTTTGGAACCAACTTTCTAACTCTCATAGTTCTAGAGATACGGAATACATTTCATGAAACTTTCAAAACCTTACAACGTAAAAAAAAAATTGCCACAAAGAAAGAAAGAAAGAAAGAAAGGTTTACCAAATTGACTAGTTAAAAATATTCGATTTGAGTCCATTTCCATACAAAATAGCAAAATTGTTTAATTCATATCTTCGGAACGACTGAACCGATTTTAATGAGTGAAAAAGCACTTCGGCCTAAAATTTTCCGTAAAAAAGTTCCTGTATATATGTTCCTTAGTCTACGAAAAAATTTCTTGTGAATTTTTTGCCGTGTAAGACTTGCGTCACGGGCGCATTGCTACCGCGCGCCCATGATGGTTCCGCAGTCTATGAAACAAAAATTTTCCCAACAATTTGTTCGTATGTGAACTTGCATCACGGACGCATTGCTACCGCGCGCCGATGATAACATGTTGTTATTATAAAGTAAAGCTCTACGAAATATACACGGTCTCAAATCCACAACTTCAAGCAAACAATACTTTAGTTGTACAATTTTACCTTTTAACTATTTTAATATGTACCAAACAAAAGTATAAATCTACTTACTCTCTTAAAAATTACTTAATTAAACGGGACTTGTCCATCGAACTCTGTTCAGGTGGGTACTTATTTATTTTTATTTTATTTATTTTTACTCGTTTAACGACCAGCTAACAGGCCAAAGCCCAATAACAAACCAGTCCCTGTATGACTTACAATATAGAACTTGAGTATAAAAAATGTGTATAAAATATAAACTAAATTAAATTAACAAATAATCTAGATACAAATTCTGTAACTAACAAAGTATTACCAGTCGTACTCCGTTTTTACCATTTTTTTAAATGTTGATAATTTGCTTATACCACTAATGTTTAAATTTTGGAAATATTCGTCGTGATTCCTTTGTAAACGATGTACAGGTGAGTTCTGCTGATAATTGGTGACCATCTTTGGTAAGTAGAAAATACGGTTGTTTCTCGATAGCCTAGAAGCCTTGTGAAATGTAATTTTTTGACAAAGAAATGCATCGACATGGTTCCAACCGTCGTGTTTCAAGAGAGTGCAGTTTTAAATATTTCAACCGTATATGATAGCTTGGTCGAGGATTTGCAATGCCAAATTTGAAGTAGAACATTCTAGAAAATTTTTTCTGAACTCTCTCGATTTGATCTTTCGTGTTATCATAAAATGGGTCCCAAACGGCTGAACAGTACTCCAGACGATTTCTGACCAGTGTAGAGTAAAGTAATCGCATGCTGGATTGACACGAAAAGTATTTTCCGCAGCGAAATATGAACCCTAGTGTTCTGTATGATTTACGTGTTATATTATCTATATTCTAACTAAAGGATAATTTATCATCAATTATTACTCCCAGGTCTTTTTTCACAGAAACTCTTTTGAGAATCTCGCTAGAAATAGAGTATGGGAAAATCACTTTGTTTTGACTATGTGAACTTGACATAACTGCACATTTATCAGCGTTAAGTGACATTTTGTTCCTTTTGCACCATTCTACAACTTTAACAAGGTCATCCTGTAACAGATTGCTGTCATAGATATTACTAATTGACTTGAATAATTTGAGATCGTCTGCAAAACCGGAACAAGATGACAGGGATTCTAGTAAATCGTTTATAAAGATGATGAAAAGTAGAGGTCCCAAAATCGATCCCTGTGGAACTCCAGATGATGGTACAATTCTATATGACTTGGAGCCACCAATTACTACAAACTGTGACCGATTGCGCAAATAAGTAGAAAACCAGCATACCGAATTATCAGACAAGCCTAACGCTTTAATTTTTTTAAGGAGGATATCATGGTCAACTCTGTCAAGCGCTTTCGAGAAATCAGTATAGATAGTGTCAACTTGACCCCCTGCGACCATAGCATCAGCAACCATGGAGACATATTCGAGTAGGTTTGATTACGTTGAGCGTTTCCTAAAAAATCCATGTTGGAATGGTGAATGTAAGATTTTACGTCTTCAAAAACCTGGTTAAAAACCAATCTTTCAAAAATGTTCGATACCGCGCATAGAATACTGACCGGTCTATAGTTCATCGCTTTGTCTTTATCTCCTTCTTTAAAAATGGGTGAAACAAAACTAGTTTTCCAATCAGAAGGAAATTTTCTTTGATTTAATGACATGTTAAATAGGATACTTAGCGGAAGACTAAGTGATACCGATAACCGAATGAAGAACAGCATAGGAATATTATCTGGACTTGTCACTTTGTTCTTGTCAAATCCTTTCATCGCAATATCCACTTGTTCCGGGGTGAATGATATGTCAGACCCTTCCCGTCATGAAGCAATTGGCAGAGAGAAAGAGTCGTAAAAAACTTCCTTAACGGGAGGAGGAACGGGATTAAATACCTAGTTAAAATATTTGGCAAATAAGTTGCACACAGATATCCTATCAGATGCTTCTTCGATCCAGGGGGAAATTACTTCATAATAATCCCAAAATAATCCCAAATAATCCCAATAATCCCAAATAATCCAAAAAATCTCAAATAATCTCAAATAATCCTAAATAATTCCAAAAAATCGCAAAAAGTTTAACTTCAAAAAACGCTCTAAAAATAACCAATTTGTCTTGCAAAGTACGAATTCTGAGATTGAAATTGCGCAGTCTTTGATCTAGGCTTTATGGGATCGACATCTTTCATTTGACACCTGCCGACCACTGCTGACCGAGATATAGCCGAAGAACTGCTCGCGTTCGTTGGCGACAAATCGTATCGAAATTTTTGAAGCAACATTATTCGGCAATTTTTTTGCACTGAACCTGCACTATCGATTGATATTCAAAAGCGCATTTCACTCCACACAACAGCACCACTTTCATACCAAAAAATTTACCAAACCACCAAATTTGAATAGTTTTCGCTGCCTAACTCTCTGGAAAAAAAAGGATGAAAAAATTTTCTTCTGTGAAAATGTTGCTCATAAAAATCATTAGACTTTTTTCTCTGAGCAAACCCCCAGAGTGAGATCCCGACAGCCACTAGAATTATGTTTTTATACTAGCAGGCCCCTGGACCCCCGCTAATTATTAGTCTGCGATGCTTTATGTGCCTGCGGCGCTTTATGTGCCCGCGGCGCTTTATGTGCCCGCGGCGCTTTATGCGCCCGCGGCGCTTTATGCGCCCGCGGCGCTTTATGTGCCCGCGGCGCTTCATGTACCCGCGGCGCTTTATGTGCCCGCGGTGTTTTATGTGCCTGCGGCGCTTTCTACAACCTTCATCAGATTCGCCGTCCACATCCCCTTCACACTCCTGCAGATATTGCTAAAAAGGTGTTTAAAACATGTTTGCAAGCTCCCCCAACCCACTGTTGATCTATTCACATTACAGTGCCCCGGAGTCTTGAACATCAATGGCCTTTATAAACAGAGCATTTGTAGCTTCATGCATAACTCGATCTGTGGACAGTCTTACAGTACGATTCAATTCGAAACAACCTTTCATAGGTATGGAACCAGAAATCGTAAACAACTCTACTGTGCTTCAACACGAATGAAGTTAGGGAAAGCTGCTCTAACCATATCTGATAGTTCTATGTACTGTTCTCTCTCGGCATGCGTCACAACCCTAGACCCACTTTCGTTTCAGAAAAAGCTAAAACAGTGGCTATCGGAACAGTAGTACCCTGGCTGAAAGCTTAGATGCTATGTGTCCTTTCCAGCTCCGTCGAACAATATTCATAGTATGAGATTCAATTAAAGGGGTTGTAGAGTGTGGGCCTACCGAACGGTACTCTTCATCTCAAATCTCAGAGTGTTAATTCACATGTGGTATTGGGGTGGGAAGAACAGGGTCGTCATTATGGGCCCATGTGTTTTTATTCCCTTTTGCTTGACATTTCATAAATCACTGAGATATCGGAAGTAGGAGCAGCTCGCGCTTGTTCGGGTCACCACTCCAATCTCCAATCCTTAAAAAAGCCAAAATTAAAAACAATCCACTAGGCTCGATCTTAGAACCAACCTAGAGCACTTAGGAGAGACCTCTGATCCATACTTCCATGAACAAAAAAGTTCGCCTCTTTTTTATCTGCAACACTGCACCAAAAATCTCATCGTTACAGAAATATTCACAAAAAACCACCAAATATCGTATAGGATCGCGTAGCGTGAGTTGGGCCCACACTGAGGACTCTACAGCCCGAACCACTCAACAGATTTTGACTAATTTAATTTTCGTGATTTTCTGATGTCCATATCTTTTATTTAAAACCTTAAAGAGCAATTTCCGCTCTATTTTCGCAGATATATAAGTGAAAAAGTTCCTCCAACCTTCAAAAATCCACGTTTTTGACCACTTTTTCGACCGTAACTTCGAAAGTTTTAGACCGATTCTGCCCAAATTCAATCTTGTAGTTAACTTTCTAATTATCTTTCAGGAAAATAAAGTTTTTGAAAATCGGAAAAGATTTACTCCACTTATGTACAAAAGATCAAAAACCACTTAAACGGCCCTAGCTCAGCGGCCCTTGGGCCGACAGTGCTCAGATTTAATCCCATAAAAAATATTTTGATTATCTTTCAGGAAAAAAAAGTTCTTGAAAATCGGTTGAGTTCGAGTTATCATATTGACGGACAGGCGGACGGACGGTCATTTTTTTATTGTTGAATCGTCATCTAAGAACTATGATCAAAGCTCTCCCCCTACTCCCGGGTCGAAATTGGGGTGGTTACAAACATCGTGGTAAACGCAAAGGACCCCTTTTCGAAGAACTTCGTTCTTCGAACGGGTCTAATCAAGTCAAACACGTCCTAGCTTCCGTCGACATACCTTTCCAAATCCCCTTTCAAATACGTTGCCCAATCTCCGTCTTTACCCCTCCATTCAAATACCCTTCAGAAACCCGGCTTAACTTCCGTCCAAATACTTTTCAAAATCAATACACGTCCAAATCCCATCTTCATTTTCGTCCCAATGCCGTTCCAAGTCACACTCAAAATCCCGTTTCAAATCCGACATTATTTTTGCAATGTCATACATTTCGTGGGTTCCGGAATCTAACATTTCTGTGTGACATACTTTATGAACGGCCCTTAACGAGATTTAACATTTGTCGTGATTTTCTGGAATGTTATGTGCTTTTTTGTGATTTTGGACGACTTTCCAGAACTTTCGTGCATGACTTTTCGTGACTTTATGTGATTTTTCGCGATTTTTTGACTTTCCGGCTCACTTTTTAACTTTCCGGATGACTGTAACTTTCAGGATTTAATGTTATTTTTCTGCGGTGGTCTACGACTTTCCGGAGCTGTTTCCATCTCGGTAAAAACCTTGACGACAGACATACACACACAAATTCCGTTTTAGTTCCAGAGGCTAGAAAATATTAACATTGGTGACAGGTGCATTTTTGAATTGAGTGGACATGTGGACAAGCATATGTAAGGTTGATGTACAATTTTCGCCTTGGAAAAACATTCAAAGATCTAGCTTTCGCCTAGTCATTTACTTCAGTGCAGTACGTAAAGGAAGTTGGTACTATTAGAATAGTGTCGGCGCATTATTTCCTCGACCTGTTCACAAACCCTTATTTGAAAATATTCAGTCATTTAATGGAAATATTTCTGTGCCTATCTATCAAAACAATGTGTTGAGAGTATCAAGACGTCTTATTGAGTTGATTGAGAAGGAATTGGTTGAATAATGTTAAATTGATATTAAAATCCTAACTCATGTATTTTTATTTATAGGTAAGACCTTCTTTCGCATGATACACAAATACGCAAATACACAAATTTTTACAGGTTGCTGACTTTTCTGACTTTGTTGACATTCTGATCCTACTACAAATTTGAAAAAATCCCAAATAATCCGAATAATCCAAATAATCCCAAATAATCCCAAATAATCCCAAAATAATCCCAAAATAATCCCAAATAATCCCAAATAATCCAAATAATCCAAATAATCCCAAATAATCCCAAATAATTCCAAATAATCCAAATAATCTCAAATAATCCCTAATAATCCCAAATAATCCTTAGAAAAAAAAGTAATTTACCCCTTGCTTCGATCCCATATTTCATACTGTTCGGCAAAGAGTTGGTTTTCCTTAAGGATTTTGTGAAGGCGAAAAAGCACTTAGTATTACCCTTAATCTTTTCTTCGCAGTCTCTTACATATTCGTCGAAACACGATTTAATGCTCTCCTTGGCAGATTTACGAAGTGAAGAAAATTGAGTTTCTAAATAAATCTTACGAATGGAACATCTCTCCTTCTTTATACTATCTTTCAATTTGGCCTTTTTTATTATCGAGGATATAAGTTTGTGAGAGTAGTACACTGGATATTCTCTAGATGACATGTATATCTTAGGAATCTCATCTTTATGCGGCTGCAGAATCCGATAGAACGTGGCAACAGCACTATCAATATCCAGATGTGATAACTAACTATGCGCCCATTAACACATACTGCCTCATATTTATCAGACAAATTATTGTACAGTCAAAATTAATAATAAAGGGTTTCAAAACCAGGTAGATGAAATCTGAGAAAAGCACTCTTTCAAGCCGTCCGACTGTACGACCAAGTAATGGTATCACCTAAGTTATAATCGCCACACAATATAAAGGAATCGTTTGCGTCAGAAGACATCATGATTTCAATTATTTTATTCAAGTGTTTATTATGGGTATCCAAATTAGTGCCCAGCTCAATTATTGATGGTAAGGTAATTGATCGTGAGTTCACCTAGCCTAAAATGAATGTTAAGTTGACCGTGTAAATTTGTATGAAAGTAAAAACCTGGGTTAACTCACAGTCACATAAGCCGTGAGTGGTCCTATGACAATTGTATGATAGGTCAACTCACGATCAAGCGTGCCAGTACGATTTTTATTAATTCATTAACTTTATCAAATGAAAATACAAATAATTAATTAAGTTCGCATTAGCTAAGCAGAGAAAAGAAAAATCTTCAAAGTTAAAAAAAGATTCGTGTACTCTGCGCCCAAATGACGGAACAAATGGCTTCGAAAGTTGCAATTTGTCAAAATAGGTCAACTCACGATCACTTACCTTATTTTAAAAAAGTACAACAACCATACCGTCTCGTTTAACATATTAGCAGTAACAAGTGGCTGAAGTGAAACTGTACACTGTACACGATTCGTGATTCTCAACGAAAATTGCGACATCTATTGTCCTCGCAGCGTCGATATAACGAAATGTCAAAATTAGTCTGCTCCCTGTGTCAAATAAGATCCCTCAATGATGACTTTTAAAGCCATCATTGTGATGAGGATCAAAAATGTATGGAATTTGACATTGTGTCACATAGAACGCAGCGCCACTTTTTTACAAATCAAAATAAATTCAAAGGGCTTAAAATGTCAAGAATGGGCTGCCATCTATTTTCATTAAAAATCGCGAATACTTAAAATAATGCAATTTTCTGTGATACCAACATGACATGAGAAAACTGGGAGAAGAATGTTTGAAAATGCAGTCAGGACATACATTCTTTTACCGCGGAAGCGACAGTCAGACGATGTTACATGGCGTTGGATTGTTCATCCACAAACGATGGTCAAGCCGCATTACTCACGCGTGAAGAAAAACGTCATGGTCGATCCTCAAAAATTGTACGCGCTGAGTTATGAGTTTTCAACAAAAATGACTGCTGAGTTACACGACGATACCAGGCGAATTGATACCTTGGATAGATTGAACAGCAAGTTCGACGAAACAATAATGAATTTTGTGGAATCCAAATGTAAATCTGTCCGGGTAACAGAATCAAAATTCAGTAAGGAAACGCTGGATCTGATTTCAAGCCGGGTAACACTAATAAAAGACGGGAAAAGAGATTCCATAGAGTACAGAAGCTTGCCAAAGACCACCAATAAGGCAATGAAAACAGATCTAAGGAAATATAACGTTCAACTGGCCCAGAATATAATTGAAGTGAACTGCAACATGAAAGTCCTCAAATCCAAAATGATGAATACAAAGAAAGAAATATCGCGAAGGAATTTTACGAGGATTTATTTAAATCAGTAAAGCAGAAACCATTAACCTTGACCATAGAAACTCAAACTCAAAGGGAAAGACCAGTGATTACGAATGTAGGATCGGAAGAGATACCAGAAATAACAGTGGAAGAAGTCACTACTGCAGCAACAGAAATGAAAAATAGAAAATCTCCCGATGAAGATGGAGTCCCTACAGAAGCAATCAAATTGGGTGGTGAAGAGCTGTGGATCGCAATAGCGACTCTGTTCAATAAATGCCTTGACTTCAGCACAAACGACCATTTGCAGGTGATGAGAACCTTGATAAAGAAGTGTAATGAGTAAAGACAAGATTGGAATAGTCTATAAATACTACGAAAAAGCTTTCGACTCAGTGGAGAAATGGTCGATATTGGACTCTCTATACGAATGCAGAGTGGCCTCGATATACTCCAATATGATTAGATTTGTGTACGAGAATGCAACGTCATGTATAAGGCTTAGCGAGAACACGGCTAAATTCAAAATCGGATGAGGTGTGAGGCAAGGCGACACAATATATTCGAAGTTGTTCACTTCAGCTCCAGAAAATGTTTTTAAAAAATAAAACTGGAGTAAGATGGGGGTTAACATCAATGGAAAGTACCTGAGTCATCTTCGTTTTGTTGACGATATCTTCTAATGGCAATTGATCTAGACCAAGCCTAAATCATGCTACAACAGTCGAATGAAGAGTCAAGCAAAATAGGTCTCAAAATGAATCTTTCAAAGACTGAAATCATGACGAACATAGACGACGACAGAGATGTAAGCTCAAACTAATTTTCAAAAGCAAACTAAATAACAGCCTGAAAAGGAAATTATTCGATTCGTGTATTCTTCCAGTACTTGTAATGAATTCGCTGGCCGGTTCCCTTACAAGATATTATACATAATACGACATGTTTACGATCACAATCGAATGTTAATTTGTAATTATAAGACTATAAATTTTATAACGTGCTAAAAAGAGATAGGAGGGGTTTTGCGGCACGACAATGTCGGAGGAATAAAAAAGCTCCCACATTTGTGTCTTTCCCCTACCTCATGATCAAATTAAGCGACTCACAAAAGGTTCATTGTAGTGTATTTAGATTTAAGAAGTAGTTATAAGCTTAGTTTTAAGAATTAATATTTACGTCGAACGAGCCACCCCAAATTCTATTACATTCATGTTCGTTAAGTTTGTTCGAGAAATTCGAATTTGAGAGAAGCCGCAATTTGCCGCCAAAAGGGCATAATAAATAGAAGTACTGAAGTGGGAGAGAGGATCGAAACTTCATTTCGGTTTTTTTATTCGCTGCGATAACACATTAATTCCATCCAAGTAAAAGTTAATAGTGATAATTTTCTATTTTTGCGAGTAAAAAGAAGGAGGAACGAAACGTGACACTTTAGTACGTTTCATTAGTGGAAGTTTTGAGATCAATCGATATTAAATAATAAACGCGATCGTGTTCCGAAAGTTAAAATTTACAATTAGTCAGAACAAGAGGCCACATTTAATTAAAGTGAAAAGTGTTTTAGAAAGGTCGTCGTACCTAATAAATGATATCCGCAAAGGATATCATCATAATTTTAATGAAATAAAATATATATCTAGTTAAGTGTCGTTCCAGAGGCTAAACTTCCATTAGACCAGCGTCGCCATTTGAGAGCTCCAACGGTTCGTTATTTCTAACATAATCAATTTCGTATGCGCATTTTAGATTAAGTATTAAATGATATTTCAAGCATGTCTTGAAATATCATCCTCAAAAGTTGAATTAACGTTAGTGAGACTTAGCGCTAATTCACCTTTTTAGTTATAAGAATATTCATCGATAAAGTTCAATCCATAATTCTGTTAATAAATCAATAAATTACTTTTCTATGTGAGATCGCAAACATGTTAGTTTTTATTTCGTATTTTAACTGTAAATATGATGTTCATTCCATAGCACGGTAAGTCGTAAGAAACGACGCCGTGTAACACTTATAATAATACGCGTCGAGCGAACGTATTAAGAAGTGTTACATACTGACTTATGGAGCGAAAACCATGACCAAAACCAAAGCATCAGAAAACAAATTAAGGGTTGCACAAAGAGGACAAAATGACGAATCAATGGGTTCGAAAACAAACAAGAGTCGTTGATGTAATGGAAAGGATAGCGTCTGTTAAGTGGAAGTGGGCAGAACATATTGCGAGAATGGCAGATGAGGGTTGGACCAAAACCATCATGAACTGGATACCACCGACAACACTACCTATGGGCAGACCACCAGAGAGATGGACCAATAGCATTAAGAGATCAGCAGGCACGAATTGGCACGAAGTGGAAGAAGAAAAAGGAGGCCTAAATCCATCAGTGGATATAAAAGGCTGAACAAGCAGAAGAAGAAGAACATGACAATTTACATCGTTCTTTCTTTTAATACACAACTACTCTTGCAATTTTATGTAACAATATTTTTGCACCATGAGCATTACACAAGAAACTCTCACCATCTTCATTCTTCCTTCTCACGAACTAAGTTTGGGCAACATGCAATCACAAATCGAGGTTACCGACTCTTCAACGAACTACTAGCGGTATTGCAAGTTGAGAGTAACTTACACTCCTTTAAAAAGCGAATGAAAGACCGCTTGTTCAGTCAATTCCGAGACTCTTCAGAATATCACCTGCGTTGGTAAAGTCAATCTTCAGATGAGTGATTGTTAAATAGATTGAACATAGAATTAATAAATATTCTAATAGCAAAACTAGATTCTAAACATAATCAAAGACCCGTACGTATCAGAATAGATGTGACAAACATAATAGATGTGGCAAAGTGACTCGAACGTACCTAAATATACAAATAAACAAACAATCCAACGTTTTCTGTTCTTTTATAACTGAACGATATTCTGCACCATCTTTGTCATTCTATTGTTATCACAATGTAAACACTCAGTTACTGCAGAACACCGTTCAACTGTAAGAATTTCAAATATCCATAGAAATAACCCAAGGTAATGTCAAAGGCCCTACCGAAGTACGTCTCAGACCATTCAAATCTAGAAAAGCTTATATCCAAGGACTAAGTCGTTTTTCCCTAAAACCCAGAAACACGTGTTCTCTAAAATTTTATTGTCTACAACATTGTCCTTGGAAGCAACTTTCTACCTCTCATAGTTCTGGAGATCTGGATCATCCTGCCCAATTATGGAAGTGGCCATATACCAGAATTGGACAATATCTCCCCAAAACCCTGAAACATGTGTTCGCTTAAATTTAATTCGCTACAACTTTGCTTTGATAGTGAATCTCCATATTGCATAGTTAAGGAAATAAACAAGAAAAACTGTTTTCGTATTAGGCCAAGAATCTCAATTTCGTCCATTCCATTGGTCCCAGTGCCCAGACCCCTGTACCGATTCTCACAAATTTTTTTTCCCAGTTTTGTGACATCAAATGCTTTCATTTGAAACAAAAATGAGGAATTTCCGTGCTATACTTGCTGAGATATTTGCAAAAAAGCTCCGGAATCACTTGATCGATTTAGCTCATCTCCGAACTTGAATCATGGGAGGCATGTACCTTTCAGGGAAAAACAAGTTTAGGCTGATCGGTTGAGCCGTTTGGAAAAAAAAAGTAGAGACGGATGGACGGACGGGCGGACGGACAGACGGACGGACAGACGGACGGACGGACGGACGGACGGACGGATGGACGGACAGACGGACGGACGGACAGACGGACGGACAGGCGGACGGACGGACAGATGGACGGACGGACAGATTGACGGACGGACAGATGGACGGACGGACATTTTTTTTATTGCTGATTCGTTATCTCTAGACGATAATAGATGCATCCACCCCTCCCCTCCCACCTCGATCTACACCATGTTACAATAAAATTGTTTGTAGTAAACGTATACGACCTTTGTACTTCATGCGGGTCCAATAACATATCAAGGGACCCGTACGTATCAGAATAGATGTGGGAAACAGAATAGATGTTGCAAGAAGACTTGGACGTAAAATATTGACTAACTCTTAAGTGTATGAAATTACGTCGACATTAAATTGGATTGGAAATTGCCAAAAGGGCAATATTGAAAAACCCGTCCGAAGAAAACGCGCAAAAACCTCTCTAAAATAAATCTCACAATTTAAAAAAAATTGCACTAGGGCCGATCTTAGAATCGACCTAGAGCACTTAGGAGAGGCCCCTGACCCATACTGCCGTGAACAAAAATGTTCGCATCTATTTTCTCTGCAAAACTGCACAAGAAACCTCATAATCAAAGGAATATTCATGAAAAATCACCAAATATCGTATGTGGTCGCGTAGCGTGAGTTGGGCCCACACTGAAGACTCTTCAGGCCGAACCACTCAACAGATTTTCACTAATTTAATTTTCTTGATTTTTTGGATGTCAACATCTTTCATTCAAAACCTTGAAGAGCGCTTTCCGTTATAATTTCGCAGAGATATGGGTAAAAAACCTTCACGAACCTTCAAAAAACCACGTTTTTGACCACTTTTTCGACCGTAACTTCAATCAATACTGTGGTTTTGAGCTAAATTTTTACTATGGGCAACATCTTTTATGTGAGCATATTTTGCCACTCTCAAATGACATACACTTTTGTCAGACCTGGGATGCATTTTCTGCATAGGGTGTCATTTCAAAGAAAATGGAATGAGATAAGCGTTAAAAATGGATTCAGACATGTGCGCTTCAAATATCGAATTTGGTTAGGCTTTAAGTGCCAACTGGGATGAAAACTGCTGTTTCTTCATCTTTGGACCCACAAGATATTGTTTGAACTTCGAAAAAGGAAAAAAATTGTTTTTCGACGCAAAAAATACTTTTTATGAGATTTGAGGCCAAAAGTTGCAAAAATGTACGAATTATTTATTAGCTTACAATTTCTGCTGGGGCGTTGTTCCTCTAAAATGTGAATAAAATGAAAATTTTGCACGCCAAGCTCAATTCCGAACTCATTTTCGGATATCTCGTGAAATTCTAGGATAAAATAAGCTTTTACTCAATATCATACAAAAAGTTTCCTTGTATGTAAGTTCAAAGTTGGCTCATTCATAGCTGTGAACCACAAATCCAACTTCGATGACCTGCAGTTGTTACACACTTGATTTTTTTCATTGACAATGTTCAGAGAAAATAAACTTTGGACTATCCCTGACATTTTCTCTGAAGACACCTATAACGTATCTTTCGAAGCTTCCTCGCAATGACTGCTTGGAAAAGCCTTAAAAAAAACGGTTGATATATTCGTAATCTGGGGGCCCTGTGGGATGTGGAAAACCATTTCCATTTTGAATTAAAAATCAAAAGTTGAAAACGCTCCACAGTGTCCATTCTACGAAACGAAATAGGTATTTGGATCACTAGGCCGGGGGGCGAGGCTTTTCAATGTGTTTATGTATTGTAACCGAGAAGCTGATTGTAACATGAGTGTGAATGTGTGGCCGAGTCGGAGACGATGATGTATGGAGCAAGCATGAAAATTATATGTGGCAAACTTCAGAAAATTAACTGAGCGCTACCTCTTGTACAAACATTTATCACGAATCGGCGTGGTCCCATCACCAATCTGGATTTTCTGTCACATTGAGGAACGAAACAAGCAGCTTGAGAACGTTCGAAAAAAGATTCAAGAATTTTCACCGAATGAAGAAGAACTACATATACTCCGAATTGTATTGGCAAGTGAGAGAAAATCAGTAAATAATTATAATTTGTCAAATATTGGAAACAACATCAGAAAAAAAAAAATCAAAGTATTAGTGTAAAATCATGCTTTTAAGCTATAACTTCCAGATCCTTACGCGCACATAGCCCATCTTTGATCTTAGCCTCGGGAATTTGATTCCTAGTCAATTAAACAAAAACAACAAAATCGGTTAAGAATTACTCAAGTTATTTTGCGTTGCAATTCAACGTTTTTCATACAATTTCAATGCGCACACAATACACACATCACTAATCATGTGTAGGGGTACAGACGTTTGATTTTATAAGACCCTGATTTTCAGTCAAGGGAATAAGGACATCAGAACAACAAAACCAAAAAAATCGAAATCTTATGAGTAGCTCGGGTTGTAGAATTCATAAAGAACCCAACTCGTCCAGCTCGACGAACTCGACCACAAATAAAATTTCGTGAAGAGAAGTTAATCGAAGATTTTGCTTAATCGCTGCATGCGAAATTTTTGAATTGTAGGGTTTATTATAAGTGAGAATGGCAACAGTTGATGGAGTGCGACTAGAGGTGAGCGGGTCGGCCTTTTTTTTGTTGTCCGACCCGACCAGAACCCGACCAAAAATATTAACCCGATACCCGACCCGGTTCGTCTGTTGGTAGCTCGACTCGAAATTCAAACCCGAAACCCGACTGCCCGAAAGAAGTTCGGGCCGACTTCTATTACCTGAAAAAAATCAGTCATTTAGCTATTTCAATTTTACTAGCGCCGCTAGCGCTACCGCTACCACTGGTTTATAGCGCTAGCTGTAATAATTACTTCAGAAGAAATTCAAACAAAAGTAGATAGAAGAGTAAAAAATAGTAAAATACTGATCACAAATACAATAGAATGTATGCAGTGTGCTCTCGGCGGCAGCGCAACTCAATTTTTATTTTCGGCGGCGGCGGCGAACATTTTTGAAACCTTCTCGGCTGGCGGCGGCGTTTTTTTCAAGAAATTAAATTTTTGACTTTTTCCAATTTTTAGACACGTACGAAGAACGAAGTTCTTCGAAAAGGGGTCTGATGCGTTTACCACGACGTTTGTAACCAGTCGAATTTCGATTCGAAGTAGGGGGAGAGCACCGATCATGGTCCTTACATGACGAATCAACAATAAAAAAAATGTCCGTCCGTCGTCCGTCCGTTTGTCAACACGATAACTCGAGTAAAACTCAACTGATTTTCAAAAACTTTTTTTCCCTGAAAGGTAATCCTAAAATTTTTTTATCGGATTGAATCTGGGCACTGTCGGCCCAAGTGCCACCAAGCTAGGGCCGTTTAAGTGATTTTTGGTCTTTTGTACATAACTCGAGTAAATCTTTTCTGATTTTCAAATTTTTTTTTGTTTGACAGACCTGGGCATAGCCGACAATTTATGGAAGAACCTTTTTTGAATTCGAGTCCTTTCACTTAGCTAGGGCACTAAAATCGAGCCTCTGCTATGGCTCTATGTGTTTTTTGTCCATAACTCGGGCAAATCTTTTCCGATTTTCATAATTTTTTTTTGTTTGAAAGACCTGAGCATAGCCGACAATTTTTAGAAGAAACATTTTTGAATTTGGGTCCTTGGACTTAGCTAGGGCACTAAAATCGAGTCTCTGCTAGGTCTTTATGTGTTTTTGTCCATAACTCGGGCAAATCTTTTCCGATTTTCAAAAAATGTTTTTTGTTTGAAAGACCTGAGCATAGCCGACAATTTATGGGCGAAATTTTTTTGAATTTGAGTTCTTGGACTTAGCTAGGGCACTAAAATCGAGTCTCTCTAGTCTCTAGTTAGTAAAGAAACTTTTGCCTGTACTTAGGGCTCAAGCGGGCCAAGTCGGTCCTAAGGTCGGCCCCAACCAAAAAACAAATTTTTTGCTATGTTGCAAATGAAATTGATTGAAACATTTTTGGCTATGGAACTGTGTGTCCGAGGCCTCTACTTAGGGCCCTAAGTCGGTACTAAGGTCGACCCTAGCCCAAAAAATGGTTTTTCTAAATTGTAGAGAAAATTGATTAGAACATCTTTTTATATTTGGGGGTCAATTTTGTGCTTTCGGAAAGGTTTTTTTACACCGTTTCTTCGGACGGGTTTTTCAATATTGCGCTATTGGCAATTTCCAATACAACTTAATGTAGACGCAATTTCATACACTGAAGAGTTAAGGCAATATTTACTTAAATACGTTCGAGTCTCTTCGTAACATCAACTCTGTTTGCCGCATCTATTCTGATACGAACGGGTCCCTTCATATGTTTTAATTTCATTTTTTGTATAAATATAAATATTAATCTTCCAACTTCAATAATTTCTTGTTCAACTTTTCGGTTTGGATTTGGTGCATCATTTTTAGATTTTTTTACAAATCGATTTTGGTTTTTTTATGTACCCGAATCTTCAACCCGATAAAAAGTACGCTCGAGCAGCACGCTTACCTCTAAGGGCGACATGACGAATATACTTAACGCAGCGTTCCTCTATACAATATACAACTTAGAAAAATGTAAAACGTTGCAATAAAATGTCAAATATTATTGCACACTTAGGTGAATTTAGCGCAAGCCTATCACATGCATGTTCCAACATCAATATCCTAGTGTCCCAGCTTATACATCACCTCTCTGGACTTACGAAACAAAATAAAACATATGCAGAGGACCCGTACGCATCAGAATAGACGTGCCAAACAGAATAGGTCTTGCAAAAAGATTCTAACGTATTTAAATAAATGTCGCCTTAACTCTTAATTGTATGAAATTACGTGGACATCAAATTGGATTGAATATTGAAAAACCCGTCCGCAGAAACGGTGTAAAAAAGACTTTCCAAAAGTACTAAATTGACCTCCAAACAGACAAAAATGTTCATCTCAATTTTTCTACAACATAGCAAACAACCATTTTTTTGTCTAAAGCCGACCTAGGGTCCTCAGAAGAGGCCTCGGACTAATACTTACATAGACAAAAATATTTCCATCCATTTTCTCTACAACATAGTGGAAAACCATTTTTTTTGGCTAGGGCAGACCTGAGGACCGACCTAAGGCCATAAAGAAATGCTTCGGACACATAATTCCACATACAAAAATGATTCCCTCAATTTGCTCTGTAACATAGCAAACAAAAATTTTTTTTGTTAGGGCCGACCTTAGGACAGACCTGAGGCCCACTTAAGCCGTAAGCGCAGGCACCGAGCCCAAATTTGTTTTTGAATATAATTCGGTACTCGATTACCTCTCAAATAGAAAAAGAATCAAGAAAATCAGTTAGGATTTATCCAATTTATGTAAGCAAACACGTTGGGCCCTAGTAGAAACTTGGTCTTAGGGTCCTGACTGAGTCCAAGAGTTCTAATCAAAAAATTTTCTTCCATAAAAAGGGAGACAGTGCTAGACTTTTCGATCAAAAAAATTGAACATCGGAAGAGACTTACTTGAGTTATGTACAAAAAATATGTAGAGCGCTAGCAGAAACTCGATTTTAGTGCCCTAGCTAAGTCCATGGACTAAAATTCAAAAAGGGTTCTTCCATAAATTGTTGGCTATGCCCAGATCTTTCAAACAGAAAAAATTTTTGAAAAGCGGAAAAGATTTACTCGAGTTATGTACAAAAGACCAAAAACCACTCTAACGTCCCTAGCTCGGCGGCCCTTGGGCCGACAGTGCCCAGATTATATCCCATAAAAGATATTTCGATAGCCTTGCAGGGAAAAAAAGTTTTTGAAAATCGGAAGCGTTTTACTCATGTTATCGTGCGGTGACGGACGAAAAGGGGTCTTATGCGTTTACCACGAAGTTTGTAACCACCCCAATTTTGACCTGGGAGTAGGTGCATCGTAAATTTGTTTTTGTTTGAAAGATCTGGGCATGGGCGACAATTTATGGAATCCTAGAAGCTCCCATATAAGAGCATATTTTGTATGTGTTTGTGTGCATTTGAGGAATGGGTCGAATCTTTTTATGAATTCAGGTTGTAGCGATGTCATTGCGGACATTTATATATCATGCGACGGTTGTTTAAAATGAATGAAAACAAATTGCATTTGCATTCGATAAAAAGTTTTTATAAAAAATGAAAACATTGTCACGCGTCACTTACATTTGATAATCAAACTAACGAACTTACACAAAAATTCATCATCAATAAATCAAATGGCTAGCTACTTCCGGTCAAATCTATTATAGGACAATAAATGTCCTCCACCCTCATGACACTCTAGTGAAGCGATGTAATGTTTTCCACAGTGCACAAACTACAGTTTTCGATGCGTATCTGAGTGAATCATAAATTTTTGTAGTTACTTCAAAGCTCAATAGCTCAATGATGTGAGTACTTACCTTTGTGAGAACGCATCATATGACTATTTAAATGGAATTTTCGCGTAAAACATTTCTTGCATTGGGGACAGGAGTGGGATTTTTCTCCTGAAAAAAGGGATTTTAATTTTTCTCTTCGCTTAAGAACGAGTACCTCAACTCCTCACTTGCGTGGACCACCTGATGCCTTTTTAAGGAGGCTTTTCTCGTGAAGGATTTCTTGCACTGGGGACAAGAGACAGCTATTTCTCCTGAAAAATAGACTTCAATTCTTTCTTTGCTTAAGCGCAAATACTCTAACTACTCACCTGTGTGGATTTTCTGATGCAGTTTGAAGTCGCTCTTAATGTTGAACGTTTTATTGCATTGGGGACAGGAGTAAAGTTTTTCTCCTGAGGAAGAGATTTTAATTTTCTTTTCACTAAAGTTTGAGAACCTCAACTACTTACCTGTGTGGACCCCCAGATGCCTTTTTAAGCTGAACTTTGTGTTAAACGTTTTATTGCATTGCGGACAACAGTGCGGTTTTTCTCCTAAAAAATAGATTTTTATTTTAAGACCCGTAAGAAGAACGAAATGGGTGTCAAATGGTGTGTTATGCGTAATATAGTACTCCTTATGTACCTTAGCCTCTGTCCACCTACTCCTACGTCCTATCCTTCCCGTGGTGATACCTGTTATAGAGAGCAGCCCGCATGAACGATCCCCTGGTGTAGTAATGTGGGTCACTTAGCTTAAGGATGAGGGGGGCTGTCGTCGGGTAGTACCTTAACGTCACATATATGAAGGCAGCTAGGCGCTATCAAGATGGGGTGGCGACTTAGTATGATAGCGGATGATCTCATCGACAAGAGACAACGGCAGCATACACAGACACATGACTGCGATCGATTGTGGAAAGTCCTATTGCAACGAAAGCTGGAGAAGAAAGAGACAACATGAGGTCTCATTCGGATGCTTGGTGGCCTTCGGCAACGACTCGGAAACGGATAAAAGATATGAGAATAGGAACATGGTATGTCAGTGTCAGACTCACAGAATTGGAGGATTAACAAAACTGACAAATGAACTGAAGAAGGCCAAAATCGACTTTGCAGCTATTCAAGAGAGCGGATATAATAAAGTCTCACATATTTCCCGCTATAATGGCTACATCAACTTTCATAGCAGCAAAAGTCGAGACCATGTACTTGGTACTGCCTTGCTGGTAGCTAGAAAATGTGAACACCTGGTTCTAAACTTCCGAAAGGTCAACAAGCGATTATGCGTGCTACCTATTAAAGGCCGTTTTAAAAACTACACCCTAATTGACATAGTGAAGGACATTAGGGTATGTGTAGTCTACGTAAATTTTTCTTACCAAATGTTAATGTTATAAAATTATTTTTGTTGTCGTTTTCAGAATGCCATTGAAAATGGTCTAAAATGTAGACCGAAATATTTGGCAAATTTAATAAAAAAAATTTTAAAAAAAATAAAAAATTTATTGAGCAATGACCGAAGATTTTATCTGTCTTACGAAATAGTGAAGGACGAATATTATGATTTGCTCGCAAATATCTACGATGAACAACTGATGAACACACGACATCAAAATCGTTTTTCGAGATTTCGGCGCCAAAGTGGATAAAGAGAAAGTGTTCAGACCAACAATTGGAAGGTACAGTCTGCATGATGAAACGAATGACAACGGACAGCGCATGATTTATTTCGCGTCTGAAAGAAACCTTGTAGTGAAAAGTACCTTCCACCAGCATAAAAGCAGACATCTAGCTACCTGGAAGCACCCCAATGACAACTTCTCACCTAATCAAATCGACCACCTATTGATTAGCGGAAGACACCTCACTGATGTAATTGATGTCAAAACATGTTGGAGAGCAAATGTCCACTTTGATCACTATCTTGTGGTGTCAACGAGAAACTGTGAAGCGTTTTGCAGTGAACAAATTAAGAGATCCACAGATAGCGATGACATATGCTGAAAACATTAGCATAAAGCTTCAACAACTGCTCCTCTCGACTGGCAGTCGGTGAGTGAAATAATCAAACAAGAAGCGACCGACACCTTAGGATATCAGAGCCCTAACGACTTCAATACCTGGTTTGATGCGGAGTGTGCTGATGTAACAGAACGTAAAAACGCTGCGCGATTAAGAAAGGAAACTGCAAGAACGAGAGAACAGAAAGTGACTGCAGATGCGAGATACAAAGAACTGAGGAAGCAGGAAAAACGTTTGCACCGGCGCAAGAATAGAGAGCTCGAAGATAGGACGCTACTTCAGCTAGAGAGATTGTGTAGCGCAAATGAGTCACGAAAGTTCTATAAACGTATAAACAATCAAAGGAAAGGATTCAACCCCCGAATAATCATATGCGAAGCAGTAAACGGAACGTTGCTTACTGCAAAACATGATGTCTTGGAGAGATTCAAAGAGCATTTTGATGCATTGTACAACGGGGATGATGATAGCGATGTTTCCTTTCTTGGCGACGAACACGGAAAACTTGCCTGACGAGTGGTTATAGAGGTTTTACCTCTACACAAGAAGGGCGACAAAACCAAATGCAAAAACTACCGTGGAATTGCCTTGCTGCACACGGCTTACAAAGTTTTTGCTCGAGTGCTATTCGAAAGACTAAATCCACGGGCTGAGAGTGTCATTGGGGACTCTCAAAGTGGATTCAGACGAATTCGCTCAACAACTGGCCAAATATTCACCCTTCGTCTGATTCTGAAAAAGGGCAGAGAATTTCAAGTCCAGACGTACATACCATCTTTTCATCGACTTCAGACAAGCTTACGACAGGGCCAAGCGTATGGAATTGTATGAGGCGATGAAGGAGCTGGGCTTTGAAAAAAAGTATATTAGTCTTGTGAAAGCGACATTGGATGGCACCAGATGTCGTGTCAAGGTGCAAAACGATTATGTCAGATGTGTTTGCTGTTAAAGAAGGGTTGAAGCAGGGAGACGCGCTATCCTGTTTACTCTTTATTTTGGCTTTGGAAATCGCAATGAGACGTGCTGGTGTCCAAATCAACAAAACGCTGGTGAGTGGAAAAGTTCAAGTTCTAGGCTTTGCGGACGACTTGGACCTCGCCAGTCGTACACATGCAGCAGCAGTTGACACTTTCACAAATCTGAAAATCCAAGCTGAGAGGATGGGTTTGATGATAAACGAGTCTAAAACCAAGTACATGAAGACCAGTACCGTATCTAGACCGCTTATCTATGAGGGGGGGGGACGCGCGCCCCAGATTTTTTTTTTTCAATTCAATGAAGTATCAATGTGTATTATACCGTTCTGAAAAGTGTTTAAGATGATAAATGAGTCTGAAGCCGACCAGGAGCCAATAAGTCAAGCGCTGCAAGCAATTTTTTTTTTAATTATAGTGTTCAACTGCTGTAAGTAAGGTTTTCATGCAAAGCGCAACAGGCAAACCTGTTTTCGTTCTTAAGGTAAATCGAAGAACCGTTTAATCACCGCATCGCGAAAAGCGCCGCAGGCAAAAACTATGGGCTTTTCCTCGTTTTTTAGGTAATTCGAAAAAATTGCTCGGGTAAGGCGCCTCAGGCGAAAACTTTGAACTGCTCTCTATTGTTCAACTCAATAGCGCAATGGTTAACACGTCTGCTTGCTACTATGAAATTGAGTTGCCAGTGCGTTGGTTCAAAACTCAACCGCGGACAGATTTGTTCCGATTGTTAGATTTGTAAGCAAAACAAAGTTTACTTAATTGGTTCAAGACAAGTGAAGTTGAATGTAGCGCCATCTACAGCTTACCGGTGGAAGGCATTGTTGGGAGGTGCCGCTATTCTACTTCTACTAGTTTTCGCTCCTAGCACATCTCATAGTGGAAGGTGGAAGACATTGTTGGGAGGTGCCGCTATTCTACTTCTACTAGCTTTCGCTCCTAGCACATCTCATAGTTGGCACTGGCTTTATCGCACAGCTTACCACTGGCACACTAAAAAAATTTCTGGTAATGAACAGATCTCAAAAACCAGTCATAGTAATTAGCGAAACTAGTAAATAATGATCTATCCCCTAACACTTCATGGGTTGTAGAGGCAGATTATTATTATTATTATTCTATTGTTCTTTAGGTAAATCGAAGAACGACTTAATTGTCGCAGGCGAAAGTTTTTGGTTGAATGACTTCTTTGGATCCGTTTTTCTTTTTTTCAGCCATAGGATGGGCCCCTAAATTGGCCGCTCGGGCCACCTTTTCTGGCAAGGGCCCGAAGGATTTACCTCCGTTCCTCTACTTTAATCAGGCCTGCCTAAAAGGTAGTTTCAAAAGAAATGTTGAGATTGAAGATGGGCAAAATCGGTCAAGAACTTTCGAAGTTACGATCGAATAAGTTGTCAAAACCTTGTTTTTTGAAGGTCGTAGAAACGTTTTTGCTTATATCTCCGACGAACGGGAATTGCTTTTCAAGGTTTGGAATGAAAAGATATGGATCTCAAAAAACTAACGAAAAAAGTTGATGACAATTTATTCACTGGTTCAGATAGTAGGGTTCATAGAGCGCGCCAAAATCTTTCTCATGAATTTCATTAAATATAAAGAAATTTTGCTGTGATTCAGAGGTAGTCGAAGGCTTAACTCAAGAAAAAAGTAAAAAATCGTCCTCTCATTACGGGCAGATTTTCTTCCGAACTTTAATATATATCAGTAGGGAAGGAACAAACCTCAGGGGGTGGAGAAAATCTCA